>CM024761.1:83199430-83253896 GCA_014218235.1 Colocasia esculenta | reverse complement strand
TCCCCCTACGAAGGCCACACACCTCCCCTCAGGGTTCTGTGTATATTTCGAACCGGATAATATACGGAGCGCTCCGGATCCGATCATTATCCGACTAAGATATCCGCTCCGTATCCGAATTTTGTCGGATGAGGATATGGATTATCCGATTAAATATTCGAAGCGGACCAGAAAACCATATCCGCTCCGTTTACAGCCCTAGCAATGCCCCTCTTGTGAAGGGAAGACCTAAGTGTAAGTGGTCTTTGTACCCCTTTGTAAAGGAAAGACTTGCTGGGAGCAAGTGGGTTGTAATACCTCTCAGGTTAGGCCAAGTATCTTAGCAGTTAGTGAAATCTCAAGAGGTTGCTTGGGGACTGGATGTAGGACTTCCATGTGGAAATAGTCAAATCAGGATAAAATCTCTTGTGCAATTGTGTGATTGTTTTCACCAAGTTTTTCACTTGTTTCACACACACTACACTAAGTACTAACAACTTATTTAGTGTCATTATTTTCAGAGATAAATTTTTGAAAGTACAAGAAGTCTTATTCACCCCTCTAGGACATCTAAAGAGTCATCCCGATCTAACAGGGTGTTTATATGTCCTGAGGAGGATTGTACCCTTGATTTAGTGAAATCTCAAGCGTTCTTGAAGACTGGACATAAGGCCGAAGGAGACTATGTTAAACCAAGATAAATTTGTCTCTTGGTGTGTGATTGTTGTGTATATGTTCGCTATATCTAACAATAACAATTACGTTTAAGATTTAACTTTGAGTTGCAAACTAACACTAACCATCACATCTTAATATTGAGTTTTAATTTTTAGAAATCTCGTTTAAGCAACCCATTCACCCCCCTTTGGATTGCTAACTAGGCAATATTAGGGTTTTCTATTAGTGTAATGGTTTTTACTATTCCTTTTAATTTTGTGCAAATGCCTATATGTTAACGATATGATTAATGGTTTACAAGATTTCTACTGACATATTATTAAATGAAGATGAGGCTTACAAAAAATGTAGATTTGCTTACATATATCTTAGCATTAGAAGTCTGCAGTTCTTTCTGATGAAATTGTCAACATAATATACATTTGTAGCTTCGTGATGTCCTTGATACCTCGACTTCATGGCTTTCTGTTTCACCTCTCCAAGTTTGTCGAGGCTTGGGGAACAATGTATGTGTAAATGACTATTTTGGGTGAGACTCGAACTCCTGCTTTGCATCTCTATGAGAACTTAATGATGGAGATTTGTCGTGTGTTTCCAATGAAACTTTCCTCATTATGTAGTCATAAGTATTGTTACCACCACCTCTCATTATTATTTAAAATTGGTGGCACAATGCACCTTTTATAACAGAAGGAAAGAATATAAATGTGGATTAATTTTGAGGCTTGCAACAATCAATACATGTTCTTTTTATGTGACGTTCAAAATCGTATTGTTTTGGAATTAAAAATACATTATATTATATATATATATATATATATAATATATATATATGTGTGTGTGTGTGTGTGCGCATTCCGAACTCATGCGGAACATTTTCTGTGATAAAATATGTGGGGACAATCAATAGGAAGCTATGTGAAAATGCTAGTCCATTATGTTCTTTGGTCAAAAGCAAGTTACGTTGTACCGTGAGACTCGATCGTCCCAAATTTAAAACAGTAATATGATAGAAATTTATAGGATCCAAAATATCATTGAAAATCTGAAAATATCATCCAAATAATTGTAGTCAATAAGAGAGTCTGAATAGTCATGAAAAATCTGGAAAAAAAAAAAAACCATCCAAATTATCTGTACCCAAGGATCCAAAATATCATTTAAAATCAAAAAAATATCATTCAAATAATTATACCTGATAAGAGGACCCGAAATAACCTTGAAAATTTTGAAAAAAAAAAACATCCAAATTGTCTATAGCCATTAACAAGATTTAAATGTCATTTAAAATCCAAAATATAATCCAAATATGAACATGATAAGAGGATCCCGAATAGCCTTAAAAAACTGAAAAAACATCCAAATTGTCTATATCCATTAACAGAATTCAAAATATCATTTAAAATCCAAAAATATCATCCAAATAATTGTACCCAATAACATAATCGGAAATAGCCTTGAAAAATCTGAAAAAAAAACATCCAAATTGTTTATACCCATTAACAGGATCCAAAATATCATTTAAAATTAAAAATACCATCCAAATAATTGTACCCATAATAAGATCCGAAGGCATTGACAAATCTGAAAATATCATCTAGATTAAATATTATAAAATATTATCATTATGAGTTTAAGTTTGAGACCCACACCTATTATTTAAAGATAATCAGAAAATGGGTATAGATATATCCTTAAGAGTTAAAGGGTATGGGCATATGTCTGACTTAACACTATTGGATCCTAATTGGGTATGAACATAATAGACCCATTTGACAGCCGTAACAGGAGCCCACGAGATGGCCACTTGAAAACGGTAAGGAAAAGATCAGGCATTGTTAACAAGTATTTTGTTTTTGTGAAAAGCTAAAAAAGTTAGCATGCAAACCATGATGCAAGCGGGCAACCCCATAGCTCAAGAATGAGATTAGACCAGAGCAGCTTCAATATATATCAGGCTTCACTTTGCCAGTCTACTTTACATAATAATCCCATCAGGAGAAGAAACCAAAATAAAGCATAAATTCTCCACAAGAAATGACTCAAGTCAGGATGGTTCTCTATGTATTGCCGACATTCTATTATAATATACTTGGTGACCTATCTCAAGGCAACTATGAAATATTTACGAACCTATTTTCTTCGGTGTTGAAACAAAATAAGGTTATATCTATAATCATCTGCTTGTGATCTAAATATTTACGGCTCTATGCTGAATGTTAAATGGGTCAAAACGGGCGTGTGGTGGATGGGGGGGCGCATTAGCAGAAGAACATGGAGCTGCGAACATTGTCATGTAACGGGGGCAGCTCGGGGATTACATGGCCTCCGGCTGCAGTGGCTTGTCCGGACGATGTATCTGAAAAGTCCTCGAACTTAACAAACTGAGACATCTGCAGTGCTGCAAGGTGTGCATAGCAGATTGGAGCCACTGAAAAACACAAGAGAAGTGAATTGTGTATGAGCATTCACAAAAAGATAAAAAACAGTTGACACCTCAAACATATGAATATTCATATGGAGGTGGAGAGGAAGACCACATTACCAACAGAGATTGCAGTCGTACTCCTCTGATACCTGGCAACAATGAAAGAAAACTATTAGATAACACTTCCATCAATCCCTGCACAGATCATATCATACAGAGACTCAAAAGCTTGTGCTTACACATAGGAAAGTGCATGAACAAACTGTTGTAGATCTCAGCAGCAGAAAAACCAATCTCGTCTAGCAGAACATGGTAATGTGTTGGCCTTGTAGTACCCTTTTCCAAGGAGGAAGTGAATTAATGTTAAGTACTTCATTAGGAAATTGCACTAGAATGTAACTAGGTAGACTAGAGGTTGCCCATTTTGCAAGTCAAAATCAGTAAAAAGTATATGAAGTGAAGGAATGTTTGACAACACTTAATAGACATCTAATATCTGAAAGATCTAATTTTAAGATTTTAGACTGTTTGATAAAACATCTGAAATAATGTATAAATCTTAAAAACCACTTCATTTTTAAGCTAGGAGAAATCACTTTTTTTCAGACCCTCAACTTTCTCAACCTGTGGTAGCGATTCAGGCAGCATTGTTTACCAATTAAGAACAATACTTACAATCATGCCCGCATGAGCACACATGAAAAAGTCATAATTCCTTGGATGAACTATCTTCAAATCAACAACAGTTCCTGTAGCCAAAAATCAATAAGACCAATTTAAATTGTAAAATGAGCTAATTCCTGACAAAGAAAGCACATTATGATGCTAACCAGGTGGGACATTATCAGGAGCACCATCTTGAAAGAGTTTAGTGTGGTGATTCTTTTGTGCCACAATAACAGTGAATTTTGGGAATTTTTCCACACCTAGATGATTGACTGCCTGAAATAAAATCATTGTAAGCAGACAGTTTTAATCAATTAAAGAACCTATAACAATGTCAATAAAAGAAATATAAACAGAATAAGAAATAGCTGGCAAAGCGTAGTGTTTGATCAAGCTCAATATTAAAGATGCCATAAGACACAAGTAAACAAGGAACATAGATATAGTAGAACCTTAATGATCTGATCCAGCTCAACATTGAGCACTTGATTGAACTGTGTCTCACTGACACCATCCCTAGTAGAAGAAAAATAGTCATTAGTGCAAAAAGAATTAATCCGCAAATCACAGATTGGCAATAAAATGATAAAACAACTTGATGCTTATGTACTGAAAAGTATTACTCATTTAAGTTCTTTAACGTAACACCAATCAATTTTCCCAGATGAACAAAAAGGAATCCAAGAGAACATGAATTTTTGTATGACATGCATTTCTATTTAGTGTGTGGAAGTGACTATAGTTCAAAACTATGCTTGGCCCAAAGTTAAGAATGAGATCAAAATGGTGGCTCGAGTTTGAAAATGTCACCATAGACTTCTCAAAAAGGGACTTCTTGGGAGAGCATGATGCTCATCCATGTGACAATCTAGGACCATGTGCAAAAACCTCTTGATATCTACAGATAAACATCTTTCCTTACAAAGAAAGGGACATGCTGTTAGACAAAATAACATTGGGATAATACAAATGAGGCCTGAAATTCTAATCTAGTCAACATTCATTTAACAAAAGCCAGAAGAGATGAATTTCTTAGACTGGGGATATTGAACGGCCCCTCATCCCCCTACCCCACCAAAGAAAGAGCCCCACCCAGGTCACAGGCTGTCAACCTGTTCCGAAGGATCAGAGGCTGAATAATTTAAGCCAACAAGCATTTACACCGAGTCTTTTATTATTCCAAACCTTCCTTTTATTATTCCATTAATGGGAAAAAGCTTCCCAGGAAGCAGATTTGAAGCTGACACTTGCAGTAGTCTACATATAGATTGCAAATTTCAAATCAAATTTTGAAAGGAATCCCCTGGGGGAGGGTAGGGGTCATTAAGGAACAATTTCTTTCAAAAGGAATATGAAAGAATAACAGAATGAAAGAATGAACACAAAATCTCTTTACCCATGAGAAATATCAAAACATTAAAGAACATTCACTCAACGGATGGCCCTATATTCTTTTTTTCACTCCCGGAACGAGTTCACATGAGCTCTTTTGTTGAGCTGAAAGTACAAACCTGCTGAAGTATTGATACAACTGGAATATTGTTGTGCTAGACACAGCAAAAGTTACATAGTGCATTTGAACTCTTGTATACACTACACATTGAGAATGCACTTCTAAACCATCTCTACTTATTGAGGACACTATTTTTAGGTTCCCTACATAGTCTAAAGGATTGTGCGTACCTACATGCAATATAATCCTAAAAAAAAAATATGAAAGTGGACATAGATTAACACAAGTAAAGATCATCTCAGCAAGGCAGCATTTTCATGACCAAAACATAAGATGAGATCCACATTGATAAGGAACACTTGATGCTTCAGGAACAGTCTGTGTCAACATATATGATTCATTTATCACAAGTAAAATATAGGGCACACTAAGTAATATCTCACCACTGCATGTAAAGGAAGTAATTCATTTTATGCAACAAAATCTATTGAAGTATAAACAGACTAGAAAAAGGATCCAGCAAGAAGGCATAGGTAATAAATCTAAAAGATATGCTGAAACATGCCAAAAATTCAATTATACAATTCTAAGAAGACTTCTCGTGCAAATTAAACACTCACTTGCCATATCAGATGACACTTCAAGATAATAAAAGTAACAATTCTTTGAAGAGATAAAAAGAGGTTAATGAGTTATCATCTACCTAAAAATGACTATCTGTTCAGATGACACTTCAAGATAATAAAAGTAACAATTCTTTGAAGAGATAAAAAGAGGTTAATGAGTTATCATCTACCTAAAAATGACTATCTGTTCAGGTTTTCTACCATTGCTCGACTGGAAGAAGTCTATCAATAGCTCCCTGAAATTTAAAAAAAAAATTGATAGACTTGATAAAAAGCCAACAGGTATTATCTCGAGAAACCTTGGTGGCACAAGAAATGACAACTAAAGAAAAACAATTATATGTAGACAATAATACTCTAGACATCACCTCATCATGCCTTCATCCTCGCCATTTGGCATGAGTTTGAATAGGGCATCAATCATCTCCACTTTTGGAGATTGAGATCTTACAGATGCTCTATATCTTGATACTTGGGGCCATGATCTAGACCCAACTACCTAGATGTCCAAAAATTAGAAGTGATGACAATCAAAATATAAAAACAAGAAAAGGGAATATAGACATGTTCATCACTAGGAAACATATATAGAAGTGTCAAAAGAGATAGTACCGCTGCTATTGATGGTACATCAGATCGGCCTGGAGAACCATGTGAAACATCCATACCTACTATCATAGTAGGAACCATATTGACAAGAGGGATGCTACGCATCTGCTCAACTGTAAGCAAGGAATTCAATCCTCCAAGCTGATAAAAAACAGAAGTGAAGGATTTCAAGTGTTTGCCATCATGAACATGGCCAAGAGAGAAAACCTACACAAGCTTACCTTAGCATTGATTTTCAACAGTACATTTGTCAAGTACTGGTCATTGATCTTCAACGGAGCAATGCATTGGGTAACTATACCAAGTTCATGAAGATTTTTCTTTTTCCATGGACCTTGATGACAAGATAAATTGATCATTCAGATCATTAGCAATACCAGAATGAAAGTAGGAAATGCACTATAAAGTTTGATCTTACACACCATAGATGTCTGAATTTTTTCTCTCTGGGAGAACACACAGAAGAAACTCAGGAGGACCCGGAAGTTTTGCCTTTATCAATTCAAACATTTTTTCAACCCTGACAATCGGTCCAGCTCTCCGGCACTGAGGATCCTCATCAATTAATGTGTACGGGCGACCAACTTGCTGCAACAGCCACGAACATACTGATTAATATATTGCACTTAAAGAGCAAAGCAGCATAAAATTACGTCTCTAATCACAAACCCACCATTCCCCAAAATGAAGTCGAGAAATTTTTGGAGGAATGTCGCTAAAGATGCTGACATGACAAAAACAGAATTTATATTGCGAGCAATTTACATGACAGCTATGGTATCCCTCAGTACTAAAGGAAGAACACAATGTAGATACAACTTACAATTCCCTTCCTTGCTCCACAATTAATGAGTTCACGAGAAAGATGACTCAAATCACAGCGAGCAGAAAAGTTCACAATTGCCCAACGCTCAAAGTGCTTTGGCTCCAAAAGTTTCTGCATGTGTGATAAAAGTGTGAGTGTCTCTATGGTAACCCAGAGGGCCAGAAGAAGCTCTAGCCAATTGTTTGACCTTATTATTGAAGTTCCAGCGTCCCTTTTGAGGAAAGAATTCTTCATTACCAAACTGCAGCTGTAATACATGTGATCAAATTTAAGCGATTGATATAAACATGTAGGAACATCTCACCAGCATGCAAGACATGTTTCAAGTTTTAAGCAAGAGGACAGTAACCTTTGGAGCATCCAGAACTCGGCCATCCACACGGGTTAGTTGTTTGTCAATGGATATACCACATGCACGCAACATTCGATCTTCATCATACTTATTGCTTCTTACAGCCTGCCAAGGAAAAAAGTTGTTTTAATATGACATAACAAAAGAAGCATCTATACTGATGTCTGACAGGCCCAAAGTTAGCTCACATCAGTTACAACACGTATTCTCTCGGGAGGCTTCTGCCGTGATTTTTCAACTAGTGCAGCACGTTGCTGAGTAGTCAAAGCTTTTGTATATCGTTGCAGGGGAAGAAGATCACATAGCTGAGAAGATGCATGAACAGAAAAGAGTAAATCAGCACAGCTTCTTACAACACTTCCCCTACCGTCCCCCCCCATCCCAATCAAAAAAAAGAACAAAAGAAGTCACCTCCATTGGAAGATAAATCGGCTTTTTTGGCCTCCCCACATCAAGACATGGAGCATGAGCTGACCACGACAATTGTATTCCTAGTTGGGCAAAGTAGTCATAAACTGTTACCTCCACAGTTTGGCCATCACCACTACCATTTTTGCATTTCATTGAAAAGCTGTAGCATAAAACAATACGCTGTTAAAAGTTCCAAGAACAGACAAAAATAGTAAAATGCTAGAAACGGGAAAAAAAGAGTCTAACAAGCACTAGTGTGGAAAGTTAAGCCATACAGTTGTTGATTGCATGGCAGTTCACTTAGACCTATGATTTTGAACTCCATGCCTGTGTGCCTTGCTTTAATCCTCAGGTTTCTCAGCATTCTCTTAGCCTGTTCAATTACATGAGATATATTGGCACAGACACTAATGACTGGAGATGAGACTAGTAATGAAAGCTATTAAATACAAATGTAGCAAAATTTTCACGTTACCTTCCCCCAATCAACCTGGTGAGGTTCCCTCACATTCTGGTTGGCCAGTAAAAAGTTCCTTACAGGACCGGGAGTCAAAAGCATTGTAGTCGAAACATCTGCCCGCAATAAGACATGAGTTCAAGCCTCAAACAGAAAAAATAAAAAATAAAAAATAAAAATTGTGGCGAACACAGGGATGGACACTGAATATTCCATTCTCATACCCATGTTCAACATCAATCCGCCGCTAGTAATGCGAAAGCTGGAATCCAATCCACGGCAGCCACTGACACCGCCTCCCAGATCACAATAGTTTCTAGAATCGCTGCCATTGAAAAATGACTGTCGCACCAGAAGGAAACCCCTGCAACCAACCAAGTTCAGCACATGAGACTGCACTCAGACGACCAAGTATAAACATACCAGAGTGATAATATCCACCTTCTTGCTTGTTGTTGTCTCAGGATAATGTCAAGAACTCTTAGTGCCTCCTGTGTGTTCTCTGATTCAAGTCCCTTAATAGCTTGTGCAATGGAATTCAAGGGAATTTTTGCTGCATATCTTATCTCCACATAGAATGTCTTTGCGGGAAGTAAGCGCTTTGCCCGCTTGCCATTTCCTTCTTCAGGGCTTCCATTCCCCGACGCAGAAGACCTGAAAGATGTTTGAGAACCTTGGGAAAACTGATCAAAAAGGAAGAACAGATTTTTCGAGGTACTTGTGCAACCTAGCAGGAGACTCTTCCAAAATAACTTTAAAGTCAAGAATCTTCTGCGGAAGGGGACCAACGGTGAACAGACTCTTCTCCCCATCATAGGCAAGCTCCTTTCCTCCAAGCTCAGAGGAATAAGCCTGGTAAAGTTTATCGATCACCTTCCTTCCAATCCCCTTTCCTTCCACAACGCGCTCATCCTCATACTTAATAGCAACCTGCAGAAGCAGAAAACGGCATTCAACAAATGACATGTACGAAACCAGAAATTAATTCAAGAAAGAAACATGATTCAGAGACATACACTATAGTGGTAGAACACGGCATCCTCGTCATGAAGTTTAACAGTGAAATGATTGGAGAGTAACTGGATGCGCCGTCCGCTACGCCCAACACCAGGCCTGACCATTGGGTGGAAATGTCGGGCCTCTGCTTGGTGGCCAGCATCCGCTCTGGGTAGAACTGGAAGGACGGGTGTTAACTCTTTTCCTACATCTTGATCCTTTGCGGATGCCATCCTTCACTTTGCCAAGAACAAGGATCTTCTGCACGAACTATAGCAAAACAACACCAGAGAAAAATAAGCTTCAGTCTAAGATCACATATCTGCGTAGTAGAAGCAAGGAAGAAAAAAAAAAAGAAGCAAACTATCATCGTCATGTAGTGCTTATTCGTGAATAAAAAATGCATCTTCCATCAAGTCAATAACAAAAACAATACGATCTTCCTAGAACGGTGTATGACACCGGGAATGGGCAATAAGATGCGCAAACATCTATGACCGACATCACAAAGAACATATATGCATCTATGACCATATGGGTAATAGCAAATACAAAACAGGCACAGACGAAAAGACACAACAAGAAGATGTAGACAACGATCAGGAGGGGGAGACAAAAAAAATCACAGAGCTAGTAACCACGCATAGCACATCAAGAGCCAAAAAAAACGGAGTAGTCGGCTTATCATCAGACGATCATCATAGACACATGGGTAGCTGAAATATAGACAACACAAAGAACTTCACGAAGGAACGGAGATCAAAACCCACATTTGAAAACGATGATCGCGACCGAGAAAAATAAGTAAGCTTTCCAAGGAAAAGCAAATAAAACTCGGTGCCCCATTGGCCGCCTAACAATTTAGAAGCATATCCTGAGTAAGACAAAAGCCATATAGAAACCACAGGACAAGATGTCATAGGCAGGGAAGACGATCAAGCAAGCAGATGATCAGAAACGAAGAAGAAGAAGAAGAAAAGAAGAAACAACTAAACGCAAACCAGTCCTTAGCCAGCACAATAAAAGAAAGAGCAGGGAAGGGGACAAGATCTCGCATTAAAAGACAAGGAAGACAAAGAGAAAGCTTAATCACCTCCGGTCGGCACTAGCAGTCGACAGTCGTAGCAACAGCAGTACCAGTAAGCATAGCAGGAGAAAAAGAAAAGGAAGCCAAGAACACTACTACCGTCGCCGCCGTCCACTTCGATGTCGAAGCCAGAAGCACAAGGACGACGACGACGAGGAGGAGGGGAGAAGAAGAGAGGGAGCTAGACGTGACGAGAGAAACACGGTGCACGGAACAACGACAACAATGCCGTGAGCGATCAGAAGAGGATGGGGGCGTTGGCGGCGACGCCAGACGGAGACCGGCAAGGTCTCTGCTCTGCTCCCCTCTCTCTCCCTTACTTGTTCCGACCCCTCTTTTATTCCACCTCCTCGAAGCGGAAAGGGTGGGGCGCGAAAAGGGAGGGAACCCAAACACTCCAAGTACGACAAAATCCAGAGAGATTAATACGTCATTATTGCGGGATCTAATTAATCAGAATACTTCTAATCCACTCATTAACTGCTTGTGGAAGTGATTAATGAAGGGGATACTCGTTTTTATCTATTAACAATTAGAGACGTAAGGACCAAAGAAACACATAATTATCTACGTAATTTGACGTCATCGAAACAGGTGGGAGAGCCCCCCGTCGCTGCCACAGTCGTCAGCTTCGTTTCGAGCCCAACGAATCCTGACCATCACCTTTCCGATGAAAAGAGATCAGGAATCCAGACCGTCGCATTGTTTTGTAACGTATGGTGGAGATCCCCGGGTTCAAACGGTGGCACCTTTTCGTCTTCCAGGCAACCTTTCCAAGCACGTACTATTGCCGTTTTAAAGTCGGTTTCCACTTTCCACATTTCATTTTCACCGAAGGGAGGGAGAATTACGCAAATAGATATCCTCAGACTTTTGTTATATGTTTCATTTCACGTCTTATACTATATATATGGTTATATACATATATTTGTTTTTATTTGGTTGCATATATATATATATATATATATATATATACTGCACAGGTATTATTTTGTAGAATGCACCCGTCAGATTTAAATATTGTCGGACCCAAGAGAACTTTTTATGCAAATGTAAAAAATAAGGTCCCGAAGAGAGATGCTCATGCAATAGGATATAAAAATTTTGAGGAATATATATATGTCATTATATTAAGATTGACAAATGCTGCATATTTATTCAAGCGGGCAAATAACAACTATGTGACAAAGTCCCGAGTGATTTATCGATGTACTTGTAAAATTATATTTGGTATTTGGATAGATCTTGAATAAAGTGGGGTTATCTTTAAAAACTTGATGATATCTTCTAAATTTTGAAGATAATCTTATTTTATTATCGGACTATCTAAATATCAAACATGGTCTAAGTGTTTTCTTATTCACTTACCAATCATTTGACTGACATGTCACATCATATATTTGTTACACATCTAAATGTGCCGACAATTATTGCACACACATGAATCTTAATCGCGTGAGTGGGATTTGAAAATAGCAAAATTTGTCTTCTGAGAGATCGTCGAGCAAAGACCAAAAACTCCGTTGAGTGGCAAATCCATTCTAACGCAAGAGATGGAAGGCTCCAAATCCCATCTATATCTATCTATACTAATATAATATAACTCAATCTTGGTGCTGCCACGTGGCTGCACCAGGACAATCCTATTCTCTCCATAATATCTTCCTCCCTAAAAATAGAAATACAGGTAATTTAAATAAACTAAATAATTATCTTCCTACTCTCTCTCTTCAATTTTCTCTCCTATTAAACTTTCCTTAAATATATATCTCTGTCTCACTCTCACCCTTCTTAAACTAATAAAAACTTGCTAATATAATTTTTCTCTCTTTTCTTGCCCATTAAACATCTCTCCATTTCTAAAAATTCACGTATTTATTCAAAATCTAACAATTTATTATCCTCATGTATATTACTTATAAAATTTATTAATTTATAAAATTTATTAATTCAAACCTAACAATTTTCCGTGCAATGCACTGGCATAGAACTAGTTTGTAATAAAATAACCGACAGTAGTGGTGGATTTTGATCATACCACATGTTAGTGTGGCTCCCAGTTGAAAGATATGTATATTATCGAGGATCCATGCTCGAGCCTTGATAATTCCTTTCAGAGCATACCAGTGATATATATAGCTACAGTATAAAACTCCGATTAAGCAAAAACACCTCAAGAATTGGCAAATAGTTCTCTAAAGATTGACTCTCTGGTCTACCTGGAGGCAATAGTGTCAAAGGGAGTTCCAATTGATGCCATTGATGCTATGGTGCCCTTTGAATCAATTTACTCCGAGAACTCTTAACAGTCCATTACAAAGTGATCAAAGAGGGCCAAATTGAGCCAATGGCCCCTCAAATGGTCAATTTTAAGGACTTTAGACAGTCTATTTAAAAGTGATCAAAGAGGGCCAAATTGAGCCAATTGCCCCTCAAATGGTCAATTTTGAGGACTTTAAACAGCCCATTAAAAGGTGAGCATAGATGGTTCAAACAAAACTAAATGGCCCACCAAATTGGCAAAATGCCTTGAAGACTTCAAAACAGTCCCCTAAAGCAGTCAAAGAGGGGTTCAAATCAAGTCCCACGGATCGCGGCGACATGGGGGTATTGAACCATGCCAAGGAAAGTCAACCCAACCAAGTAAACCACCCCTCCCCGGCAGCCTCCCCTCCCCTTTCCCGCTGCACATACCCCTCCCCCCCTTTCCTCAATTTCCAATAGCCCCCTTCCCCACTACAACCATAAGGTTTGTCGTGCCAGGGAACGGCCAATCCCTGGCACCTCCATGCCCACTTTCTCCATACGATGGGCATACTCACTTGCGCCTGGGGGGAGGCCCTGTTTGGCCACGTCAACCATGTCCTCGATGTCTTCGTCCCCGTCGAATCCAAGAAGAGAGACATGATGATCAGTCGATCCCCATATAATTTTATTTATTATATATAATTTTGGTGATTAACAAAACCTTAACAAATATTTTCTAACAATCTTTTGTGAAGTTCACCCACAGGAAATAATCCAAGCAAAATCTGTAAGTTATTCTCACACACTGTTATTTAAAGTTCAGAGCATGTGTTTCTTCTAAGTACACCGATTTTCGTATAGCATAACGATTTCATAAATATCGATTTCCTTATAACTGTAACGATTTCATAAGTGAAAGAACGATTCTACAGCTATATCGATTTCCTTATACTGTAACGATTTCATAAGTAAAAGAACGATTCTATCGCTGTAACGATTCGTTAAGTGAAACAACGATTTCGGTCTCACATCGATTTCATAAGAGAAACAACGATTTCAGTCTCACATCGATTTCATAAGTGAAACAACGATTTCGGTCTCACATCGATTTCATAAGTGAAATAACGATTTTTGTCTCATATCGATTTCATAAGTGAAACAACGATTTCGGTCTCACATCGATTTCATAAGTGAAATAACAATTTCAGTCTTACATCGATTTGCTCTTACTTAAACAACGATTTGATTAAACAATGATTTGCTCACACAACGATTTCATCAATACAACGATTTGCTTTCACTTGTACAACGATTTGCTTCTACTTGAAGAACGATTTGCTCACTCAACGATTTCACCTTATATTCATGAATCACATCGATTTCATTTCACCATGAATTCATTTATGCACATATCATCGATTTCATGATAACATCAACTCTCTTCACAACGATTATGTTTTGAATGAATTATCATACATTTTCATTATTACTATCTTTCCAGATAAATTTGAAAATGTACATTCCTTATATTCAAATATATTTTCAAAACACTGTGGAGTTCAAGTCTTTCCCCGTATATCTTTATATCTTGCACCATGTAACATTTATTGTGACTGATCACTTCTCCGCATGTCACATATCTGTGTGCCTTCTATACTTGTGTCTATATTGCAAACACCTTCAGGGTGACAGAATGGCATTTCTATTTTGATGTATATCCTTATAGCATGTCTTCTAACGTTGACTGACAGCATAGAGACAGTCTAGCTGTCTGTGTCTTGGTATTTATTACGTGCAGGTCTTTGCCAGTACCTAATCTCACAACGTTGGACAACCTGAAGAGAAAGATATCTGGATGATTCTTCTCCTTGCGTATTTGTCTTCCAGAGCATTAAATGGGTGCAAGCTTACCTATTCCACACCTCAGACCATGCAGTCTAATGTGCTTCAAATTTTAGAGACAACGGACACTTCAACGAACACCTCAACGGATATATTTTTTTTCAAGAAAAGATATATAGAAGACTGATGACTCCATGAAGAAGATATGACACGAATACACATTTTCAAGAACTAAGAATCATCAGCAAAGAGAGAGCTTATAACAGACCGGCGTATTTATGCCCTTTAAGGCTCCATATCCAGATCCGCCTCCCGCGAACGGACCGAAGTCTCGCAAGGGATAACTCACACAAACGTCCAGTAAGAATATAAAAGACAAACCACAACAGTATAAGACACAAGAAAGTACATGTGCTCATCCCTGCATATAACAACAATTTACAACTGTCACATTACATTATTACATGTCCAATAAAGGTACAACTACCTGTGGCATATCCCAAGGGAGCACAGGCTCACACAACACTAACTACTACACTACTGTTGGTGGTACAAGTCTGACACAACGTCTCCGCAAGCCAAACACACGGCAAACCCTGAAAAGAACTGTAGGGGAGTGAGCCTCAACAAGTCACAGGCTCAGTAGGGAAGCCCCAAAACAACACAAGAAACTCAAGAGACCTCAACCCTAGAGGGTCTCACAGGCAATACCAAAAGTCAAACCATGGCATGCCCACATCATCTAATTCTAAACTGTAATTAAACATAAACACAATAACTATTCATAGCCTCAGAAAGTAAGAGAGAACAATAGGACTAGCTCCACACCACTAGTCCACTTAACAACAGTAACGCCTAGGCCTCAAGCCTCATAGGCAAACCACAGTCACAACCAATCATTTAAGCTATAAGCCGCACAAGCAAACCACTGCCTAGGCTATAAGCTTCACAGACAAATCTCAAGTACGTGGGTAACAGGACTGCTAACCAAAAGCTGGTCCTTTATACCTCAAATTACAATATGTCGGAAAACACACACACCAAGTAACATGATCGACTACAGCGGGCCAATCCATCACACATGAAAACCATATACGGTAACTTACTCGAGAAAGGTAAAGCACATTGAGTGGAAGGTCATACCTCACGACCTCCACGAAACACAGTTCCACGTCAATACCAGAACAGACTGGTACACGACGTACCATCACAAACCATTACCCACACAGGGTACAGGTACCTATTACCACAAGGTACCAACACGAAAACCACAAGTAAACCAGTGTCGTAACAGGGCACACCATAGCGAGCTAAACCACATTTGGCGAGTCTACATTCACCGATCATAACCAAAACTGTGCCACCACTCGGGCATACCACAAACCACAACCGTAGTCACAACTGTGCCAACACCAGGGCACACCTCGAACGAGTCAAACCTCGACTATAAGTCACAAACTCACGAGCCACAATCACTGGCAAGACACGAGTCGGAAAGGAACGACGCCACCACACGGGAATAAACTACTGGCTGATCAAGCCAGTATCCAACCCGGACAACACAACACAAGAACTACCTCTCAGTCTTGCAGTCACGGACGAAAGGTCCAACTGCCGCTCCACAAGAAAGAAGTCAAACAACTGTGGAGACCAACCAACACCACACCTGCAGCCACAAGCTACAGGCCCATGCCTGGCACCTCTAGGGACTCTGGCCTAAGCTCCCTAAAGTGAGGCACTGGAAAACAGGACTAGCTGGGGACCAGTGACGTCTACTGGTGTCCGTACCCCCAACTATGAGCGCGCTACAAGTGACTAAAAGACAAGTACAGAAGTCACTGTCCTACTGTCGTCTTTCCCTCAGCCGGACGTACAACTCAAACAAAGGAGTGAGGGTGTCCAGGACAGACGAACAGACCTCGACGACACAACACAAGTACCGGGAACAACCCCGAGCACAACAAGCACACGTGCCTGGCTCACAGAGAACCTGGGGTACCCAACTAGAGAGGCATTCCAGAATAGCCGGAATACCACACTCGGCAAGCTCAAACCACGATATATTCATAAACACTTCACAACACTTTCTATTACCAATCACGGTACACCATATTAGAAATAGCTTGATCCAGTCACAAGGTGACTTACAAGCTAACCTACACAATCACACATATAACCATATTAATACCACGGCCTGTCAATTGTCACACAGTGACCTCCACTGCCACACTAGATACAATACACAATTATACTTATTCTGTATTACTTATCCATTTAAGATAACTTGCAAAAGATCCTAAAGAATCAAGGCTAGGTTCCCATGTGAACCTCATCTCCACAACACCACAGACTAATCATAATAATTAATATACAATTAACACAATAACGTACAATGTGCCATGCACACACAAACCACATATATGAAATCAAAACCATATAAACATCACGTATATAGTACACCAGTCAGGTGCACCACACGTCATTCACTTAAAACACATGTCCAACACATGGACAACACACTCCAAGAGTGCTACAAATGCCAACGCACCACACATACTACGTAAGCCAATTACGTACATCACATATTAACCACATAAAACATGCCCACTTAAAGAGCAATACGTTCCATGAACATAACAAGTGCAATGGCTCTCACCTGTCATTGCCATGCACACACAATCACGTGATATTTATAACAGGAAAAGCAACGTAAAACACCCTGCGCTACTGCATGCACAGGTTGGCGGAAACATCGATCGCCGTCCACCAGATACAAACGGCAACCTATCCTACCGTTAAAACTAAATAGACTTAATATTAATGGCTAGACACCTGGCCGTTAATCTCCAACTGAAGAATCTGGCGTCAATCGATGTTGACGCCAAGATCCTCAACCCCCCACATACACAGAATGCGCAGACCGGCCTCAGGCCGATCACACGGGCAATCTAGCCTAATAACTTCGGAAAAACTAGGGGAAACACTTCCTTTTACATCTAGCAACCACAATTAAACCGGAAAGACATGATCCAATGCTTGGATCAATCAAACCACCCGATTTCCCAGCATGAAGACCCCCTTTCCCAAAAACTCAATTAACATCTGATTTATGCAAAGAAAGCATAACAAAAATTAACTAGGGAAGATCAACGGGTCCAGTCCCTACCTCAGAAACGCGATTGAACTCCCGAAGAACCTTGAATCACGCCGAAACCCGAAGAACGCCCCCGCGAACACCGCGCTCCAATTCGTCATTCCCCGCCTGATTTGCCGCTACCACGCGCACCACGGCTGCCCCTCGTACTCCCGTCGACACGGAACTCGTGAAGAGGCTCAAGGGTGAAGGTGGGCGAAGGGAGGGGAGGAGACGGGGGAAAGAACAAGGCTGGGTCAGCCCTAAAAACACAGGTGTGTCAGGTTAACGTCAACCTCTGTGTCGTTAACCAAACCGCCACCCATAGGCGTCCACATCTTTGGCCGCCAAGTTCATGCAACGGAACACACTAGAGCCATGGTAGACGTCCACATCGATGGACGCTAAAACCATGTTAACGGCAACATGATGGCCGCCAACAAACAGTCAGCGTCACACCCCTGGACGCCAACCCACCGTTGATGTCCAACTCACTAGACACCAACCCAACACAAGTCGCACTGGTCAAGAGGTAACCACCCAGGGCGGTCAACCAGAACACGACGCAAGTCAATACCACAATCTGAACCAGCAAACCTGTGGGCTGTTTGGGCTAAAACTGTCGGCCCACAACCCCCACAACCACCAACCACGACCACAACCAAGGCCCAACAACCTACATTGGCCAAGGGCACCACACTGGACCCACTAAACATGGGTCCACGACGATCCGAAAAACACGCGACGTTACAATATTATCACCTAATTTGAAATGTCGTCCTCGACATTCAACACAAACCGCAATATACTTAAATCACAATAACCACATTATCACCTAAAAAAAAAACAAATCCGTACTCTTTCTACTTTACCTTTCTTTCTTTCATAACTTCATGGGTTCATCCTGACACCCTTTACTCTTTAACCATAGGCGAGTCTTTTTAGCTGGTGGCGCTTTATCTTCTTGGACTCAACCTATTGTCACTTTTCTTGGGCCATTCTACTCTGCCATTGGTGCTTTATCTCTTGGGCTCGATCTGCTTCCATATTTTCTGAGCTGTGTTTGCAACATTCCTTTCTGGGCCACCTTTCTTATTTAAAACCTCTCACTTTATTCTTATTGCCATATTTAACAGAAAATCACTATCTCTTTTCTGACTTCACATTGCATTCCTTGGCTGGTTAACCTCATTATCTCTATCATTCTCTGGGCATCTGTTTCCGTTATTATGACATTCACGCTTATTTCATAGAAATTACTCCACCGAATTGATTTCAAGCTATTCACTATTTTAGTTGTTTACGTACTTTCCTTTCTGCACTTAACAAATTTCAATTTCCACTTATTTCTTACTTTCTTATTCTGCTCAGCTAAGCTCGGATCTGTACACTATTCTTTAACTGTCCTGCCTTTCCTCTTTGGTTCATACTTTAGAATATTACTTTAAGAACTCTTTCAACTCAAATTAAACCACTTTCTATATGCTGTCACATAAACTTTTACCATCACTTTCTCGACTATTGAATTATATTCATTTTCTTTTTTCAAGGCCTATAACAAGTACATACATAAAGCATTATATCTTCCCTACAAACATTTCACAATTACTCAGCCAACTAGCTGCTCATATTGCACCCTTCACATTATCATTCTTATTATCATATAATCATTCTTTTTTAACTGTTGCCAAAATCACAGTTTAGAACCAATCTCTTTAAATACCATAATCTATTTTGCCTGATTTCTCCATTCCACATTACTGTTTCATTCTCGACTATTAAAGATACCATTATTACAGCAATCTGCTTGCTATTCCTCTCAATTTATCCATCTTCAATGGCTTTTCAACTGATCTCAATCTGTCTTCATTATAACCTTATTTTTCTCTTCACAAGTATAGCTACCAACTATAACAAATTTCTGAAGAATAAATCTTTCTCTTACACTCCAGTCTTTTACTAATCATTCTATAAGATCTTCACAATTTACCTTTCGCTAAGCCAATATATTTCCTGTCACATTCTCAGAGAACTAATCATATACTGATTCATTCTTCCTTTACTCTTCCTTTGCCTAACTGATCATCTCGGCACATACTCACATATAGCTTTATATCACATTTCTCATTACCATCTCTATCCAAACCCCATCATTCTCAAACTTTATACTGCAATCCCTCTAATCACTAGTAACTTAAATCTGATTATTTTGAATTCAACCGTCACCATAACTTACTAATTCCATAACCTTAACTACATTGCCCTACTCTTCATCTTAAATTTGTTTTTTACTACTATTCATATTCCATCACATCACTAGCATACACCTGTCTCTGCCAACTCTACATTATACCAAATCACCTCAGCAATATCTTTCTCAAAACTCTATTCTTTCCTTTTTGGTTATCATAACCCAATTCACTAACCTCTTTAACATGTATAGTTAAACACTTTACAACAACTAAACCTTTAACTGCCACTCGGCACATTAGTATACCCACATAACCTATACCAGTAACCACACTATCAGTTGTACCTCAACAACTGCTCATCACTACCAATTAATAAACAGAACATACAATTTACGTGCCAAAAACTCACGTAAAAACCACTTTATACAACACAAAACCACAGACTTACTACCAGCAGTGGACATTAATCCATGTATTGGGACATTGTAACTTCAATGTCTTTTCATATTCTAACTGGACATTGCTCTGATACCAACTATAACGGACCGGGGTATTTATGCCCTTTAAGGCTCCATATCCAGATCCGCCTCCCGCGAACGGACTGAAGTCTCGCAAGGGATAGCTCACACAAACGTCCAGTAAGAATATAAAAGACAAACCACAATAGTATAAGACACAAGAAAGTACATGTGCTCATACCTGCATATAACAACAATTTACAACTGTCCAATTACATTATTACATGTTCAATTAAAGGTACAACTACCTGGGGCATACCCCGAGGGAGCACAGGCTCACACAACACTAACTACTATACTACTGCTGGTGGTACAAGTCTGACACAATGTCTCCGCAAGCCGAACACACGGCAAACCCTGAAAAGAACTGTAGGAGAGTGAGCCTCAACAAGTCACAGGCTCAGTAGGGAAGCCCCAAAACAACACAAGAAACTCAAGAGACCTCAACCTCAGAGGGTCTCACAGGCAATACCAAAAGTCAAACCATGGCATGCCCACATCATCTAATTCTAAACTGTAATTAAACATAAACACAATAACTATTCATAGCCTTGGAAAGTAAGAGAGAACAATAGGACTAGCTCCACACCACTAGTCCACTTAACAACAGTAACACCTAGGCCTCAAGCCTCATAGGCAAACCACAGTCACAACCAATCATTTAAGCTATAAGCCACACCAGTTCGCTTGTGTTAGCTATGCTAACCAGTCCCATGGCGAACCAGATATGAGTGTCACCACCCCAGGAGCTGGGGGGGAGGGAAACACATCGAAGCCTCACCCCCCCACGCCCTAAATGCTGCAGCCCCTGCTTGGAGTCCGCCCCCCTCCCCTTCTACATCAAGCCCAGCTGCCGTGCAGATTTGATGGCCGAATTTGCAGAAATTCTGAACGATGCTCCAGCTGAAGACACACCGCCGTCCACCGAGGAAAAGCGATCTGCTCTACCCGCCACACCACCTGAAAGGACTGCCAAGCTGCCCCCGACAACTCCACGAATGTCCGTTGTAGACGTACGGCAAAACAAAGCCAAAGGAGGAAACATGAACAGAAGGAGAACCAGGTATTATCCGCTCACTCGCACGAGGTGGGCTATGCCGGATGATCCGAAAACTCCTCGACCTGGTCCATCTACTCAGCCCAAGTGAGGCTAAGGAGTACCATGTTCAGCAGGTTGGGTTGCTGCGTTTATGCAAGTTGGCGGACTGATTGCACCCTATTTTGTTGTACTAGAGTAACTCGGTCATGTAACTTCGACCCCTCTGCGTAGGGTGTCCAGCTCATGCAAAATTGAACCCCCGATGCCCATGTATCCCTTTTCCCTTATGTTCTTCACACATATATATATAAACTACCCACCCGATATCGACACTGGAGGTTCACTCCGATGTCATATCTATTCAAAAAAAAAAAAGAAGCTATAAGCCGCACAAGCAAACCACTGCCTAGGCTATAAGCTTCACAGGCAAATCTCAAGTACGTGGGTAACAGGACTGCTAACCAAAAGCTGGTCCTTTATACCTCAAATTACAATATGTCGGAAAACACACACACCAAGTAACATGATCGACTACAGCGGGCCAATCCATCACACATGAAAATCATATATGGTAACTTACTCGAGAAAGGTAAAGCACATTGAGTGGAAGGTCATACCTCACGACCTCCACGAAACACAGTTCCACGTCAATACCAGAACAGACTGGTACACGACGTACCATCACAAACCATTACCCACACAGGGTACAGGTACCTATTACCACAATGTACCAACACGGAAACCACAAGTAAACCAGTGCCGTAACAGGGCACACCATAGCGAGCTAAACCACATTTGGCGAGTCTAAATTCACCGATCATAACCAAAACTATGCCACCACTCGGGCATACCATAAACCACAACCGTAGTCACAACTGTGCCAACACCAGGGCACACCTCGAACGAGTCAAACCTCGACTATAAGTCACAAACTCACGAGCCACAGTCACTGGCAAGGCACGAGTCGGAAAGGAACGACGCCACCATATGGGAACAGACTACTGGCTGATCAGGCCAGTATCCAACCCGGAGAACACAACACAAGAACTACCTCTCAGTCTAGCAGTCACGGACGAAAGGTCCAACTGCCGCTCCACAAGAAAGAAGTCAAACAACTGTGGAGACCAACCAACACCACACCTGCAGCCACAAGCTGCAGGCCCATGCCTAGCACCTCTAGGGACTCTGGCCTAAGCTCCCTAAAGTGAGGCACTGGAAAACAGGACTAGCTGGGGACCAGTGACGTCTACTGGTGTCCGTATCCCCAACTATGAGCGCGCTACAAGTGACTAAAAGACAAGTACAGAAGTCACTGTCCTACTGTCGTCTTTCCCTCAGCCGGACATACAACTCAAACAAAGGAGTGAGGGTGTCCAGAACAGACGACACAGACCTCGACGGCACAACACAAGTACCGGGACAAAACCCCGAGCACAACAAGCACACGTGCCTGGCTCACAGAGAACCTGGGGTACCCAACTAGAGAGGCATTCCAGAATAGACGCCGGACCACCACACTCGGCAAGCTCAAACCACGATATATTCACAAACACTTCACAACACTTTCTATTACCAATCACGGTACACATATTAGAAATAGCTTGATCCAGTCACAAGGTGACTTACAAGCTAACCTACACAATCACACATATGAACCATATTAATACCACGGCCTATCATTGGTCACACAGTGACCTCCACTGCCACACTAGATACAATACACAATTATACTTATTCTGTATTACTTATCCATTTAAGATAACTTGCAAAAGATCCTAAAGAATCAAGCTAGGTTCCCATGTGAACCTCATCGCCACAACACCACAGACTAATCATAATAATTATATACAATTAACACAATAACGTACAATGTGCCATGCACACACAAACCACATCTATGATATCAAAACCATATAAACATCACGTGTATAGTACACCAGTCAGGTGCACCACATGTCATTCACTTAAACCACATGTCCAACACATGGACAACACACTCCAAGAGTGCTACAAATGCCAACGCACCACACATACTACGTAAGCCAATTACGTACATCACATATTAACCACATAAAACATGCCCACTTAAAGAGCAATACGTTCCATGAACATAACAAGTGCAATGGCTCCCACCTATCATTGCCATGCACACACAATCACATGATATTTATAACAAAAAAGCAACGTAAAACACCCTGCGCTACTGCATGCACAGGTTGGCGGCAACATCGATTGCCGTCCACCATATACAAACGGCAACCTATCCTGCCGTTAAAACTAAATAGACTTAATATTAACGGCTAGACACCTGGCCGTTAATCTCCAACTGAAGAATTTGGCGTCAATCGATGTTGACGCCAAGATCCTCAGCCCCCCACATACATAGAATGTGCAGATCGGCCTCAGGCCGATCACACGGGCAATCTAGCCCAATAACTTCGGAAAACCTAGGGGAAACACTTCCCCTTACATCTAGCAACCACAATTAAACCAGAAAGACATGATCCAATGCTTGGATCAATCAAACCACCTGATTTCCCAGCATGAAGACCCTCTTTCCCAAAAACTCAATTAACATCTGATTTATGCAAAGAAAGCATAACAAATTAACTAGGGAAGATCAACGGGTCCAGTCCCTACCTCAGAAACGCGATTGAACTCCCGAAGAACCTTGAATCACGCCAAAACCCGAGGAACGCCCCGCGAACACCGCGCTCCAATTCGTCATTCCCCGCCTGATTTGCCGCTACCACGCGCACCACGGCTGCCCCTCGTACTCCCGTCGACCATCGGAACTCGTGAAGAGGCTCAAGGGTGAAGGTGGGCGAAGAGGAGGGGAGAGAGTGGGGAAAAGAACAAGGCTCGGATCAGCCCTAAAAACACAAGTGTGTTAGGTTAACGTCAACCTCTGTGTCGTTAACCAAACCGCCACCCATAGGCGTCCACATCTTTGGCCGCCAAGTTCATGCAACGGAACACACTAGAGCCATGGTAGACGTCCACATCGATGGATGCTAAAACCATGTTAACGACAACATGATGGCCGCCAACAAACAGTCAGCGTTACACCCCTGGACGCCAACCCACCGTTGATGTCCAACTCACTAGACACCAACCCAACACATGTCGCACTGGTCAAGAGGTAACCACCCAGGGCGGTCAACCAGAACACGACGCAAGTCAATACCACAATCTGAACCAGCAAACCTGTGGGCTGTTTGGGCTAAAACTGTCGGCCCACAACCCCCACAACCACCAACCACGACCATGACCAAGGCCCAACAACCTACATTGGCCAAGGGCACCACACTGGACCCACTAAACACGGGTCCACGACAATCCGAAAAACACGCGACGTTACAGAGCTTCTCATATTCATTCTGCCAACCTTTAGCTCTCAGCTCTCGTTTTCCATTCACTTAGTTTCTGAAGAGCTTGTTGTAGTTCTGAGAGATTTTCCTTATTGAAAATATTTGTCTCTCAGACATTGCCTCAGATCAAGCAATCTTTTGTAAGCTTGGTCTAGGGGCCTTTCAATTTCTACACATTCTTTGTGTGTATTCCTCTTCGTGTGTGAAGAGAAGACCTGTTGGAAACAAGTGGTGGTTTTTCCCTTCAGTGAGGAAGGAAGACCTATGTATCAGGTGGTGTTTTGTTCTTCTTCGGGGTTAGAAGAAAAGGCCAGCTGCGGCTGGATTTGTAAGGTCCTTAAGGGGGACAGTACCCTTGGTTAGTAAAATCCCAAGTTGTTGCTTGGGGACTGGACGTAGGACTCCTTGGGATAGGAGGGACGAACCAGGATAAAAATCTCCTGTGTTGTGTGATTGTTTGTGTGCTTGTTTGTCTTCACTCTTACTAACACTAACTATCGATCTTAGTGTTTTCTGTTAAGTGCTTTTATTAACAGGTTTTATTCTAAGAAGAATTTTAGTAATCCATTCACCCCCCCCCCTTTGGGCTTGCTAGCTGGGCAACAAGTGGTATCAGAGCTAAGTCTCTTCAAGAAAGAAGATCTCACGGTCTAAAGAGCAGCTCAATGGTATGCAGAAGGTCAGTCAGTCAACAGACCCCCTCTATTTGATGGTGAAGACTACAATTATTGGAAGACTCGAATGGAGTTCTTTCCCCTAGGTCTCGATTTCCAACTTTGTCCATTGTCGAAGAAGGAGACCTAGTAGTACTCAAAATAGGGAAAATTGGACAGATGAAGACAAAAAGAGATATCCCTGAACAGCAAAGCCAAGAGTATACTATGCTGTGCTCTGAGCAAGAAAGAGTTCAACAAGATCTTAGCGTGTAAATCTACTATGGAGATGTGGGAGAAACTCAAAATCACATATGAAAGAACTGATAAGGTAAGAGAAACAAGAATAGACATCTTGGTAGCCCAATATGAAAAATTTCAAATGCAATCAGGAGAATCCATTACATAAATGTACAGCAGATTTGTTGGTTAACTGCCATCGACTCCCTTAGGGAATCACTGCCACTATGCTGTTATGGGGCAGCATAGTGACATCGGGGCTGGCAACCCAACCCGCCGCAGGGGTAAAAACCCTGTACGAAGCCCCTCATGCCGACCACAGCGTTGACGTGGTGCTTTGCGCTTCCGCCTTAAGATTTGGCTACCGCCTTCACTACCAGCTCGAGCTTTTGGTGCAACGGTAAGGGGATCGGTCCAACAAGTGGTATCAGAGCGAGGTTGCGGGTTCGATTCCCCCGGGTGCCACTGGGGGGGAGTTTGTTGGTTAACTGCCATCGACTCCCTTAGGGAATCGCTGCCACTATGCTGTTATGGGGCAGCATAGTGACATCGGGGCTAGCAACCCAACCCGCTGCAGGGGTAAAAACCCTGTGCGAAGCCCCTCATGCCGACCACAGCGTTGACGTGGTGCTTTGTGCTTCCGCCTTAAGATTTGGCTACCGCCTTCACTACCAGCTCGAGCTTTTGGTGCAACGGTAAGGGGCTCGGTCCAACAAGATTCACTAACATCACAAATTGATTAGATGGGCTTGGAAAAACCTATGAGATCGGAGATATGGTGAGAAAGATACTGAGATCTCTACCAGCTTCATGGACACCAAAGGTGACAGCCATAGAAGAAGCCAACGATCTAAAAAGGATGTCACTTGATAAGCTCATTGGGTCACTAATGGCCCATGAGATAAACATGGAGAGGCTTGGAGAATCCTCTAGCAGGAAGAAGCATAGTAACGCACTAAAAGCTACAGAAGGTAGCTCTGAAGAAGAATCAGAAGATGAAGGAAGTGATGAGAACAACGAAGATGAAGAAGCTCTTCTATCTAGAAGACTACAGCGCATATTGGCCAAGAAGAAATATCAGTCAGGGAGAAGATTCTTCAAGAAAGGGAAAGACTTCAAGAAATCTGAAGGAAAAATGTTACGAAGTCAGAACCTATATGCTACGAATGTAAGAAGCCTGGACACATCAAGGCAGACTGTCCAAAGCTGAAGAAGACTGAGTTTAAGAAGAAGGACAACTCAAAGAAGTTCAGAAGGTATAAAAAGAAAGCCATGGTAGCTGCATGGAACAACGAAAGTGACTCAGACAGTGAGTCAAGCTCCAATGATGATGAAGAAGAAAAAGTCAACATGGTGTTCATGGGAAACACTGATGAAAAGGTAACTTCTGACTCATCTTTTACTTCATGCAATGAGTCTGATTCTGATAGTCTAGAAGACGCATTTAACGAACTATACAGTAAGTATAAAGATGTTTGTAAAATATTAAAAACCACTAATAAAAGTCTTGCATGCTGGAAATTACTAACTCAGATTAAAATCTGAAATTGAGCAACTACAAAAACAAATTTCTGAATTAAAAGAAGAAATGAACTGTTATGTGAAGATTTAAAAATTAAAAATGAACAGATAACAAACCTGAAAAAACTAGGAAACCTTAAGCAAACTTAAAAAGGAAGTTGACACACTAACAAAAGATAATGAATATTTAACTAATACAATTGAAAAATTCACAAACGGTAAATCATCTCTAATACTAAAAGGAGCTAGAAGATCGGGTAGAAAAAAGCATGGTTTAGGATATATTCCTCCAGACAATGAAGAAACAATCATTCATCCTAAAATTTATCCAACCCCGAAATTTGTAGCTGAACAAAATACGGATTATAAATCTAAGATTAAATACACACCAATTAAAACAGTAAATAATATATCATGTTGTAGTCATTGCAACAAATTAGGACACACTAAGATAACTTGTACAACTAAACACTTAAGGTGGATTCCTAAAAGGAAAAATGAGGAAACTAACTAGTAAGGACCCAAAAAAACTTGGGTACCTAAATCTTAAGTGATTTATTGCAGGGAAGTCTTAGAGCATCCAAGTGGTACCTGGATAGCGGGTGTTCAAGGTACATGACAGGCAACAGAAGATTATTTTCGTACATCAAAGATGAAGAAGGAACAGTGACTTATGGCGATAATGGAAAAGATTCAGTGATCGGTTGTGGATCCATTGGCAGTCAAGACAGAACCCTCATAGAAGATATTTTATGTGTAAGAGGACTCAAGCACAATCTCATAAGTATCAGCCAACAGTGTGACAAAGGTCACAAATCAAGTTTCAAGAGTCTAAATGCCTAATTATGAAGGATGGTTCAACTGTCTTCGAAACCAGCAGAGAAAAGAATTTGTATGTATTGCACCTAGAAGAATTAAAGGATCAGGATGTGTGTCTTGCAGCAAATAAAGATCAAATTGCTGAATTATGGCACAGGAGATTGGGTCACTGCAGCTTGGATGGAATTAGAAAGCTCATCAAAAGAAATCTAGTGGAAGGTCTGCACAAGATCAACTCAAGAATAGAAGGTGTATGTGAACCATGTGCAAAAGGGAAGCATGTGAAATCCTCTTTCAAATCAAAGACAGTGGTAACTACCTCCAAACCATTGGAATTACTTCATATGGATCTGTTTGAACTAATGAGAACTACAAGTCTTGGAGGAAAGAATTTTGGATTTGTAATAGTAGATGATTACTCAAGATTTACATGGGTATCTTTCTTAGAGCATAAAGATGATACCTTCGAGAGTTTTGTGAAGTTCAGTAAGTTAGTTCAAAAGGATAAGAAGTTCAGCATAATAAGTATTCGCTCAGATCATGGAGGAGAATTCCAAAATGAAAAATTTGTAGAATTTTGTGATGATCAAGGTATTGAGCATAACTTCTCAGCACCAAGGACACCTCAACAGAATGGAGTACCTAAGAGAAAGAATAGAACCTTATTGGATATGGCCAGAACAATGCTATCAGAATATAATATTCCAAGATATTTCTGGGCAGAAGCAATTAACACATCGTGCTATATCATAAATAGAGTGATGATCAGGCCAATTCTGAAGAAAACTGCTTATGAACTGTTCAAGCAAAGGAAGCCCAAGATCAGCCACTTCAGAACGTTTGGATGTCCATGCTTTATCCACAATAATGGTAAGAGAGATATAGGTAAGTTGGATTCCAAATCTGATGAAGGAATGTTTATAGGGTATGCTTCTAAACCCAAAGGCTATCGAGTGTTTAATAAACATAGTTTATTAATTGAACAAACTGTTCATGTTATTTTTGATGAATCTAACCCTTCCTTAAGAAAGGAAGTAGATAGTGATGATGAAAATGCAGAAAATTTATCCAAGAAGCTGAAAGATACATCAATCAAAGATAAGGAAGATCCACCCTTGGAAGAACTACAATAAAAGGAAATTACACATGATGATCTTCCAAAAGAATGGAGATACATGAAGGATCACCCAAAGGACAACATCATTGGAGATCCATTGGTTGGGGTAAGAACTAGAGGTAATTTTATCCCTTGTGATTATTTAGCATTTGTATCTCAAATTGAGCCAAAGACAGCCAGTGATGCATTGTCTGATGAATCTTGGATTCTAGCCATACAAGATGAACTTAATCAGTTCAAGAGAAACCAAGTTTGGTCCCTTGTTCTAAGACCATCAGATCATCTTGTGATTGGCACCAAATGGGTGTTCAGGAACAAATTGGATGAAGCTGGTGTTATCACTAGAAACAAGGCTAGACTGGTAGCTCAAGGCTATTCTCAAGAGGAAGACAGATTTCGATGAAACCTATGCTTCAGTGGCTAGACTAGATGCTATTCGAATTTTACTTGTTTATGCATCTGCATTGGATTTAAAACTATTTCAAATGGATGTAAAATTGTATTTTTAAATGGATATATAAAGGAGGAAGTCTATGTGGAACAACCTCCTGGTTTTGATGATGTGGATTTTTCGAATCATGTTTTTAAATTGCACAAAGCATTATATGGTTTAAAGCAAGTACTTAGAGCATGGTATGGAAAGGCTTAGTGCATTTTTATTAAACCATGGTTTTATCAGAGGACAGGTAGATAGTACATTGTTTATCAAATCAAAAGTCAAAAGTATATTACTTGTGCAAATTTATGTAGATGATATAATATTTGAATCTACTGATGAATCTTTATGCAAGTACTTTGAAAAGCTAATGCAGGGAGAATTCGAGATGAGTATGATGGGCAAGCTCAACTATTTCCTTGGATTACAAATCAAGCAAGGCAAAGAAGGCACACATATTTGCCAAGCAAAATACACCAAGGAGCTATTAAAGAAATTCGGATTTGAAAATGCAAAACCACTGTCCACTCCAATGAGCACATCTACCAGGTTAGATAGTGATAAAGATGGTAAGAAAGTAGATCAAAAACTATATAGAGGCATGATAGGATCATTACTTTACTTGACTGCTAGTCGACCTGATATTCTATTTAGCGTATGCATGTGTGCTAGGTATCAGGCTGATCCTAAGGAATCCCACTTAATATTTGTTAAAAGAATTTTTAGATATTTAGCTAAAACTCATGATCTAGGTTTATGATATCTAAAATCATGTGAAACTAGTTTAGTTGGATATTCTGATGCTGACTATGTTGGATGCAAGGTAGATAGAAAAAGCACCAGTGGTAGTTGTCAATTTCCTACATGATGCTTGATTTCATGGCCCTCAAAGAAGCAGAATTCAGTAGCACTGTCAACAGCTGAAGCTGAGTACGTAGCTGCTGGGAGCTGTTGCACTCAACTCCTTTGGATAAAACAGCAGCTTGAGGATTATGAACTGCACATCAAGACCATCCCATTGCTGTGCGACAACACAAGTGCGATAAAGATCACCAAAAATCCAGTTCAGCACTCCAGGACGAAACACATAGAGGTTAGATATCATTTTATTAGAGATCATGTGGCTAATGGTAATATAAGTATTTCTTTTATAGATATTTTAAATCAGTTAGCAGACATCTTTACAAAAGCCTTACCTGAAGAGAGATTTACGTCTCTTAGAAGAGAATTAGGCATGTGTAATTTGTAATAGATGTGTCTGTACATAACTGAAATAATAAATTTCAGAATAATATTTATCCCTCCTGTCGGAAGTTAAGTAAATCCCTTAATCCGTGCGCATAAAGCTGTTATATTGTTTCAAAAATACATTCTTTATTGCTTATGTAATCCTCTCCTCTTTTGTCGTATCTGCATTTATTGCTCTGGCATTTCAAAAGCGCCTTTATGTCCTGTCTTTAAGGCCCAAAATCCATGCCTTATCGATTTCACCTCTCTCTCTCTCTCTCTCTCTCTTCTCTTTCGACTTGCCTGGAGCGATAAACCCTATCGATTCCAGACCTCTCTCTCTCTGTGATTTCGAAGAATCCCTCTGTTCCCTCCAAGATTTCTTGAGGGCTTCTATTCCATTCCTCCCCACGATCCTCCAGCAACCTTTCTCATCAAAATCCATGGCCGCTTCTGGGAGCTCTGGCACCGTTGGCGGTTACATCATCGTCTTCCTCACAGCGGAGCAGCAGGAAAGGTTCACAGCAGTAAAGACCAAGCTATGCGGCAACAATGCATTAGACATTGCAAATTCGGAGAAGAATGGGATGCACAGTATCGTGGAAGCCATCGAGAGGATGAAATGGACAAGAATGGTTACAGTTTCAGAAACAAGCTATCTAGACCTGGTCAAGGCATTCTACACATGCTTGAAGGTAGAAAAAGATGGGTCCCTAACCTCCTTAGTCAAAGGTACCCCCATACATATTACTTATGATCTTCTGGCGAGTTTATTTGGAGTGTCTACCGTCGGTGGCAGTGGGATAGACAATGTGGATATTCAGGCAAAAGGGTTAGGCATTATCAGAACAGAATACAAATTAAAGGATGGAAAGATAGACATCAATCAGTTGAATGCATTCAATAGAATCCTCCACTTTATAGTATGTCAGATTCTAGTGCCCAAGAGTGCCACCTTTTCAACTTGCCCTAAGGGCTATTCGGATATGATGTTCTGGGCAATTCAAAATCAAGATATAAATATGGCCCAAGTAATTATAGAAAGGATGAGATTTGCAGCAGAGATGATATGGGACAGGAAGATCAAGTTAAATGTGTCCCTACCTTATGCTCATTTGTTGACAAGAATTTTCAGGTACTACAATATTGATTTGAATAGAGAAGTGACAGAGAAGATGGGCCAGCCTATTCGGTCAAGAAACTTAAAGAAGAGTGGATTTTCTTTAGTAGGGAGTTTGTGGACCAAGACCTCCATGGCAGAAGGAGAGGCCATTATTGCAGAAGCTCCTGAAGTTCAAGCAGTTCAGGAAGAAGCAGTCAGAGCAGAAATCCCAATAGTCCAAGAAGAGGAAGAAGCAGCAGTAAGAATAGAAGAGCCAGTGGCCAGTGGAAGTAGAATTGAAGATATTGCTTCTGAGCATATTGAGCCCATTGGGCAGCCATCTGGAGTAGAGACCCCCTCAACAATTATTACCTCTGTAATTGAAGATGTGTTGGAATCTGTGGCAAATATTCAGGGGGAGAAGGAAGAAATTCAAGTAGAAATTCCTCAAATCATTCCTGCTGAAGTTAATTGTGTAGAAGTGAACCAGGAAGCTGCGATTTCTGAAGATGTGGCACCAGGCCACATAGAAGATGTTCAGATGGAGGATGCTCCAGCTCAGAGGGAGCATGTGGCTGAAAAGGAAGCAGATGTTCAAGGGGAGCCCACAATGGATGTCCCTATTGATCAATATCGAGAAGGCATTACTGCAAGCACCTCTGAATCCGATGATGATGTAATGGTAGAGCATGTTAAAAAGGCAGCAGTCAAAGGCAAGAGTGTGGCCTCCAAAATTCCATTACTCACTAGAAAGGCACACTATAGATCCAAGAAGAAGAAGCTAACAGTAAGCATGAAGCCTGTGATTGATAGGTTACATGCTCATGGGGAGATATTATGCTCACTGCAATCTAAAGTCTCATCTATTTTTGTGAGCCAAAGCACAGGAGCTAAGGAGTTTGGAGCAGTGAAAGCTGAGCTCCAAGGAATGAGAAATGAGTTGGGCAGCCTGCAGAAATTATTAGAAGTTCTTTCTGTATTTGTGAGGGCGTAATTGCCCATTCCTGCCCCTCCTCCACCTATGCCAGAGGGTAGTTCAGGGCCATCAGGGTCAAGAAGTGATGCAGAAATCTGGCCACCAGGGCCTTTTGAAGCTGCAGCTAGGCCATCAGGGCCAAATGCAGTTGAGGAGTCAGGACCTCCAGGGCCAGTTATGGAAGAATCAGGGCCAGCAGGGCCAGTAGTGGAAGAGTCTGGGCCATCAGGGCTAGTGGAATCAACAACAGAGCAAGTAAGAGTTGAAGCTCCTGTAGAAGAGGCCGAGCCCCCAGAGCCACTTGTCTCTTCTCCTCTTCAGACTCCAACTCCTCCTTCTCCACCTTCCTCATCCACTGCACCTCTAGCTCCTGCCACCTTCAAACAGCCCCTTCCAAAACATATCTCCTCACCTACACCATTTCCTACCACCTCATCTTCCTCCCCTGCATCTTCTACCTCTATTCCTCCTCCTCCTATTTTTGAAGCCCCTCCAGCTTCATCCTCCTCAGCTGGACCTTCATCCTCTGGTCCATCATCTTTAGCACCATCTAAACTACCTCCTCCTACTACCTTTTCTTCTCTTCAGCCACCCACTCCTCCATCTTTCATTACTATCATTTCGAAGGGTGCTTGTATTCAAGGGCACACCATTGAGGATATCAAAGATGAGTTTGAAGAAGCAATTCTTCACTCAGTCCTATCTGTGTCTTCACATGTTCACATGACTGATCCCTCCCGTCTTGCTCCTAAAAGAGGAGTTTCAAGAAACTTGCTCTCTCTTCTGAACTTTTTTCCCCTCCTCTTTGGTTCTCTCTCTCTGTTGAAAATAGGAGAAGAACTCCCTATTGTGAATATCTAGAAAAGGTTGTGATTGCTGTTCTATATGGCCTTCCTCATCTTGACCTTACTGAACACCTCAATATTGTTCTTCCTCTATCCCACATATCAAAATCCGAATAGAACAAAATTTTTCCACTACTGAGTCTAAGACTGAAGACCAGTGGGCTAAGGGCCATCAGTCTCTCTACAAGCAGTTTGTTCTTGCAAGATCTGCAAGATTTCCACCTTCAGACCATCCTCTCACTCTGTCAGAATGGTTTGTCATCCACCACAGAAAGTCTTAGGGATCCTTCATTCAAAGAGAAGTCAAATTGATCCGGCACTTCCAGATGTTCCAAGATTACTGTTTTGTAAACAAATTGCTAGAAGTTCAGATTGGTCAGTTCAGGGGAGCAATTGCAAAGTTGAGAACTGAAAACCCCATCAATACTCCCCTTCAGATAGATTTTGCTACTCTTAAGATGCCAAACATTGTCTTCCTTCCCAAGCTTCATTCCCTCATCATGGACTCTGCTGTGGGCACCATTATCTTTGAAAGGTTTGCTAGAGTTATGGTCAGAATCACAGTTCGGCAAGATGCTCCTCTTGCCTTCCACAAATTCCTTTTTAGAGAATACCATAGGGGTTATATCAAATCTGATGTGCTTGCTCCCCTCTTGTATGAGTGTGAGAGGCTCTCTCCATCTGATTGGAAGAAGCACTACAACCAATCTGCTCAGCAGCTAGCAACTCTGAACAGCTCATTGTTTAACTCCGGGAAACCCACTCTTTTAGTTGAAGAATTTTTGGATCTAAACTCCATCAATCTTGTTCAAGATCCATTTGCTATCTGGCTTGAAAGGTATAAAGTGTTTATTGGTCTAAAAAAGGAACTGAAGGAGCATCATATCTTCTATCCAATTTCTCTCGACCAGTTCCTTCAGCATGCCAGTTTTGGCACCTCTAGTTCCTTCAAGATGTCTCTTGGTAAGGATGAATATGCAAATTTCTTAGAAGCTCAAAGGCAACTTCACATCCAGAGAATGGTTCTTGTTATGGGGCCTTCCTACACTATTGCCTGGGGTGTTTTTCAAATTCATTTTGAAGAGCAAGAACTCAAGGCTTGACCCATCATTACTCACCATGCCTCCCTCTTGTCACCTGCCTTCTACATTTCTGTACCCCCTCAGTGATAAATATAGTGATTGATTGGCTCCATTTATCTTTCTTCTCTTCTTTTCTTGAATTCTTATTTCTCTTTCTGCTTAATGACAAAAAGGGGGAGAAAATAACATATTCTGAAATACATTCCTTAGATTTACCAAATTTATTTAAATTCATTCCAGTACTTTACATTTTTTATGTCATGTTTTGTCATCACCAAAAAGGGGGAGATTGATGATCAGTCCATCTCCATATAATTTTATTTATTATATACAATTTTAGTGATTAACAAAACCTTAACAAATATTTTCTAACAATCTTTTGTGAAGTTCACCCACAGGAAATAATCCAAGCAAAATCTGTAAGTTATCCTCACACACTGTTATTTAAAGTTCAGAGCATGTATTTCTTCTAAGTACACATCGATTTTCTTATAGCATAATGATTTCATAATTATCAATTTCCATATAAATGTAACGATTTCATAAGTGAAAGAACGATTCTACAGCTATATCGATTTCCTTATACTATAACGATTTCATAAGTAAAAGAACGATTCTATCGCTGTAACGATTCGTTAAGTGAAACAACGATTTTGGTCTCACATCAATTTCATAAGAGAAACAACGATTTCAGTCTCACATCGATTTCATAAGTGAAACAACAATTTCGGTCTCACATCGATTTCATAAGTGAAATAACGATTTCCGTCTCACATCGATTTCATAAGTGAAACAACGATTTCGGTCTCACATCGATTTCATAAGTGAAATAACGATTTCAGTCTCACATTGATTTGCTCTTACTTAAACAATGATTTGATTAAACAACGATTTGCTCATATAACGATTTCACAAGTAGAACAACGATTTCATCAATACAACGATTTGCTTTCACTTGTACAACAATTTGCTTGTACAACGATTTGCTTCTACTTGAAGAACGATTTGCTCACACAATGATTTCACAAGTTAAATAATGATTTCACCTTATATTCATGAATCACATCGATTTCATTTCACCATGAATTTCATTTATGCACATATCATCGATTTCATGATAACATCAACTCTCTTTACAATGATTATGTTTTGAATGAATTATCATACATTTTCAATTACTGTCTTTCCAGATAAATTTGAAAATGTCCATTCTTTATATTCAAATATATTTTCAAAACACTGTGGAGTTCAAGTCTTCTCGCGTATATCTTTATATCTTGCACCACGTAACATTTATTGTGACTGATCACTTCTCTGCATGTCACATATCTGTGTGCCTTCTATACCTATGTCTATATTGCAAACACCTTCAGGGTGACAGAATGACATTTCTATTTTGATGTATATCCTTATAGCATGTCTTCTAACGTTGACTGACAGCATAGAGACAGTCTAGCTGTCTGTGCCTTGGTATTTATTACGTGCAGGTCTTTGCCAGTACCTGATCTCACAATGTTGGACAACCTAAAGAGAAAGATATCTGGATGAATCTTCTCCTTGCGTATTTGTCTTCGAGAGCATTAAATGGGTGCAGGCTTACCTGTTCCACACCTCAGACCATGCAGTCTAATGTGCTTTAAATTTAGAGACAATGGACACTTCAACGAACACCTCAATGAATATATTTTTTTTTTCAAGAAAAGATATATAGAAGACTGATGACTCCATGAAGAAGATACGACACGAATACATATTTTCAAGAACCAAGAATCATCAGCAAAGGGAGAGCTTCTCAGATTCATTTCGCCAACCTTTAGCTCTCAGCTCTCATTTTCCATTCGCTTAGTTTCTGGAGAGCTTGTTGTAGTTCTGAGAGATTTTCCTTATTGAAAATATTTGTCTCTCAGACATTGCCTCAGATCAAGCAATATGTTGTAAGCTTGGTCTAGGGGCCTTTCGATTTCTACACATTCTTTGTGTGTATTCCTCTTCGTGTGTGAAGAGAAGACCTGTTGGAAATAGGTGGTGGTTTTTCCCTTCAGTGAGGAAGGAAGACCTGTGTATCAGGTGGTGTTTTGTTCCTCTTCGCGATTAGAAGAGAAGGCCAGCTGCGGCTGGATGTGTAAGGTCCTTAAGGGGGACAGTACCGTTGGTTACTAAAATCCCAAGTTGTTGCTTGTGGACTGGACATAGGACTCCTTGGGATAGAAGGGCCGAACCAGGATAAAAATCTCTTGTGTTGTGTGATTGTTTGTGTGCTTATTTGTCTTCACTCTTACTAACACTAACTATCGATCTTAGTGTTTTCTGTTAAGCACTTTTATTAACAGGTTTTATTCTAAGAAGAATTTTAGCAATCCATTCACCCCCCCTCTGGGCTTGCTAGCTGGGCAACAAGACATCTGTGCGGCAGGGGGGAGATAGGACATGAAACTGTGGAGGGCCTCCTCTAACTGGGCCAAGGAGATGACTGCGGGATGGGAGTTGGTCGCAATTGGGAAGGGGGTGGGCTTGAGGGGGTGGAGGGTGCAGTGGCCAGTGGGGAGGGGGGGCGGGGGATGGAGGAGGTCACTAGGGAGTGGGGACTGCAGTAGTATGGAGTGTATTGTACCGACCCAGAAGAAACTTGAGTTGGTGGTACGCTGATCTAGTGAACCTTGAATCCAAGGGCTTTGAAAAGGACAAGACACTTTGGGGAGCCTTAAATAGTCCTCTAATGAAGTTAGAAAGAGCCCAAATCAAGCTTAATGAATTTCAAGTGGGCAATATATTTTAGGGACTTCAAACAATTCCCCAAGGGCAGCCAAGAGCCCCAAAAATTAAGTCAAGTCAACTCTCTTCAAGTGGGCAATATGTTAGAGATAATTTTATGAACTGTCCAAAGGACAATCAATAACACCTCAAAATCAAGTCAAAAAATTCCCCAAATGGGGACCAAACAGTCAAAAGAGAGCAAGAGCTCCTTAAGAGAAGACTTCAAAAATCCATAAGACAAGAGAAGACTTCAAAAGCCAAAGAAACCAGTCAAACATCAAGTCTTGCCCCTTTTTATGGAAAACAAAACTAGAAAAAATTAGGGAAATGGTTTATGTGGATATTAAATAGGTAATTGTAACATCCCTGTCCCCCTTTGTGGGTTGCCCTCTCGGCTGAGGTCGCGACAGAGCGACCCGTCACCTTCTGAAGGCAACAGAGGTGATTGTCACGTTCTAAATATGAACGCGCCGACCGCCCCTATCGTGACAGAACTCTGATAGCAAATAGTTCTTTTGTTGTCTTGCTGTCAGAGGGGTGGTGACACTTGTGGCATTGCATGCATGAACGCGACGCTCTGGTCCGTCGCGATCAGATGTCAACGTTGCATGCATGCCACGTGGTGGCTTTGACCGTCAGGGTCGCAGATGTTAAGATCGCGACGTAGTAGGGCGTCGCGTTAGCAAACGACCAGGGCCGTCGCGTTCTCAAATCTGTGCTTAAGTTGCTCAGGCCGAGAACAGAACCCCCATTTGGCCCTTTTGCTTGGGTTCTCCCTCTCCGGCGATCTCCTTGGTGTAGTGCTCCGTGGGGAGCTTGGGAAGGAGATTGGTAGCTTGGATTTGGGTAGGTATTATGTGCATGCTCTTGTATGTGTGGACTGGGTGTGAAACCTGTGTTTTCTCCCTCTCACTGTCTACCTTCTCCTTCTTCTTGTGCACCATGGTGTGGATCCTCTTCCTCGGCTCAAGAAGGAGGACGTGCTTGGCTCGTGGGAGGTGGCTCTTGGAGCATTGGAGCTCGGAGGTGGAGGGGTGCTAGCCTACGAGAAGGCCCTAATTGGGGAGATCTTCGTTTGGAGGTAGGGACCCCCAAACCATCCCCTAGTTCTATAATGCTAGGGCCAACCCCCCCCCCCCCCCTTCTAAGCCTAGAATCATGCTAGGTGTTTCTTGGTTTCTTATGATCCATGTATGAGGTTTGCATGCTGAGGTTTGCATGTTTTCATGCTTGGAATGGGGTGTTCATGAAGAGTGCTTCATGTGGTGCATGTGAGGATTTCAGAGTGTAGATCTCTTTCATAGCATGCATGGAGTTTCCGAAGGGTGGTTTGGTGTTATTAAAGCAGTTTCCATCACCTTCTAGCCTCCCCTCCCCATGTTGTACAGTTTTATGGCTTTTGGGATGTGTGGAGTTGCTCTGGTTGAGCACTCGACTGCGGTCGCGACAGGTTTCCCAGTCGCGACCAGGTCGCGACGTATCGGTGCATTGCGTTCTCTTGAACGCTCCTTGGACCCGCTGCGTCTTACTAACGCGATGGGTACGTGGTCAGCGTTCAGGAGATCGGGGTCTCGCTGGATCGCGACCACCGCCACCATCGCGATGAGATCTCGATGGGGTGCGTGTCGGGTTCAGGAGACCATGGCTTGTTGCGGCGCCCATAGACGTCATGATCTTATCGCGACGGGCTCAAGGGTCGCCTTCGTGTTTTCTTGTCGCGATAGGATGAACCGTCGCGTTCTGGTCGAGACGGGTCGATACGTCGCCTCTCTGACCGAGAGCTGGCTGTCGACCTGTTGTGTTTTCATTTCTACTGTGACTCTGGTTTCTTGGCACCTGTGCTGTCCCTAGTGCAGTGCTACTCTAGTCTCTTCGCCCGGTGCTAGGCACTTGAGGGCTTGTCTGCGAGACAGGTTGTTACCGTTACCTAGGGTCCCCAGCCCCGCGCATCTGTTAGAGGGTGTTCTCCGGACGGCGGGCGTGCTCAAGTCACGGACTTGGAGCAGAAGGGGAAAATAGTGGGGACAGTGGCGTGGAGTCGTTTGTGGAGCTCTCTTAGCTGGTATGGGTCTCTGAGGTGGTTGTGGTGCTCTTACGGTGCAGACCAGCTAGTCCTTTCTCACCGCCTCACTCTACGTGGTTCTGGAGCCATTTAGAGGGGTCAGGCGTGGGACCGTAGTTCGGCCAGACTATGGCAGTTGTGTTTGTTCTTAGTTCCGTGTCTCACTCCGACGGGAGGTGTTAGGCATGGACCGTTGGTCGAGGGTAAGGCGCATGGCGCACCTGACCGGCTGACTAGTCTAGTGTTCTGTAGCTAGTGTGTTTGCCCAGACAGTGTCTACTGTCTGTGTTTACAGTTGGGTTCTTGTGGTGCCTTAGTTTACACGGGTTTTTCGGTCCCGCTGTGTAGCCTAGACCGACGACCGTGTAGTTTCTTTCACGCTTCCGCAGTTAACTCTGTTTAGTAGAATAGACTTTACTGCTTTATTTATTTATTGCACTTAGTTCTATTCTGCTGTTAGAACCAGTGGGAGATTGGTAGTTCCTACTGGGCTTCTTCGTGAAGCTCACTCCCTGTTTTGTAGGTGAGACTTCACAGTAGCTCCCTCTGCGGCGGGCTGAGGAGACGGGCCCGTAGTAGTCGGCGTCTCTAGTGAGCAGTGTTTCCCCCAGCTTGTGCACTTCACCCTCGGGGTATGCCCTTAAGGGACGTGTTCTTTCCCTTTTTTATTCAGCAATTGTACTTTATTTACTTTGGGACTATACTAGACTGTTATCTAGTGTTGGACACTTTTCGTTCACTTGTGGTGCACTTTAGTACGTTGGTTGTTATTTATCTCTATTACATATCTCGTTAGACCGATCCGTTAGCCCTTCCAGGTATCTAGACCCGTGGGTGGCAGTCTCGATGTTGGGATTCTTGGTGGGAGCCGAGGGTCCAAGCGCCGGGTCGTGATAGTGGTATCAGAGCAAGGGGTCTAACAAGACTTGTAGTGGAAATAAGTAATAATGTAAAGTCCCTTACGAAGTACAAGTAACACTGCTAAGCCGCTGGAGTTTATCTGTTAACTTCTTATTGTGTCTGTTTTGCAGAACATGCCTCCACTCACTCGTAGGTAGGTTCGTGAGCTGGTGGAGCATCAAGAGTTTGAGTCGGACGGGTCGGTTCCAGCCGAGCACGTGCCGATCAACGCTCAGCCCCAGCTGTTTCAGTAGCCTGGGTGTTGGCCCTTTTGGTACGACAGCAAGCTAACCTAGAGAGGGGGTGAATAGGTTTTTCTGAAATCTGAAATAGAAACTTAAACACAGAAATCAACACTTGAAGGTTTGGTTAGTTTAGTGTGATAAAGAGAGTAGTGCGGAAGCAAATAAACAATCACACAAAAGACACAAGGAGTTTATCCTGGTTCGGCCCTTCCCACATGGAAGTCCTACGTCCAGTCCCCAAGCAACTTCTTGGGATTTCACTAACCAAGGGTACAGTCCCCCTTAAGGACACTACAACACCCAGCACCCAGCTGGTCTTCTTCTCTTTCCCGGGCAAGAAGGCAGTCCACTTCTCTTACAGGTAAAGAAGCCAACCTCCTGGTACAAACCCTAGTGCGGTTCTGCTAGACACAAACCCCTAGCTAGGTTCTACACTGTATACAGTCCTACAGCTGGACAGAAGTCTTTCTTAGAAAAGAAAGAACAAAGCTGAGAGTTGGAACAAATAAAAACCAACTAAAAGAACTCTCAGCAAAAGACTCTCTCCCCCAGATTACAAGATGCACACAGAGAGAGAGAGAGAGAAGAGAGGAGAAGGAGCTTGAATGCTTCAGTGCTTCAGATGCTTGAACACTTCTTCTTGGGCTCAGGCTCTTTCTCTCTTTTTCTTTGAGTGTATTTGGAGTTCAGGTTCCTCACTGGTTGTACACTCATTCAAAAGATCTTCAGGAAAAGCTCTGTTCTTCTTTAGCCTTGCTTCATCTTTTATATGAGCAATTTGAATAAATCCGTTGAAGTTCTAGCCGTTGCTCATCTTCTCTTTCTTCTGATAATTGTGGTCTACGAGGTCTGCAAGCATAGAAAAAAGTGTTTAGATAAAAGAGTGTTTCTGTCAAAAAGATTCATACCTTTATGTTTCCTGATGCCACCCAGAAGTGGTAAGTAATCTCTCTTTTGTTGGCAGGAGAGAAGAGATCTAGAAAGATAAGCAAAAAGATCTCCTGTCAGAAAGATAGAGGATTACGCAAATCAAGATCATTGACTTTTTCACTAGATGCCAAAAGGCACTTTGAAATATAAAGGAAATCTATGTTTTTACAAAGAAATCCATGTTTTACAAAGGAATCGATGTTTCACTTATCAAATCCTTATGAGAGTTACAAAGGAATCCATGTGAGAGATCTGTGTGAGTTACAAAGGAATCCTTATGAGAAGTCTGTGTGAGTTACAAAGAAATCCTTATGAGAAGTCTGTGTGAGTTACAAAGGAATCCTTATGAGAAGTCTGTGTGAGTTACAAAGGAATCCTTATGAGAAGTCTGTGTAAGTTACAAAGGAATCGTTATGAGAAGTCTGTGTGAGTTACAAAGGAATCCTTATGAGAGCGAATCCTTATGAGAGTCACTTATCGAATCCTTATGAGAGCGAATCGTTATGAGAGTCACTTATCAAATCCTTATGAGAGCGAATCCTTATGAGAGTGAATCGTTATGAGAGCGAATCCTTATGAGAGCGAATCGTTACGAGAGCGAATCCTTATGAGAGCGAATCGTTATGAGAGCAAATCCTTATGAGAGCGAATCGTTACGAGAGCGAATCCTTATGAGAGCGAATCCTTATGAGAGCGAATCGTTACGAGAGCGAATCCTTATGAGAGCGAATCCTTATGGCAGTGAATCCTTATGAGAGCAAATCCTTATGGCACTTTGAACTGAAATCGATGTATATTGAATGTACATCGATTTATCGTTTTAGTGCAAATCACATGGCAATAATGTCATAAATTTATATTTATTAGAAAATCATGATATTTAAATTATTATTAGAAAATCATGGTATTAAATATATTTAATATTCAATTAATCACATAAATTTATATTTATAAGAAAAACATGATATTAAATATTTTTAATAATAATTAATTAAACATATATTTTGTTATCACCAAAATAAAAGGGTAAAATATAGGAGTGGTTCAACACTGGGGACCAGTTGCCGCAGGGCGTTCCGTTGCGGCAGGGAGAGCCATAGTAGCAGCAGCAGCCGCAACAGCATCAACAGTGGTTTCTGGTCCAGCCCCCGCCGGCCATCATAGAGTAGTGGTGGAGAGCGATGTTCCAGGGTCCTTGGCAGTACCCGCAGTGCCAGCAGTTCCCCCAGTACCCTCAGTACCAGCCGTACCAGCAGATGCCGGCAGGAGGTCAGCAGTTCACATAGATGGCAGCAGAGGAGTAGCCACCATCGACCCCGTAGGCAGCACCGGTTCAGCCAGAGGTACCCCCAGTGGTACAGCATCAGACTCCAGTTGCAGCAGCAGCACCCGAGGACCGCACAACGCTTCTGGAGAGTTTTCTTCATCTTCGGCCTCCGACTTTTTCTGGTGATTGTGATCCAGACAGAGCAGAGAGTTAGGTCCATGAGCTCGAGCGCACCATCGAGACCATGGACTGTGCAGAGCTGGATCAGGTCAGGTTAGCAGTGTATCAGCTGAAGGGGTCAACCCATGAGTGTTGGAGAGCAGTGAGGCAGACCAGTTTTCAGGGCAGGAGGCTGGACCAGATCACTTGGGCAGAGTTCCTAGTGGCTTTTCCCGGCGAGTTCCTCCCTGACTATGTTTGCCGTGAGAGGAGGGACCTGTTCCATGAGTTGGTGCAGGGAGACTTGACCGTGGGACAGTACCACCAGAGGTTTCTGTAGCTACTTCGACACGTTCCCTACGTGGCAGCTAGAGAGCAGGCTCGTACCGAGTGGTTCATTAGCGGGCTATGTTCAGACTTGAGGTGGGCCATGGCTGGTTACCTCACTACAAGAAAAATCAGATTATGTCTCTATTCGGTCCCTAAACAGCTCAGAGACCGAATAGGGACCGAATAGTGACCGAATATGTCGGTCAAAAACTTCTGGTCACAAATCTGTGACCGACTAAATTCGGTCCCTATTCGGTCACTAAATAGGGACCGAATAGGGACCGAATAAGATCAGTCCCTATTTAGGGACCGAAAGTATTCAGTCCCAATTCGGTCCCTAAGATAGAGACCGAATAGGGACCGAATATTCAGTCCCTATTTAGGGACCGAAAGTATTCGGTCCCAATTCGGTCCCTAAAATAGGGACTGCATAGAGACCGAATCTGCGGTCCCTATTTAGGGACCGATCTTATTCAGTCCCAATTCAGTCCCTACAAATAGGGACTGAATTGGGACCGAATCATTTCGGTCACTATTAGGGACCGAAATGATTCGGTCCCTATTCGGTCCCTATATCTAGGGACTGAATTGGGACCACCTCATTTCGGTCCCTATTTAGGGACCGAATATTCAGTCCCTATTCGGTCCCTAAAATAGGGACCGAATAGGGACCGAATCTTTTCGGTCCCTATTTAGGGACCGAATATTTGGTCCCTATTCGGTCCCTACAATAGGGACCGAATAGGGACCGAATTATTTCGGTCCCTAATCGGTCTCTATTTTTTAAAATATATATTTTTTAAAATATATACAATTTTAGGAAAATAACCTGCTTAAATAAAATAAATAATATCCACAACAATAATAATTGTCCACAATAAAAATGTCTACAACACAAAAATAATAAAAATATCCACAACAAAACAATAATAAAATGTCGACAACATCAACAATAATAAAAATATCCACAACACAAGAATAATAAAATGTCCACAACATCAGAATAATAAAATGTCCACAATAAGAATAAAAATATCCACAACATCACAATAATATAATGCCAACAACAATAATAAAAATGTCTACAACAATAATAATAAGGAAATGAAAATCATGATGCCTCGTCTTCGTCTTCATCCTCGTGTCCTCCCACTCCACCCGATGAAGGAACCTACAATACATATATAACAATAATAAGTTAAAATTAAATACTATTATAAGCAATAACTTATTTTAGAAGCATAAATTAAATAAAACTATAAGCAATGGAGGTCAATTAGATGAGTATTTCTAATTTTGGACCATGAAACCGAAGTTCTTCATTTTTTAAGTAAACTAACTTGGTTAAGACGACTTGGCGCGTCGCGGTCAAACCGGGAGTCCGAATTGAACTATGTCAGTTTCCACAAGTCACACTCATCGGCCCGACCGTGCTGGAACAAACCGGAGGCCAATCGGAAGAGTATTTCTAACATTGGACCCTCAAACCGAAGTTTTTCATTTTTTAACTAAACTAACTTGGTTAAGACGACTTGGAGCGTCGAGGTCAAATCGGGAGTCCGAATTGAACTCCGTCAGTTTCCACAAGTCACACTCATCGGCCCGACCGTGCTGGAACAAACTGGAGGCCAATCGGATGAGTATTTCTAATTTTGGTCCCTCAAATCGAAGTTTTTCATTTTTTAACTAAACTAACCTGGTTAAGACGACTTGGAGCGTCGAGGTCAAACGGGAGTCCGAATTGAACTCCGTCAGTTTCCACAAGTCACACTCATCGACCCGACCATGCTGGAACAAACCGGAGGCCAATTGGAAGAGTATTTCTAATTTTGGTCCCTCAAATCGAAGTATTTCATTTTTTAACTAACTAACTTGGTTAAGACGACTTGGAGCGTCGAGGTCAAACCGGAGTCCGAATTGAACTCCGTCAGTTTCACAAGTCACACTCATCGACCCGACCGTGCTGGAACAAACCGGAGGCCATTGGAAGAGTATTTCTAATTTTGGTCCCTCAAATCGAAGTATTTCATTTTTTGACTAAACTAACTTGGTTAAGACGACTTGGCGCGTCGCAGTCAAACCGGGAGTCCGAATTGAACTCCGTCAGTTTCCACAAGTCACACTCATCGACCTGACCGTGCTGGAAAAAACCGGAGGGCAATCGGATGAGTATTTCTAATTTTAGTCCCTCAAACCAAAGTTTTTCATTTTTTAACTAAACTAACTTGGTTAAGACGACTTGGAGCATCGAGGTCAAACCGGGAGTCCGAATTGAACTCCGTCAGTTTCCACAAGTCACACTCATCGACCCGACCGTGCTGGAACAAACCGGAGGCCAATCGGATGAGTATTTCTAATTTTGGTCCCTCAAATCGAAGTTTTTCATTTTTTAACTAAACTAACTTGGTTAAGACGATTTGGAGCGTCGAGGTCAAACCGGGAGTCCGAATTGAACTCCGTCAGTTTCCACAAGTCACACTCATCGACCCGACCGTGCTGGAACAAACGGAGGCCAATCGGATGAATATTTCTAATTTTGGTCCCTCAAATCAAAGTTTTTCATTTTTTAACTAAACTAACTTGGTTAAGACGACTTGGAGCGTCAAGGTCAAACGGGAGTCCGAATTGAACTCCGTCAGTTCCACAAGTCACACTCATCGACCCGACCGTGCTGGAACAAACCGGAGGGCAATCGGATGAGTATTTCTAATTTTGGTCCCTCAAACCGAAGTTTTTCATTTTTTAACTAAACTAACTTGGTTAAAACGACTTGGAGCGTCGCAGTCAAACTGGGAGTCCGAATTGAACTCTGTCAGTTTCCACAAGTCACACTCATCGACCCGACTGTGCTGGAACAAACCGGAGGCCAATTGGAAGAGCATTTCTAATTTTGGACCCTCAAATCGAAGTATTTCATTTTTTAACTAAACTAACTTGGTTAAGACGACTTGGAGCGTCGAGGTCAAACCGGGAGTCCGAATTGAACTCCGTCAGTTTCCACAAGTCACACTCATCGACCCGACCGTGCTAGAACAAACCGGAGGGCAATCGGATGAGTATTTCTAATTTTGGACCCTGAAACTGAAGTTCTTCATTTTTTAACTAAACTAACTTGGTTAAGACGACTTGGCGTGTCGCGGTCAAACGGGAGTCCGAATTGAACTATGTCAGTTTCCACAAGTCACACTCATCGGCCCGACCATGCTGGAACAAACCGGAGGCCAATCGGATGAGTATTTCTAATTTTGGTCCCTCAAATCAAAGTTTTTCATTTTTTAACTAAACTAACTTGGTTAAGACGACTTGGAGCGTCGAGGTCAAACCGGGAGTCCGAATTGAACTCCGTCAGTTTCCACAAGTCACACTCATCGACCCGACTGTGCTGGAACAAACCGGAGGCCAATTGGAAGAGTATTTCTAATTTTGGACCATGAAATCGAAGTATTTCATTTTTTAACTAAACTAACTTGGTTAAGACGACTTGGAGCGTCGAGGTCAAACCGGGAGTCCGAATTGAACTCCGTCAGTTTCCACAAGTCACACTGATCGACCCGACCGTGCTGGAACAAACCGGAGGGCAATCGGATGAGTATTTCTAATTTTGGTCCCTCAAACCGAAGTTTTTCATTTTTTAACTAAACTAACTTGGTTAAAACGACTTGGAGCGTCGCAGTCAAACCGGGAGTCCGAATTGAACTCCGTCAGTTTCCACAAGTCACACTCATCGACCCAACCGTGCTGGAACAACCGGAGGCCAATGGATGAGTATTTCTAATTTTGGTCCATCAAATCGATGTATTTCATTTTTTAACTAAACTAACTTGGTTAAGACGACTTGGAGCGTCGAGGTCAAACCGGGAGTCCGAATTGAACTCCGTCAGTTTCCACAAGTCACACTCATCGACCCGACCGTGCTGGAACAAACCGGAGGGCAATCCGATGAGTATTTCAAATTTTGTACCCTGAAACCGAAGTTCTTCATTTTTTAACTAAACTAACTTGGTTAAGACGACTTGGCGCGTCGCGGTCAAACCGGTAGTCCGAATTGAACTATGTCAGTTTCCACAAGTCACACTCATCGGCCCGACCGTGCTGGAACAAACCGGAGGCCAATCGGATGAGTATTTCTAATTTTGGTCCCTCAAATCGAAGTTTTTTATTTTTTAACTAAACTAACTTGGTTAAGACGACTTGGAGCGTCGAGGTCAAACCGGGAGTCCGAATTGAACTCCGTCAGTTTCCACAAGTCACACTCATCGACCCGACCATGCTGGAACAAACGGAGGCCAATTGGAAGAGTATTTCTAATTTTGGACCATGAAATCAAAGTATTTCATTTTTTAACTAAACTAACTTGGTTAAGATGACTTGGAGCGTCGAGGTCAAACCGGGAGTCCGAATTGAACTCCGTCAGTTTCCACAAGTCACACTCATCGACCCGACCGTGCTGGAACAAACCGGAGGGCAATCGGATGAGTATTTCTAATTTTGGTCCCTCAAACTGAAGTTTTTCATTTTTTAACTAAACTAACTTGGTTAAGACGACTTGGAGCGTCGAGGTCAAACCGGGAGTCCGAATTGAACTCCGTCAGTTCCACAAGTCACACTCATCGACCGACCGTGCTGGAACAAACCGGAAGCCAATTGGAAGAGTATTCTAATTTTGGACCCTCAAATCGAAGTATTTCATTTTTTAACTAAACTAACTTGGTTAAGACGACTTGGAGCGTCGAGGTCAAACCGGGAGTCCGAATTGAACTCCGTCAGTTTCCACAAGTCACACTCATCGACCCAACCGTGCTGGAACAAACCGGAGGGCAATTGGATGAGTATTTCTAATTTTGGACCCTGAAACCGAAGTTCTTCATTTTTTAACTAAACTAACTTGGTTAAGACGACTTGGCGTGTCGCGGTCAAACCGGGAGTCCGAATTGAACTATGTCAGTTTCCACAAGTCACACTCATCGGCCCGACCGTGCTGGAACAAACCGGAGGCCAATCGGATGAGTATTTCTAATTTTGGTCCCTCAAATCGAAGTTTTTCATTTTTTAACTAAACTAACTTGGTTAAGACGACTTGGAGCGTTGAGGTCAAACCGAGAGTCCGAATTGAACTCCGTCAGTTTCCACAAGTCACACTCATCGACCCGACCGTGCTGGAACAAACCGGAGGCCAATTGGAAGAGTATTTCTAATTTTGGTCCCTCAAATCGAAGTATTTCATTTTTTAACTAAACTAACTTGCTTAATGTAAGTTTGAGGCGTCGACCTCAAACCGGGAGTCCGAATTGATCGACGGCGGTTTCCACAAGTCACACTCATCGCCCCGACCGTTCTGAAAAAAATCGGAGGCCAATCGGATGAGTATTTCTAATTTTGAACCCCAAACCTACCTAAGTTCTCGCTTTTTAACTAACCTAACTCGCTTAACAAGAAATTGTGCGTCGATCAACCCAAATTAAAGTTAAACTAAGTTAACTGTTAAAATTAAACCTCTGAAATAAAATAAATTTACTCACGTGAGGGGCGTGTGCTGATGTCGATGGTGCTGCCTGTGGAGGAGGTGCTGCCTGTGGAGGAGGAATGTTGATCTGGGAGAAGGCCTGGGAGATAACCTGGGAGAGGGACTGGGAGAGCTGGGCCTGTAGTGAGTCGGTCACCTGCATCTGCATCTGGGCCAGACGAGTCTCCATCGAATCCGTCAGACGAGACTCTAAGCCCGATATCCTACTGTCAATGAAGCCCATCAGCTGTCCTGGAGAAGTACCTGGAGTACCAACTCCTGCGTGGAATGCACTGGTCTGTGACCCTGAGCTGGATCCTCCAGATAACACCCGGCTCGTGTCGATGCTGTGCCCAAAACCATACACATGGCCTTTCTTTGGGGCCCCAGATGCCGCAACCCATACCTCAGGATCTAACGGCGGCTGCTCGTCCTCCCCGACGTACTTCTCTGTCATTTGTTGGCTGTATGACTCCTGCAAGAAACCAGAAAAAACGATAGTAGTTAATATTCATATTAATGTGAAAAATTAAATAGTGAATATCTTCTAAATACTTACTGCAACCACTCGGGCTCTATCGCTAATGTATACATCCGTTCCTTTTTTCTTGTGTGTTCTATCGAACACCTCGGAAAATGTCGGCTGCCTTTTTAGCTCCTTCTCCTATTTCACAGAAAAAACATGACATAAATGAGTACCTTTATAAATAAAAGAGACCAGAAATGGATAAATTACTTACCATCTGGACTGATGGGTCGCAAAAGAGACAGACCCACCAGTATGCATGTTTGCTTCTGGATTCGCAGCCCGATTAACTTTCATTATTGAGGATGTTTGTTGCCATCTCTCTGCAGCCCAGATGTTGCAAAGAGTTTCCCAATATTCTCCCCTCATCCAACTGGGCGCCCGCTCCCTCCAAAGAGTCGGGTCTGCACTCTGAGAAAGTTTCTCTGCATTTTTTCTCGCGTTATACATCAAATGCTTGAAATTTGATCTTGCGGTCATCGTCCATACAAATCGAGACCGCGCCTCGTCCGTACGACTCGTGAATCGATGCTGGCTCTATATACATAAGAGTTAGTGAACTGCATGTATGAATACGATAAGAATTAAATTACAATACGAAATTACATACCATGAACATCTGATACAAGTGCTCCTGGACCTCCATCGGAAAATCATTGAATCTATGAATTGGCCCAGGAAAATGTGCTTGTAACGTTCTTGTGATGAATTGAGATGCTTGAGTAGGCTCTATTTTATCACTGCAATGATGTAACTGCATAATGTCAATTTCTGAACTAAATTCACTTCATTGCCCATAAGAAATACATACATGTTGATTACGTACCTATTAATCCAGACCTCCCGCAGAGTGCTCTCATAAAAACTACCTCTGCCCTCCTGCAGACTACCAACATCCTCTGGCACCGAACCTGGAAAATAATGATGAACAACATGAGTAATGTACAAAAATACTAAATAATGACTACAGAAATACCCTAACAGTTAAATATACAAATCTACTGGTGCATCTGGAGAATGTGTAGAGTGACCTGAGCATGTGACATTTTAATGGCATCAGAATTAATGCATACATTAAAGTATAACTTTACATATACATATCAGCTACTACAGGAGGAGACTCGGAGGATGCACCAACAGCTGTAACTAGAATAGAACGCATAAGTAATGAGGAAGATGAATGCACAATAAAAGTACATTTGTAAATATACATACCTGCAGGCACGGTAGGAGCAGAAGAACTAGAAACTATAGCAATTCTAATAACATTAATAATATATATAAAAAATTACTACAAAAATACTTGGAAATTGAAATATACATACCTGCAGGCACGCTAGGAGATGCAGAAGAAGGACCAGCAACTGTAACAATTCTAATAACATTAATAATATGTGTAAATAATGACTAAAAAAATACTTGAAAATTGAAATATACAAACCTAGTCCGCTAGGTAGAGGAGGTGTTCGCTCACTCGAAGGAGAAGCAGAAACTGTAACAATTTTAATGGCATTAACACTACACAAGTACACATAAATAATATACAGAGAAAAATACACAGCTGATGACTATATTAGAAAAATATACATACCAGATGCGGGGAACAAAGCCCTCCCACGAATGCCCCTCCTAGAACTACTACCAGATCTTCCTCCACGCACCATATCTTCATAGAGAACATAAAATCATAATGTTTACTAGTCAATTGCTTATATTGAAAGTGAGCTGCTTTAAATATACTCTACAAGTGTGAAAAAATTCTACCATAGTTTAATTGATATCCATTTCCTCCTCAGATGATGACGATATGTCTAATTCAACCCCATCTTCATCATCATCTTCACATTCATCACTGGTATATTCCTCTTCCTCACCAGAACTTTCATATTCAATATCTGTACGACGAGCACTACTGTCTTTCATCTCACGTGGATCGACTTCTTCGACCTCATTTCCGTGAGATAAGGACATTGGTGCTTCGGATTCATCTTCTCCAATATGAGTTGTCAACTCTACATCTTCAACAAAGTCTCTTGAAAGAATTCTGCGTTGATCTCTTCAGCTGTCTGATCAGTCATGTCCAATTCATAATCAGAGAATAGTCTTGACTTAACTCTGCAAACTACCCACCAATCATTTCGTTCTTTGTTTGTACATGAAGGATAGCTTGTATAATACACTTGCTGGGCTTGTGTGGCTAAGATGAATGGCTCATAAGTATTCAATTTTGACTTATGCTTAAGCTCGACAATCCCATGTGTGTGTCATTTCGAATGGAATTCAGATCAAACCAATGACACTTGAACAAGAATATATGATTGTCTTGTCCTAGATATTGCAATTGTAGGATCTCCTCTACAATACCATAGTAGTCATACTCACTTTCATTGTATGTACTTCCTTTTACACATACGCCACTGTTCATGGTAGATTTATTCTTCCCATAATCTTTCGTATGAAACCTATACCCATTGACAATACATCCAGGATAATTCTGTGCAATTTTGGATGGGCCGTAGGCTACCTGACGAACTCTTTCATCAGTAATTAAACCTTCTTGCACCTGCGTGTAGAAAAGGCTAGTTATAAAGTGAAATGAATTTTGTTGAATACTCTTTGACGGTGTACACTTACGCGTTGTCTTAGCCATAAGGCCAATGACTTCTCTCGTTCTTTTTCAACCTCAAAATCAGTGAGTTGTGGTTTTTTTGTATTAATTCTGAATCAAATTGTCTGCAATATGAATAGCAGATCACATTGAATAGGTAGAATAAAGGCAAAAAACTTACATATAATTTAAATTGTGAGATTAGTACTTACTCAACATAACATTCTAGCTTAGAACAATTTAAAAGAATATATATCTCTGCGGCACATAACTCTCTGTCATCCAGCATTCGAGTTGAAGAACGTCCGAAGGCACGTCCAGGATGAGTAAATATTGAGAGTCGATTTGAACCGACAGATTCCCCCCATCATCATTACGTGGAGGTTGTGTCCGACGAGTTTGAATGTCTGCTTCAAAGTACATTGCACAAAAGTTAGAGATTTCCTCCATAATGTATGCCTCAGCAATAGAACCCTCCACTTTTGCTTTATTTCGGACTTTCATTTTAAGGTCATGCATACACCTACATCCACAATGTAAGAGACAATTAGAAAAGCTATCACTTACGTAAGGTGCAATCGTACGAAGGAAATAGTTCATATTTGCATATACCTCTCAAATGGATACATCCATCTATATTGTACTGGCCCTCCGACCTTTGCTTCATATGGTAGATGTACGAGTAAATGCTCCATTGAATCGAAGAAACCAGGTGGAAATATCTTCTCCAACTTGCATACAGTGGTGACCACATTCTGTTCAATAGTTTGCACATCCTGAAGCCTGAGTTCTGATGCAGATAGAATCGTGAAAAATCGACTCAACTCAGATAACGCTCCCATAGCTGCTTCGGCAAGATGTCACGAAATGCAATAGGTAGCAACCTTTGCATGAATACATGGCAGTCGTGACTCTTCATTCCATATATCTTTCCCTCACTGACGTTGACAGAACGAGCAATATTTGACACATAACCGTCAGGAAATCTCAGTTGTTTCAGCCACTAACACACTTGCTTTACTTGTCCTCCTCCAAGCACATAAACTGCTTTTGGTTTACTTGATTCCCATTTACTTCAACAATTTCTAACTCTGGACGTTTACAGAGCATGGACAAGTCCAAGCGTGCATTCACATTGTCCTTTGTTTTACCTTTGATATCCATAACTGTGTTGAATACATTATCAAAGACATTTTTCTCGATATGCATCACGTCTAGATTGTGCCGCACAAGAAGAGTCGACCAATAAGGTAGCTCCCAGAAAATGCTTTTCTTCACCCAGTTGTGCTCCTTCCCAAAACCTGAAAGGTGTCGGGTACTGCCCATCTATGTGTGATATCTGGCAAATTTTCAACATGTGCTGCCATATCATGACCGGACAACCTCTCGAATATAACTTCATCTCGTTCCTTTCTGTTATTTAGGAATGCATCTTTTTGTCTTCTAAAAGGGTGATCAGCTGGTAAAAACTGACGATGGCAATCAAACCAGCAGGACTTCCCACCATGTTTAAGTACAAACGATTTGGTATTATCCATACAATACGGAGATGCTAGCCTCCCATGTGTGCTCCAACCAGATAGCATTCCATATGCAGGAAAATCACTTATAGTCCACATCAATGCCGCCCTCATGGTGAAATTTTGCTTTCTAGATGCATCATAAGTATTGACCCCCTCAGTCCATAATAATTTCAATTCATCAATCAACGGTCTTAGATAGATGTCTATATTTTTTGTAGGACTTTTCGGACCAGGAATCAATAAGGACAAGAACAAATTCTCTCGCTTCATGCACATGCTCGGAGGAAGGTTGTATGGTGTCACGAACACTGGCCAGCTGGAGTAGGAAGCCACTGAACCTCCAAATGGATTAAATCCGTCAGTGCATAAACCAAGCCTCACATTACGTGACTCCCTTGAGAAGATAGGATAAACATGGTTGAAATGAATCCAAGCTTCGCCATCTGCAGGATGAGTCATAATATCCATGTCCCGACGTACTCTTTCTGCATGCCACTTCATATGTCCAGTTGTCTTTGAAGACATATACATCCGCTACAACCTGGGTGTAAGGGGGAAATATCGCAATGACGCATAAGGTATATCCTTTCCCCTAGAATTGACCCCTCTTTTAGGTTTAAATCTATCATGACGGCAAACTGAACAGGATACCATATCTGCATTCTCTTTGTCATACAACATACAATGACTAGGACATGCATCTATTTTCACATATCCAAGTCCTAAATCAT
>CM024761.1:83159513-83199330 GCA_014218235.1 Colocasia esculenta | reverse complement strand
CAATCTTTGCGAGTTCTAAAGAAATCGTTATGATCACTTATGAAGTCGTTACAACAAACAATCGTTGCGAGTTCTAAGAAATCGTTATGATCACTTATGAAGTCGTTACAACAAGCAAGTCTTTGCGAGTTCTAAAGAAATCGTTATGATAACTTCAACAGAAATCGATATGACTTAGAGAAATCTCATGTTGAAAAGATTAAAGCTTCAGAGCAGTAATGCATACCTTTATTGGCTTGTTTGACTTTGGTGATTTTTCCTGTACTTAAGACTTATGAAATATTCAGCAGATTATTGATAAATTGTTGTTTGGTTTTGTTAATCATCAAAATATGTATATATATAATTAATTAAAATTGCAGGGGACAGACTGATCATCACATTGAAATTAGGCATGTGCACATCGTGGTGCTGCCTAGGGTCGACTTGCTTGCGGAGCTCTTGGAGCTCCTTCTATGGACGCCCCACTCGGACATCATGTCCGGTGCGGCGGACGGCTGAGCGTAGACGGATGAGGCACGAGAGGTGGGCCTGGCGCTGGCTCAGGACGGTGAGGGGAGTAACACGGCTGGTAAGGTGGAGACCGGGCCTCGACTCACGTGGAAGTAGTGCTCAGACTCAAAGGCGTGAATCGGATAGTCCGCGGCCGGATGGGGGTGTTGTCGGCTTGTCCCATGGAGACGTGGGGGCCGGAAGTAGCTGCTGCAGGGCGTGATGCGCCCGCTCTGGGTGAGGGTGAGGAGGCGGCCTTTCCTTTGAGAGCCGTCATGAGAGTTTGAATTTGAGACTGATCAAGCTGTGAATTAGACGCAGAAGCTGAGCAGCTTGATCATCTGACTGAGGAGGGTGGGTGTTCCGAGACGGGCTGCCCTCGTCACGATGGCGACCCTCAGAGGTATGGACGGTGGCGACCCAAGGTCTCTCCAAATAAGGAAGGGTTTCCTAAATGGGAGAGGGCTTCCAACTTCGGGTATGACTAGAGTTCTCTCTACCTTGCCAAATGAGTCTAGACTCGATCCTAGGTGGCGATGGGTACAACCAGCCCGGCGACCGTGTGGGAATCCATGGTCAGCGGGGACTTACGGAGGCCCTCAAGCGCGCGCTCTAGTCGGACACAAGGAGTATGTGGCCGAGAGAGCGAACGTCGCTGAGGAGGAAACTTATGCTACGAACATGGAAAGATGTATGCAAATCCTATGTGCACCGGAGTGCATGCAAAATTCTAATCCTAGTGCTAACACAACGAGAATTAGGACTAATCACCTCAGAGGAAGAAGGCGACAAAGATGTCGCGCCAAGATCGCGACACAGGCCTGTCGCTTCCTTCTCGCAGTGGACAGAAAGTGATTAAACCCTAATTATGCATGAAAATCAATCAATCCTATATAAATACAAGACTGGCAATCTCTCAATAACATGGAAGAGGCATGATATGATGAAACCTGGATGGAGTATGTGAAAGCAAACCCAAATTTACAAGATAGGTCAATGGACCAGGATACTGACCTGAATGCGACTATCACCCCGTCGCCTTCTGTGTAGCGACACCAACCCCGTCGCTTTCTTCACAGGCTCGAGCAATACTCAACCAAAGAAACAGGTGTACGACAGACTGCGTACCTGATCGCGACGTAGCCCGCGTCGCTACGCTGGTTGCGACGTGGCGGATGTCGCCTTCTCACCCAGACCAGCAGAGCACTAACAAACCTAAAAGAACAGAACTGAACAAACAAAAGCTGACAACACAACACCCGTTAAAGGACAAGGACGGTAGGGAAAGGAGAACGAGCGTGATGGGCACAAGTGGTCCCACCGTGATCGCCAAAAGGTGTAATCACGGATTGGTATCCCCTTTTGAATTGAAAATTGAGAGTGTAGGGATTAGGAACTGACCGTGATCGCCACCAGGGTATCGCCTCAGAGATGTAGACGTGAGGGTTGACTACCTTGGAAAAGAAAGTGAAGAGAAGGCGTACCTGGTAAAGCGACAGATGCAGTGTCGCCTTCCTTACTTCTGAACGCGACAGAGGCTAAGGCGCCTTCTTGAACGCGACAGTGGCCTTGTTGCCTTCTCTTCAGAAGGACAGATGTGGATTCTCGTCTTCCTGCTCCTCAGCCGGCCAAGGGACAGGAGCCTCACTTCGTTCTAGCCTTCAAACACCTGCCAAGATTATTCAAACACAAAGAAAACCCATTAGAATTCGTGTGCAATAGATCTATTCAATGAAAAGTGTGTGTACATGGACTATTATGGGGGAACTCACAGGATTGGGGCTTTTAACCCCTGGGGTGTTAAGGATGGGTGTGTGTTTCGTGTTCTAATGTTAAACTAAAGAAGAAACGAACTATGCATGCATGAATTGAATGAAACAAAGAAAAAGGGGAGAGGAGATTGGATAGCCGTGGGAAAACGCCCTGGGGGGCTCTTCTGAGTCGTCTGGAGAGAAAACTCTCTGCTTGGAAGATGAAGCTCTCTGGATTCCCGAACTAATGGCTCCGGCCTTGCCCAAAACGATGGAGAAATAAGGTTTTTATGGGTGATTATTCCTGGACAGGTTCTGAGAGGAATAATGGGCAAGAGTCCGACTATGGGCAAGTATGGCTGTGCAAGGGCCATTGGAACTCGGAAAGGAGCATGTTAGGAAGGTCTCTGCTCCGATTTGAGAGGATTTGGACTTGATTTGGATGTCCAAAAGAAGCAATTACCATCAATAGCATGGGTCCAAATCAGGCTCGGATTGAGTTTCCTGTTTAAAGTCCAAAAGGCGACAGCCACATTGTCGTTTTCCTGAAGGCGACGGCTCGATACGTCGCCTTCCTCATATGGAAGGCTGACTTAAGTCATTTTGCAATTTTTGAGGGATTTAAAAATACGGATTTATGAATACGACATAGGGACTGTCGTTTTCAGGAACGCGACACAGCTCCTGTCGCCTTCTGGACTTTTCTGGATTTTGGCATGTAATGCATCCGAAACTCTATGCACAGCCTTCAGATGAAATGTCGGACTTTATGTTCAGAGAAATAGTGAGAGATATTTGTTTGACTTGACCAGAAGAATCCTCCAGGGCGGTGAATTAATCAGAATGATGTCATGATCGGAGAAAGCCAGCTTGACGATGATGAGCCAACGTGGGGCGTCAATGATGCGACAAGGGATTTTGCTCGACTTATAGGTTAGAAATGGGTGTCTACAGTGCCCTGTTAGCACACTAACTGAAGTAGGAGGTCCTTCATCTACTTGACTTCATTAGTCAAACCATCAAATTTAGCATCAATAAATTCCACTTGTAACAGAAGAACAGAAATACTTTCCTGTTGCTTGTTCAATAAATCCAAGATGGAATGCAAACTGTTGCTACTCTCCCCCTGAGACCTTGGCCGGGTCTCAAACTGAGAAGGGGAGTAATGTTGCTGCCTTTCTTCAAACTCTTGCTCAATAGGAGTAGATCTAGGGATATCTTCTTGTTCTTGTACTACTCCTTTTCCTCTTAATTCTCTTAGCACTTCATTGATAGTTTCTTCATGTGCATCCTATTCTGGAGGAAAGACAGGAACTTGTCTTGGCTCTTCAAGCACTTGAGAACCTTGTTGCTTTTCAACTTGAACATCTGCTTCTATTCTTTCTTCTTCTTGTTTACTGACTGGTACTGAAGATAAATCTAGTGTTTCATCAGGAAACACTTCATGGGAGCATTCTGGTACAGAATCCTTCATCCATAAGTTTTGTCTTCTGTTGACTAATGTGTAATGGCTTCTCCTCAAGGTTGACAAGACAATTTTCTCTTTGATTCCAACAGAAATTTCTCTACTTAAATCGACTGAAAACCTTTTAAAAATCAAGGTAAGCAGGGGTCCATAAGGAAGGGATTCCTGTAAATCTTTGGAGGCTACCATCTTTTCTAAAATAATTGCTGGCAATTTACTTTATGCCTCTGAATAGCCCAAAATAATAGTTTGCCATCTCTGGAAGTTATGGAAGAATGGGTCCCTGCTCTAGGAGTATAACATTGTGACTGAATGACTGAATGGATGAGTCTCTTTTCTGCGGAAAGTTCATTGACCAGAAGACCTTTCTTGCTTACTGTCGCCAAACTACCAATAATGCCCAATTTTTGCTTATCCAAGGGCAGTGACTCACTGAGCTTGTGTTCGGAAATAGGACATCCCAAGATTTTTGCTAACAACTCCTCAGATACTGTAACCTTGATCTCCTTTACATATCATGTGACTGAGGTTTTGGAAGAGACCTGAAGAGTCACATAAAAAGCCTTGATGGCATTCTCGACTATTGGTTCAGAAATCAGACACCGCTTTGTCCAACTCATGGCTTCTAGTGTTTCTTCTACCCACGACAGACTACCACTCAAATGGGAGAAGTCTACTACTTTTCCTGGACAGATGGAGATCTTAGCAGATGCTAGGCGATTGAGTTGCTCATGAGACAACAGGGTTTCGTCTGGAACCCTAGATGAAGCCATCTAGACGGAAAGCAAGAGAGAACTGAGGGAACTGTCAAAGGAGTAAAAGAAATGGAGTTTAGAGTTCTCAGAACCTACCTTTCTTCAGAGAGAATGAAGGTCTTGGAGTTGTCCTGAAGACGACCGCCGGAGAGGATGAACAGTGTAGGTGCGAAGAGAAGGAAGAAGACAAGGGGAGTTGAAGAGAGTTTGAAAGGGTGTCTTCGCACACAAAAAGATATGTCTAAATAGGGAGAGTGAAAAAGTAACTGACCAGTGATCAAGGGGTGAATGGTGGCGATTGACTGATTTGACTGTTACGAAATAAATAAGTCCATTAATTTGATTTATTAACAGGCACCTTTTCGGAGTTAAGTTATAGGAAGTCGGATTGTGACTTCGACTTTACAAGTCGAATGCATACAATATACATGAGTCGGATTGTCTCCGACTTCACAAGTCGCAGTGCTGAGACTTAGAAAAATTTCACAGTAAAGCACAATTTTTCACAGCAAACACATAAAATTTTAATCATGAATTTTTCATAGCGATTTAATCAGGGTTACACATACCTATTTCTCTTCTAATAGATGTAAATCTATCTTCAGGAAGGGGTTTTGTAAAAATATCAGCAAGTTGATTTTCAGTAGACACAAAATCAAGTAAAATATCACCATTACTTACATGGTCCCTGATGAAGTGATGTCTAACCTCAATGTGCTTTGTCCTTGAGTGCTGGATAGGATTTTTGGTCAGGTTTATTGCGCTTGTGTTGTCACATAGCATTGGAATTTCTTGAAGTATGTGACCATAATCCTCTAATTGATGTTTGATCCACAAGAGTTGAGTACAACAACTTCCAGCTGCAATGTATTTAGCTTCTGTAGTGGATAATGCCACTGAATTCTGCTTCCTGAAGGACCAAGAAATCAAGCACCCTACTAGGATTTGACAAGTACCACTGGTGCTTTTTCTATCTATTTTGCATCCAGCATAGTCAGCATCACTATATCCAATTAACTTGAAATCTAAACATCTGGGATACCATAATCCTAATTTACTTGTATTTATAAGATATCTAAAAATTCTTTTAATAGCATGAACATGAGATTCTTTTGGATCATCTTGAAATCTTGCACACAAACATACACTGAACATTATATCTGGTCTGCTGGCAGTAAGATAGAGTAATGATCCTATCATGCCTCTATAGACCTTTCGATCTACTTTCTTACCAAGAGGATCACTATCTAACTTAATGCCTGAGCTCATAGGTGTTCCTAACGGCTTACACTTGTCAAAACCATATTTAGAGAGTAAATCTGAAATGTATTTAGTTTGAGAAATGTGAGTACCTTCCTTGGTCTGGTTAATTTGCAATCCAAGAAAATAATTAAGCTCACCCATCATGCTCATTTCAAACTCACTTTGCATAAGATTTTCAAAGAATTTGCAAAGTGATTCATTAGTAGAGCCAAAAATAATATCATCAACATATATTTGTACAATTAAGATTCCATCTGAAAATTTCTTTATAAATAGTGTGCTATCAACTTTACCTCTTACAAAATCATGTGATATAAGATAAGCACTCAATCTTTCATACCAGCTCTTGGGCTTGTTTTAGACCATATAATGCTTTCTTTAATGGAAAACATGATTAGGATATTTAGTATCTTCAAAGCCTGGTGGTTGCTCAACATATACTTCTTCTTTTATAAAACCATTCAGAAAAACACTTTTAACATCCATTTAAAATAAGTTGATATTGAGAGAACATGCATATCCTAATAAGATTTTGATTGTCTCTAATCTAGCTACTGGGGCATAAGTTTCATCAAAATCTATGTCTTCCTCTTGGGAATACCCTTGAGCTACAAGTCTGGCCTTGTTCCTAATGATTGCTCCTGATTCATCCATTTTATTTCTGAAAACCCATTTGGTTCCAATGACAAGATGGTCAGAAGGTCTAGGGACAAGGTCCATACTTGGCTGCGTTGGAACTGATTAAGTTCCTCTTGCATAGCAAGGATCCAAGATTCACCACCCAGTGCATCATCGATTGTCTTAGGCTCAATTTGAGAAACTAAAGCAGAAAAATCACAAGGATTTGCATACCTCTTGTTCTTACCCTATCTTGAGGATTACCTATGATGTTTTCCCTTGGATGATCTTGATGATACCTTAGTTCTCTAGGTAGTCCTTCTTGTGGTTCTTCTTGCTGTTGAAGTTCTTCCAGTCGAGGATCTTCCTTTTCTTCTTCTTTTTCTTTATCTTCAAGAGATGTTCTTTCTAGATCCCCGCACAATTCTTCAACACAGTCTTCTTCTTCTATTCTTTTAATAGAAGGGTTAGTTTCATCAATAGTATATGCACTGTTTGTTCTATGGCTAAAGTTCTTCTATTAAACACTTTATATCCCCTAGGTTTTGATATATCCTAACAGAATCCTTCATCACTTTTAGCATCTAATTTTCCTAAATTATCCTTACCATTATTTAAGATGAAACACTTACAGCCAAAAGTCGAAGATGACTGATGTTGGGCTTCCTTTCCTTGTAAGCTCATATGGGGTCTTCTTAAGAATTGGTCTGATCATGCACCTGTTGATATATAGCAGGCCGTGTTGACTGCTTCTGCCCATAAATATCTTGGTAAATTATATTCATTTAGCATAGTTCTGGCCATATCCAGCAGTGTTCTATTTTTCCTTTCTGCTACTCCATTTTGTTGAGGTGTTCTTGGAGCTGAGAAGTTATGTTCAATCCTATTTTCTTCACAGAACTTCATGAACTCTTCATTCTTGAATTCTCCACCATGATCAGATCTAATACTTTTAATCTAGAATTTTTGGTTCTTTTGAACTATTTTGCTGAATTTCAGGAAAGCTGAAAAGGCTTTTGATTTGGCTTCTTGGAAAGACACCCAAGTGTATCTTGAGTAATCATCCACAATTACATAGCCATACACTTTTCCTCCAAGACTGATTGTTCTTATAGGTTCAAACAAATCCATGTGAATTAGCTCCAATGGTTTGGCAGTTGTGACAACTGTCTTGGACTAAAATGAGGTCTTGGTTTGCTTTTCTTTTGCGCAAGCTGAACATATTTCAGACTTCTTCATTTTCATCTTTGGAAGACCTTCAACCAGATCATACTTTATCAATTTCTTGATGACTGAAGTGCTTGCATGACCCAATCTTCTATGCCACAAATCGAATTCTTCACACTTATTGGTTGCAAGACATAAATTTACTTCCTTTAATTCGACTAACTGTAAAGTGTACAAATTCTTCACTCTTTGAGCTTCAAACACAATTTTTTCATCTTTCTGAATAATGCACTTATCATTTTGAAATTTTACTAGATGCCCTTTATCACATAACTGACTGATGCTTATGAGATTATGCTTCAAACTTTCTACATACATGACATCTTCAATCAAATTCTTATCCTTAGTACCAACTGTTCCACATCCTAAAACTTTCCCTTTTCCATTGTCACCATAAGTGACTTGACCAACTTCATCTCTAAAGCTTGTAAACAACTTCCTATCACATGTCATATGCCTTGAGCACCCACTATCCAAATACCATTTGGATGCTCTCAGCCGACCCTGCAAATAAAATTAAGTTGTAACTTTTGGTACCCAAATTTTCTTGGGTCCTTGATGGTTAGTTTTAGGAATCCAACGTAAGTGTCTAGTGGTGCATGTGCTGACAGTGTGTCCTAACTGATTGCAGTGACTACAACATAAATCAAAAGCATTCTTAACATGTGTAGTGTTATGAGATTTCTGTTTTTGTTTATAAACATGCTGATTAATCTTTTTAGGATTTTTGACTTCTTTTTCTTTTAAAAATTGAGGAGTTGGATATTTTTCAGGATACACAACATTTTCTTCATTGTGAGGAGGTGTATATCCTACTCCATACTTTTTCTTACCTATTCTAGATCCTTTTAATCTAACAAACAATGATGTTTTACAGTTGAGATTTTCTCTACAGTAGCTCTTAGGTAATTATTTTCTTCATGTAATTTTTCTTCATCCTTAAGTTCCTTTAAGTTTGATTCTATTTTCAAAATCTTACTATTTTTATTTTTAAAATCTTCACACAGTAATTCATTAGCTCTTTTGGTTTCATTTAAACTTTTGCTTAACCTTTCCGCTTCATTCTTTAGGAATGTATTAGCCTTTTCTTGGTTCAGCAAATTTAATTTAACTATTTTCATTTGTTTTACTACTGTTTTATATTTTTCATATAGCTCATTAAATGCATCTTCAAGACTGTCAGAATTTGATTCAGAACAAGAAGTAAATGAGGTTTCGGAGTTTACCTGTTCCAGTCTTGCCATGAGGGCTAGATTTGCATTTTCTTCTTCTTCAGATTCTGAAGTTGAGGATTCTGAGCTGGTGGCTTCTTCGTTATCCCATGCTGCCGCCATTGCCTTCTTTTTATATTTTCTGAACTTCTTTTCTTTGCCTTTCTTTTTGTCAGATTTTTCTCCTTGATCATTTTTCTTCAGCTTAGGACATTCAGATTTGTAATGTCCAGGTTGGTTGCATTCGTAGAAAGTTGGCTCCTTCTTCTTTTTGTGTTTCTTGAAGAATCTCTTCGAGCCAAATTTCTTCTTCTTTGCAAGAATTCTCTACAATTTTCTTGATAGCATAGCTTCATCATCACTATCATCTGATTTTTCTTTGGAGTCTTCAGATGAGGAGGAATCTGCAATCTTCAAAGCATTTGACATTTTCTTTTTCGAAGAATTTTCAGCAAATCTTTCCATATTAATTTCATGGGCCATGAGGGAGCCAATTAACTTATCAATGGATAATTGAGTTAAATCATGTGCTTCCTCAATGGCAGTGACTTTAGGGGTCCATACATTAGTGAGAGATCTTAGGATTTTTCTAACTGTTTCTTCATTAGTTAGAACTTTTCCTAGTGAGCTTAAACCTACTATTATGTTGGAAAACCTGTTATACATCTGAGTTATATTTTCTGTTGGGAGCATTTTGAATTGTTCATATTGGGACACAAGAATCTATTCTAGTTTGTTTAACCCTATCAGTACCTTCATAAGTTACTTGCAATTTGTCCCACATGATGCTCAGTCTGTCCCCATGTAATTTTAATAATTACATATTTATTTTAGTGATTAACAAAATCAACAAAAATTCTAACACATTCTTCATAAGTCTTAAGTACAGGAAATACCAAGGTCAAATAAGCCAATATTGGTAAGTATTACCTTTCTAAGCTTTTATCTTGTCAAGATCATATTCTCTAAGCCCACATCGACTTTTGTTGAAAGTCACAACGACTTCCTTTAGTGCCATAATGATTTGAATTCATAACGATTTCTTAAGTGTCTGAACGACTTCTTTACTGTGACATCGTTTGATTATAAACAAATCATTCTCACAACGATTTATAAATCATCGCAACGATTTCTTTAGAACTCGTAACAACTTGCCCGTCGCAACGATTTCTTAAGTCATCATAACGATTTCTTTAGAATTCGCAACAACTTGCTCGCCGTAATGATTTCTTAAGTTATCATAACAATTTCTTTAGAATTCGCAACGACTTGCTCGCCGTAACGATTTCTTAAGTTATCATAACGATTTCTTTAGAATTCGCATTGACTTGCTTGCCGTAACAATTTCGTAAGTTATCATAACGATTTCTTTAGAATTCACAACGACTTGCTCGCCGTAACGATTTCGTAAGTTATCATAACGATTTCTTTAGAATTCGCAACGACTTGCTCGCCGTAACGATTTCGTAAGTTATCATAATGATTTCTTTAGAATTCGCAATGATTTGCTCGCCGTAACGATTTCGCAAGTTATCATAACGATTTCTTTTAAATTCGCAACGACTTGCTCGCCATAACGATTTGCTTTGCGCAATGATTTCTTTAGAACTCATAACGACTTGCTTTGCGCAACGATTTCTTTAGAACTCATAACGACTTGCTTTGCGCAACGATTTCTTTAGAACTCATAACGACTTGCTTTGCGCAACGATTTCTTTAGAACTCATAACGGCTTGCTTTGCGCAACGATTTCTTTAGAACTCATAACGACTTGCTCTGCGTAACGATTTCTTTAGAACTCATAACGATTTGCTTCTTGCAAAGATTTCTTTAAAGCTCATAACGACTTGTTAAGTGTTCATAACGATTTCTTTGTTGAACACATAAACTTGCTTTCTATAACGATTTGCTCTCTATAATGACTTGTTAGTATTCATAACGATTTTATAAGTCATATAGACAATGACTTTATGGTTTATATCGACTTGACATTTATCTTATCTCTTAAAGCGTTGAATAGTCAAAGTCTTCTCTTATCTATCTGACTGCTGTGCATTTAATAAAGACAGAACGTATCTCTGCATGCATGCAGATGATTTCCTTTTCTTATTGTGCATATTCTGTCAACATCTTTTAGAACAAGCTATTTGGCAGTCCTATTTTGGTGAATACTCACGTCAACGTTTACTGACAACAAGAGACAACCTAGCTGTCTACTGTTCTAGCATTTAATGTGTGCAGGGTCCTAAAGACATTCTGTCATACAACGTTGGACCATATAGACACCAGAAGACCCTATCTCTTTGCGTGCTCAAATGGATAAAAGAGTGTTGAAGCTTCCAAATGTCAAGCAGTCTAACGTCTATCAATTTAAGAGACAACGGTTACTTCAACGGCCGTATTTTCAAAAGGAGATATAAATACAAGACAGAAGAGAAGAATGAAAAGTAACCGGAGTGGAGAACAAGCATCTCGCATTCAAGCATTCAAATTCTTCTGCAAGAAGTCTAGAGCCAAGAATCTCGTTCCTCATCATCCTTAGCTCTTCGCTCTCTGTGCTGTAATAGAATTTCTAAGAGAGCCCGTGTAGTTCTGAGAGTGTGCCTTGTCTAGATCTTATGCTCTCAGTGCTTGTTGCTTCAGATCTTGGCTTGTAAAAGCTTGATCTAGGGGCTTGAATTCATTCTATTCTCTTTGTGGTGTTTCCCTTCGTGTGTGAAGGAAGACCTGGTGGGATCCAGGGTGCTGTTTCCCTTCGGTTGTGAAGGAAGACCTGGTGAGGTATCCAGGGTGTGGTTATTCCCTTCTGGTGTGAAGGAAGACCAGCTGTGCTGGGTGTTGTAGTGTCCATAGGGGGACTGTACCCTAGTTAGTAAAAACCTGAGTTGTTGCTCAGGGACTGGACGTAGGACTCCTAAGGAAACGAGGTCCGAACCAGGATAATTCCTTGCATTGTGTGATTGATTCTTTGTGAGTTTGTTGTTCATACTAACTGTTACTAACCAACATCGAAGATTGTTTTTGTGTATACTTTTACGTATAGGTGTCACCTAAATAGATTTTTAAAGACCCATTCACCCCCCTCTGGGCTAGTCAACTGGGCAACAAGTGGTATCAGAGCTAGTCTCTTCGACAAAGAAGAAGATCTAACGATCTGATGAGTAAAGATCCATGGCAGCCCAAGGTAACATTGAAGGTCAGTCTGTCAACCGACTCCCTCTCTTTGATGGTGAAGATTATGCTTACTGGAAGACCAGAATGGAGTACTTTCTGCAGGTCACGACTATCAGATATGGTCAATAGTAGAAGAAGGCGATCTCCTGGTCACAAATGAGAAAGCTCAGTGGACAGATGATGACAGGAAAAAGATCTCCTTGAACTGTAAGGCTAAGAGTATTCTGTGCTGTGCACTAAGCAAAAAGGAATTCAACAGAGTTTCAGCCTGCAAATCTGCAATGGAGATGTGGGAAAAGCATAGAATTACCTATGAAGGCACAGACAAGGTGAAGGAGACAAGATTGATATTCTTGTTACACAATATGAAAGATTTCAGATGCAATCAGGTGAATCCATAACCCACATGTTCAGTAGATTTACAGATATCACAAATGGGTTAGCCGGACTAGGAAAAACCTATGAGATTGAGACATGGTGAGGAAAATTCTTAGATCCTTACCATCCTCATGGACCCCAAAGGTCACAACTATTGAAGAAGCTAATGATCTGAAAAGGATGTCTTTGGAAAAACTCATTGGGTCCCTCATGGCCCATGAGATCAATATGGAAAGGCTAGGAGAGTCCTCTAGCAAAAAGAAGCATTCAAATGCTCTTAAGCAGAAGAAGACAAGTCAGATGAGTCATCAGCTGAAGATGAGAACTCAAGTGGCTGTGAAGATGAAGAAGCCATGCTGTCAAAAAGATTGCAACGCATTCTAGCAAAGAAGAAGAAGTTCCAATCTGGAGAAGACACTTCAAGAGATAAAGACTTCAAGAAACCAGATGGAAGGATCAAAAGAAGAGTGAGCCCATATGCTACGAGTGCAAAAAGCCAGGACATATCAAAGCTGAATGTCCAAAGCTCAAGAAGCCTGAATTCAGAAAGAGAGAGAGCTCCAAGAAGTTCAGGAAATATATGAGAAAGCTATGGCAGCTGCATGGAGCAACAACAGCGACTCAGACAGTGAGTCAAGCTCAACCAGTGATGAGGAGAAGCCAACCTGGCTTTCATGGCAAATACCGAAGAAAAGGTAACCTCTGACTCATCCTTTGATTCTTGTAATGGTTCAGATTCCGATAGTTTAGAAGAAGCTTTCAACGAACTATACAATAAATATAGAGAAGTAACCAAACTATTAAAAGTAAGCAAGAAAAACATAGTTTGTCTAGAAAATACAAACTCAGATCTAAAATCAAAAAAAAACAAAAATAACTGAACTTAAAAGAAGAAATAAACTGTTATGTGAAGATCTAAAAGCTTAGAATGAAGAAATAACTAAATTAGAAAAACAAGTAAGTTCAGATGAACTGAAAACTGAAATCAAGACACTAACAGAAGAAAATATATAGTTATCTAGCACATTAGAAAAATTCACAAATGGTAAAAACTCCCTCATATTAAAAGGTGCCAAAAGATCAGGTAAGAAGAAAAATGGATTAGGATATACACCCCCAGATAATGAAGAAACCATAGTTTATCCTAAAACATATCCAACACCAAAATTTGTACCCGAACAAGATATAACATACAAAGCTAACTTCAAATATATGGAAAAAGTAACCAAATTATCCTGCTGTAGTCACTGCAACAAGTTAGGACATATCATAACAACATGCCCAACAAAACATAAGAAATGGATAATCAAAGGTAAAATCAATGATACTAACCAATCAGGACCCAAAAGAATTTGGGTACCTAAAACATGATGATTTTATTTCAAGGTAACACTCGAGCATCCAAATGGTATTTGGACAGTGGGTGCTCAAGGCACATGTCAGGAAATCAGAAGCTATTCTGTAAGGCCCTCGAATTTTGTTGCATTATTTGTATTGCATGTAAATAATTCATGTTGTGTATGTACGCATGTAATATCTACGTAAGTACTAGTTAGTATACTTATGTATGCATGTGTATAATTAGTTGTAATTAATGTATGAATGGTATGATGGTAGCATGTACATGATAGTATACATAATGCATGTATATATGTATAGGTTATGCATGGTTTCTGCATGTTTTAGAGTTCTGGCCGAAGGCCATCTTGGCGTCAATATCAATGGACGTTTATGTTGTGTAGGCGTCAACCATATGGACGCCAACACTAATCCCAGCGTCCAGCGATGTGGACGCTAATTTCTCTGACCTGCATGCGTTGCAGAGCTGGATTTCCGGGAGCAAGCTTGCTCACCCATTGGGGAGCTGTCCCCAACGGTTTGAAAGTTTTCTTGTCCGACCTGCGTGAAAGGAGAGCTTCCTCTCCTATTTACAAAGGCCTTTTCTGCAACCAGAAAACTCTCTTGGCTCTCTTTGCAAGAGGAGAGAAGGAAGAAGAAGAAAAACCCTAGCTCAGAGCTGTGCAAAGACCCAACTTTGGAGGCTTCAATCCGGCGATCTGAAGCTTGTTCCGGACATCTACCATGACAAGGAGGTAGCTGGAACATCGAGGAAGGCATCTCCGACCTCGATTTGCTGTGGAGATTGCTCAGGAACCCGGAGGGAGGCTTTCTTGGGAGCTTCTTGGGACTGCCTAAGGAGAGCTTCACTGCCATTTAGATCTGTATGGAGTATTTTCTAGAGGCAAGTAACCTACCCCTATCGTCCATGTAGATGTCAAGTAGGGTTTTATCATTTTTATGTATTTTTCCTCGTGTCCTAGATCCCCCATTCTTCTTGATTTTTGGAGTTTGATCTGTGTTTCTGCATAGACAGGAACTTGGCGTTAATGCCTTGACGCCGAGATCCTGGTATGCGTCCAGCGATCTGGCCGTCCACTCCTGGAACGGCCAGAGACCGCCGTTAAGTTCTCCAGGACAGAACAGTGAGCTGTTCTCCTGATATATGTGATTAATTTCGATGTGTTTTCGATGAGGATATATTGTAAACTTATTATGATATGTAATATGGATGTCTGAGTGTGTGGTGAGATCTTTGTAATTTCTGTGATATGGCATAAATGGTTTTATTGTTGATAATGTATGCATAATGAGACCTAGACCATGTTCATTACCGTTTGTGCAATTCATGTGGAATTGGATGCCCTAAAATTTTCTAAACCAAGAATGGGTGAATCAGTCCATGCTCTAAATTTTTGGGAATTTCTCCATGTTCCTCTGATTTATTGAATTTTCTGAAATGGAATTAAAAAAACAGTGTAGGGTTGTAAAATCTCCAGTAAATTGTGTACTGTGAAATAAATTCGGAAAAATTCCTGTGGTATTGTGTATATTGAGTTCAGGGTTATGACCTATTAAAACTGAAATTTTATGTTATACATCATGATAAATTGAATTTTGAATAATGCGGGAATTTATGATTAAATTTTTTGCAATTGCATTTTGGAGCAGAAAAATGTGAAAATTTTCATGTGGGGTCCTAAACCCGAAATTATCATGTGGTTAAATTATCAGGTCATTTGGACAACTATACCATGCAATATGAATTTTCCATGCAAAAATAGGTAATTAATGCATGCTTGGTGAAATGATTTAATTTTTGTGTAACCCAACCTGATTGTGAAGCTTCCTGAATGTTAATTTCTGTCATCTGTAGTGGCATGATTAGGAAAACAGAGTCATGTGGGGAGTGAAAGAATAAATGAGATATGAGCGTCATGTGTAAAGTGTGTGTAAGAACCGATATGTGTAATGTGTAAACCTGTGCCAAGTGTGACACTGCTTCCATAGAGGGAAGTGGAACCGTATCAGGGAAAAGTCCCCCTGAGAAGGTTCAATGTGTTGTGATCCTAAGGGCATTAAGATGAAATCCTGGAGGTGGACAAGTACCACTGGTTAGGGTGGAGACTTGTTCTCCCGGTCTGCGCAGTCCAAGAGTCGTCACTGTATTGCCTAGGTGATGTCTATGTGTATGTGATGTGATGTGTCCTTCTTATGGTGGTTTGGACTATGTGTCACGGCACTAAAGTGTAAAATGTGAATGTGATTGTGATCATGTGCAAATTGTGTAGTGTGAACAATGTGTAAATGTGAATGTGTAAATGTGCAATGTGTAAAAAGTGAAGTATGTGAATTAGAAATTGTGTAAAAATGTGAAACCAAAATGTGAGGATGTGAAATTGAAAAACCATGATATGATGATCTGAAATCATGTTAGAACAAAAACATAAATGTGGTTATGATCATGTGTCATATGTGTACAATGCGTAGAATCCATGCTAGGGACAATCCTTACTTATGTGTAAACCATTCCATGTGTGTATGCTCTCACGTTGTGGTTGAATGAGAACATAGCTTTCATGTGTTATATGTAAAGTGTTAAACCACATCAAAACAGCAAGCTTAAAGTATGTGAAATGGCTATGTGCATGTATACGAATGAGTAGTAACCATGTTAGCAATGTTTTCTTTCATGTATGTAATCTAGTCATGCTAGATTGCTCTCATGTTTTAGTTTAATTGAAAGTAGAACTTTCATGTGTAGGAATGATTAGAGAGCATGTGATAGGAGATTTTGATTTAGAAAATCTGAAAGCATGAATCATATGTTTAATAAGTAGAATTACCATTATAGGTTGTTAATTTCAATCACAAGCATGCTACATGATTGTGTCTTGTAAATGTGTATGTAAACCTGCTATGACACGTACATGTATGGTATGTGTAGAGTTATTTGCTGAGTCTTTTAGACTCATTACTTGATTCGGCATACAGGTGTAGTAGGTGACACACCTTTGGAGGAGACCGTGGAAAGCGACTCGAGCGCGGGAGGAGCTAGTAGCTAGTTTGGTGGAGCTTAGTTGTGACATTTTGGCATTTTGATGTATGTAATTGAAACATTGTATTAGCACTATCATGGAAAGAAATGTTTAAGTGTGGACACAATATTTGATTTTCAGCAATTTAATATGTGGACTTTTAGTTCTTTAAAGTTATCGAATCATGTATGTTAAATGTGGATGATGAATGAAATGAAGACAGTGGTTCTTTACTTCCGCTACTCTGTTTTATATTCACGTGTATCTCAGCTGAATGTTATTGTTGGGTAAATGTCCCACTGTGGCAACGTTCACTATATCGACGTGGGTTGGTATAACCGTACCGATATAATGAGGGTCGCCACAGAGATTGGTATCAGAGCAACCGGTTGAGATTGCACATGAATATACATAAGTCATCATCCCCATTACATGCTAAGTCTACATAGGAATGTCCACTTGTGTAGAATTGATTAATAATGAATGAAAAGTAGATAAGAAAATGGTTTGAAAACTTAGTAACCTAGCTCTAATGGTGGCTGAAATTTATTACAGCCATGGCTTCGAGAGGTAGGCGTGGCGGAGCGCCGCTCGTGAGGACGAGCCGACGACGACGAGCGGCGGAGCAGCAGGCCCCGACACCGCAAGGTCCTTTACTTCCCCCACCGCCGCCTGTGGATTATGGAGTATTCATACAAGATCTGGTGCAAGCCATCCAGACGCAGGCTCATACCCAAGCAGCACTCCAGGCACAGTTGGAGGCTCAGTTAGACTAATAAAATGAATTATTATCTGTTTTATTTGCTTATGCAATATTATGTTGATTGTGAATTGCTTGCTGTGTACTGTAGCAGGCTCAGGTACCAGCTCAGGACCATGGTGGATCTTCTACCATGGAAAGATTCAAGAGGATGCTGCCACCCTCTTTTAAGGGGGAGAGCGATCCATTGTTGGCTGAAAGCTGGATGAGAGAGATAGAAAAGATCTTCCGAGCCATCAGGTGTGCAGATGAGGATAAGGTCACATTAGCCACTTACATGCTACAGGTATGCTTTAGTTTATATGATTGTTTGTTTTGTTAAGTTAGATTTGTTTAGATGGTGCTTATGAGCGGTGTACTGCAGAAAGAGCTGATGTATGGTGGGCTTCATTGCTGCGTACCCGGTTTGAGGACGGAGCTATTGATGTTGCGTGGGACGAGTTCGTGAGGCTCTTTCGGGCCAAGTTCGTCCCCGAGCATGTTCAAGATCGGATGGAGTAGGAATTCCTCTCTTTGGCTCAAGGCTCCATGACCGTGCAGGAATATGAGGCAAGATTTTCTGAACTCTCTAAATATGCACCTCATATCGTGGCAGACGAGCGCAGAAAGACAAAGAAGTTCGTGATGGGCCTGAAACCATCACTGAGGATGAGACTCATGGTGTTTGACCACTGCACTTTGGACGAGGCCCTCAGCGCTGCTTGTAGGCAGGAGGGTGAGATGGAGCAATACCTTGAAGAGAAGAAGGCTTCGCAGAAGAGACCTGCAACTACGTTCCAGCTACAGGACAAGAAGAAAGCGGTGTACCAGGCACAACAGCGATCAGTGGCAGTCGACAGTTCTCAGGTACCTTCTGTACGTTCCCCTGGTGTGAAGAAAGAGTGTCCCCACTGTGGGAAGACACATGGTGGTACCGAATGTTGGATGATTACGGGAAAGTGCTTGAAGTGCGGAAGCAGCGACCACAAGATCAAGGATTGTCCGAGACTTCAGCAGGGAGTCCAGCGCGGAGCGCCAGCCAGCAGCCCCAGCGGTAGCAGCAGCAGCGCCAGCTACAGGAAGACCAGGAAGGTCTCGAGCCCCAGCTCGAGTGTTTGCTTTAGCACGCGAGGACGCCGAGCAGGCGGAGCATGTCACCAAAGGTACGGTTTTACTTTTAGGTGTGCACGCTCGGGTTTTGTTTGATACGAGTGCTACTCACTCGTTCATTTCCGAGCGGTTCGCTAGGCAGTTAGCCCTAGAGTTAGTGTAGAGTCTGAGGATTTAGAGGTCCCTTGTCTGTGCACACCCCTGCGGGTACGGTATCGACTAGGAAGTGCATTCCGTCGCTACTGTGTGCATTGAGGATAGAGTCCTAGATGGGTGTTTCTTCTTGCTAAAGATGAAGGACTATGATGCTATTCTTGGTCTGGATTGGCTAGAGGAGCACTATGCGTTAGTGGATTGTCGCCGGAAGAGGATTGTTTTCCGCATTCCTGGTGAGGACGAGTTCTCTCATCCCTTGCCAAGGAACTTGGCTGGAAAGTTAGTCATCTCTGCCATGAAGGCGATGCGCATGGTAAACAAGGGTTGTGATGCTTTTCTTGCCAGCGTGGTGTTAGTGCCAGAGGCTGATGAGTCACCTACTCTTGCGGAGATTGAGGTAGTGCAGGATTTTCCAGATGTCTTTCCTGATGACTTGTCTGGATTGCCACCGGATAGAGAGATAGAGTTTACCATAGAGTTGCTTCCGGGCACCTCTCCTATCTCGAAGGCTCCATATCGGATGGCACCTGCGGAGTTAGCCGAGTTGAGGAGGCAGTTGCAAGAGTTGCTTGATAAGTTTATTCGCCCTAGTGTTTCCCCTTGGGGCGCACCTGTATTGTTCGTCAAGAAAAAGACGGGTCACTTAGGTTATGCATTGATTACAGGAAGTTGAACCAAGTGACTGTGAAGAACAAGTATCCCTTACCTCGTATTGATGATTTGTTTGACCAGTTGCGAGATGCATCAGTCTTTTCTAAGATTGACTTGCGATTTGGTTATCATCAGTTGAGGATTCGGAGTGAGGATGTGTCCAAGACGGCGTTTAGAACCCGTTATGGACATTATGAGTTTTTGGTCCTTCCTTTCGGATTGACCAATGCCCCTACAGCGTTCATGGATCTCATGAACATGGTGTTTAGGCTTTATTTAGATAGCTTTGTCGTAGTGTTTATTGATGATGTGTTGGTCTACTCTCCAGACCAGGCCACACACCGTCAGCATTTGAGGGTAGTGTTAGAGGTTCTTCGTGAGCACAAGCTGTACGCTAAGTTCAGCAAGTGCGATTTTTGGTTGTGCGAGGTTCATTTCCTCGGGCATGTTATCTCCGGTGCTGGTGTTGCAGTTGATCCAGCAAAGGTCCAGGTAGTTATGGATTGGGAGATTCCCAAGACCCCTTCGGAGATTCGTATTTTATTGGTTTAGCTGGTTACTATCGGCGATTTATTGAGGGATTTTCATCCATCGCCGCCCCTTTGACTCAGCTTACAGAAAGGGAGTGAAGTTTGTTTGGTCCGAGAAGTGTGAGAGTAGTTTTCAATTATTGAAGACTAAGCTCACGACAGCCCCGTGTTAGTCTTACCGAGCGGTGTAGAGGGTTTTGCTATCTACACGGATGCGTCTCGGATTGGTTTAGGCTGTGTGCTAATGCAGCAGAAAAGGGTAGTGGCTTATGCTTCTCGTCAGTTGAAGGAGCATGAGAGGAACTATCCGACTCATGACTTGGAGCTCGCAGCAGTGGTTCATGCACTAAAGATCTAGAGGCACTATCTTTATGGTTCAGATTTGAGGTGTTTACCGACCACAAGAGCTTGAATATCTTTTCTCCCAAAAGGAACTAAACCTGAGGCAGAGAAGATGGATTGAGTTCTTGAAGGACTATGACTTCGACCTTCAGTATCACCCTGGAAAGGCGAATGTCGTAGCAGATGCTCTGAGTAGAAAGAGGCCATCTCTCCAGCAGGACTGGAAGATGTTGGAGGATGCGGCTTGCGCGTTGACTGAGTTAGAGCCATCGCTATGCCAGGCTTTTGTAGCTCAGTTATCTCTTAGGTCCTCGGTTTTGGATGAGGTGATCGAGTAACAGAAAGCCGACCCTAGACTCTTAGAGTTAGTGGGCAAGGCAGGCATTGCTCGTGATGAGGACGGTGTGATTAGATTTCATCACCGTGTTTGTGTCCCTGATTTAGTAGATGTCCGTGAGCATGTGTTAGCGGAGGCTCATAGATCACGATTCTCTATTCATCCAGGTAACACTAAGATGTACCAGGATCTGAAGAGGTCCTTTTGGTGGTCTGGCATGAAGAGGGATGTAGCAGATTATGTGGCTAGGTGTTTGGTGTGTCAGCAAGTGAAGGCCGAGCGACAGTGACCATCCGGCCTTATGCAAAGGATGGAGATCCCAGTGTGGAAGTGGGAAGATGTCACTATGGACTTTGTTTCGGGTTTGCCTCGATCTAGAAGGGGCAATGACTCGATTTGGGTAGTTGTAGATAGATTCTCAAAGACTGCTCATTTCTTGCCTATGAAGAAGAAGCAGTCAGTAGAGAGTTTAGCTAGATTGTATGTTAGCAGTATCATTAGATTGCATGGTGTGCCGAAGTCGATCATTTCGGATCGAGATCCGAGATTCACTTCGAGGTTGTGGAAGGGTCTCCAGGATGCTTTAGGTTCGGAGCTGAAGCTCAGTTCGACGTTCCATCCCCAGACTGATGGACAGTCCGAGAGGACTATCCAGACGCTCGAGGATATGTTGAGAGCGTGTGTTTTGGATTGGATGTCATCTACCTCTAGTGGAGTTCGCATACAACAACAGCTTTTATGCGAGTATTGGTATGGCTCCATTTGAGGCGTTGTATGGTAGGCCTTGCAGATCTCCTTTGTGTTGGGAGGAGACCGGTGATAGGCAGCTGATCGGTCCGGAGTTAGTTCAGGAGACTTCGGATAAGGTCCAGCTTATCAGGAAGAGGCTTGTTGCGGCTCAGGATAGGCAGAAGAGCTATGCCGACAACAGGAGGAAGGATCTTGAGTTCGAGGTGGGTGATCATGTCTTCTTGAAGATATCGCCTACTCGAGGTGTTGTCAGGTTGGCAGGCATAGTAAGTTGAGCCCTAGTTCATTGGCCCATATGAGATTCTCAGACGATTGGCAGCGTGGGATATGAGTTAGCATTACCCCCAGCTTTGGCTAGTGTTCATCCTGTCTTCCACGTTTAGATGCTCAGGAAGTATGTCCGAGATCCGTCTCATGTGATTAGTCATGAGCCAGTGGAGATTCAGCCAGATCTGTCGTATGTCGAGCAACCAGTAGCTATTCTTGACCGGAAGGTCCAGCATCTCCGGAACAAGAGTATTGCGTCGGTGAAAGATCTATGGCGGAACTTCTCACGAGAGGAGGCTACTTGGGAGCTTGAGGATGCGATGAAGAAAAAGTATCCCCTTTTGTTTGAGTAGTGTCGTTCTAACTTCGAGGACGAAGTTTCTTTAAGGTGGAGAGGGTGTAAGGCCCTCGAATTTTGTTGCATTATTTGTATTGCATGTAAATAATTCATGTTGTGTATGTACGTATGTAAATATCTACGTAAGTACTAGTTAGTATACTTATGTATGCATGTGTATAATTAGTTGTAATAATGTATGAATAGTATGATGGTAGCATGTACGTGATAATATACATAATGGATGTATATATGTATAGGTTATGCATGGTTTCTGCATGTTTTAGAGTTCTGGCTGAAGGCCATCTTGGCGTCAATATCAATGGACGTTTGTGTTGTGTAGGCGTCAACCATATGGATGCCAACACTAATCCCAGCGTCCAGCGATGTGGACGCTAATTTCTCTGACCTGCATGCGTTGCAGAGCCGGATTTCCGGGAGCAAGCTTGCTCACCCATTGGGGAGCTGTCCCCAACGGTCTGAAAGCTTTCTTGTCCGACCTGCGTGAAACGAGAGCTTCCTCTCCTATTTACAAAGGCCTTTTCTACAACCAGAAAACCTCTCTTGGCTCTCTTTGCAAGAGGAGAAGAAGGAGAAAGAAACCCTAGCTCGGAGCTGTGCAAAGACCCAACTTTGGAGGCTTCAATCTGGCGATATGAAGCTTGTTCCGGCCATCTACCACGACAAGGAGGTAGCTGGAACATCGAGGAAGGCATCCCCGACCTCGATTTGCTGTGGAGATTGCTCAGGAACCCGGAGGGAGGCTTTCTTGGGAGCTTCTTGGGACTGCCCAAGGAGAGCTTCACCGCCATTTAGATCCGTCTGGAGTATTTTCTAGAGGCAAGTAACCTACCCCTATCGTCCATGTAGATGTTAAGTAGGGTTTTATCATTTTTATGTATTTTTCCTCGTGTCCTAGATCCCCCATTCTTCTTGATTTTTGGAGTTCGGTCTGTGTTTCTGCACAGACAGGAACTTGGCATCAATGCCCTTGATGCCGAGATCCCTGGTATGCGTCCAGCGATCTGGCCGTCCACTCCTGGAACGGCCAGAGACCACCGTTAAGTTCTCCAGGACAGAACAGTGAGCTGTTCTTCCTGATACATGTGATTAATTTCGATGTGTTTTCGATGAGGATATATTGTAAACTTATTATGATATGTAATATGGATGTCTGAGTGTGTGGTGAGATCTTTGTAATTTCTGTGATATGGCATAAATGGTTTTATTGTGGATAATGTATGCATAATGAGACCTAGACCATGTTCGTTACCGTTTGTGCAATTCATATGGAATTGGATGCCCTAAAGTTTGCTAAACCAAGAATGGGTGAATCAGTCCATGCTCTAAATTTTTGGGAATTTCTCCGTGTTCCTCTGATTTATTGAATTTTCTGAAATGGAATTAGAAAAACATGTGTAGGGTTGTAAAATCTCCAGTAAATGTGTACTTTGAATAAATTCGGGAAAATTCCTGTGGTATTGTGTATATTGAGTTCAGGGTTATGACCTGTTAAAACTGAAATTTTATGTTATACATCATGATAAATTGAATTTTGAATAATGCGGGAATTTATGATTAAATTTTCTGCAATTGCATTTTGGAGCAGAAAAATGTGAAAATTTTCATGTGGGGTCCTAAACCCGAAATTATCATGTGGTTAAATTTTCAGGTCATTTGGACAACCATACCATGCAATATGAATTTTCCATGCAAAAATAGGTAATTAATGCATGCCTTGGTGAAATGATTTAATTTTTGTGTAACCCAACCTGATGTGAAGCTTCCTGAATGTTAATTTCTGTCATCTGTAGTGGCATGATTAGGAAAACAGAGTCATGTTGGGAGTGAAAGAATAAATGAGATATGAGCGTCATGTGTAAAGTGTGTGTAAAAAACGATATGCGTAATGTGTAAACCTGTGCCAAGTGTGACACTGCTTCCATAGAGGGCAGTGGAACCGTATCAGGGAAAAGTCCCCCTGAGAAGGTTCAATGTGTTGTGATCCTAAGGGCATTAGGATGAAATCCTGGAGGTGGACAAGTACCACTGGTTAGGGTGGAGACTTGTTCTCCCGGTCTGCGCAGTCCAAGAGTCGTCACTGTATTGCCTAGGTGACGTCTATGTGTATGTGATGTGATGTGTCCTTCTTATGGTGGTTTGGACTATGTGTCACGACACTAAAGTGTAAAATGTGAATGTGATTGTGATCATGTGCAAATTGTGTAGTGTGAACAATGTGTAAATGTGAATGTGCAACTGTGTAATGTGTAAAAAGTGAAGTATGTGAATTAGAAATTGTGTAAAAATGTGAAACCAAAATGTGAGGATGTGAAATTGAAACCCATGATATGATGATCTGAAATCATGTTAGAACAACAACATAAATGTGGTTATGATCATGTGTCATATGTGTACAATGCGTAGAATCCATGCTAGGGACAATCCTTACTTATGTGTAAACCATTCCATGTGTGTATGCTCTCACGTTGTGGTTTGAATGAGAACATAGCTTTCATGTGTTATATTGTAAAGTGTTAAACCACATCAAAACAGCAAGCTTAAAGTATGTGAAATGGTTATGTGCATGTATACGAATGAGTAGTAACCATGTTAGCAATGTTTTCTTTCATGTATGTAAGCTAGTCATGCTAGATTGCTCTCATGTTTTAGTTTAATTGAAAGTAGAACTTTCATGTGTAGGAATGATTAGAGAGCATGTGATAGGAGATTTTGATTTAGAAAATCTGAAAGCATGAATCATATGTTTAATAAGTAGAATTACCATGATAGGTTGTCAATTTCAATCACAAGCATGCTACATGATTGTGTCTTGTAAATGTGTATGTAAACCTGCTATGACACGTACATGTATGGTATGTGTAGAGTTATTTGCTGAGTCTTTTAGACTCATTACTTGCTTCGGCGTACAGGTGTAGTAGGTGACACACCTTTGGAGGAGACCGTGGAAAGCGACTCCGAGCGCGGGGAGTAGCTAGTTTGGTGGAGCTTAGTTGTGACATTTTGGCATTTTGATGTATGTAATTGAAACATTGTATTAGCACTATCATGGAAAGAATGTTTAAGTGTGGACAATTATGTATTTGATTTTCAGCAATTTAATTATGTGGACTTTTAGTTCTTTAAATGTTATCGAATCATGTATGTTAAATGTGGATGTGGAATGAAATGAAGACAGTGGTTCTTTTACTTCCGCTACTCTGTTCTTATATTCACGTGTATCTCAGCTGAATGTTATTGTTGGGTAAATGTCCCACTGTGGCAACGTTCACTATATCGACGTGGGTTGGTATAACCGTACCAATATAATGAGGGTCGCCACATATTCACCCATCTCCAAGCTGAAGAAGGAACAGTTACCTATGGAGACAATGGGAAAGACACAGTAATTGGCAGTGGCTCTGTGAGCAACAAAGGAAAAATAGTCATTGAAGATGTATTGCTTGTCAAAGGGCTGAAGCACAACCTCATCGGCATCAGCCAACTTTGTGACAGAGGTCATCAGATTCAGTTTCAAGAGTCAAAGTGCAGCATACTAAAGGATGGAGCAGTAATCTTCGAAGCCAATACGGAGAAGAACCTGTATGCGCTTCATCTTGAAGAACTCAAGGATCAGGATGTTTGCCTGGCAGCAAATAAAAGCCAGTCAACTGAACTGTGGCACAGAAGACTGGGTCATTGCAGCATAGATGGGATGAGAAAATTGCTAAAGAAAAATCTTGTGGAAGCCTGCCAAAAGTCAGTGCAAAAATGGAAGGCGTCTGTAGATCTTGTGCTAAGGGAAAGCACACCAAGAGCTCCTTCAAGCAGTCAAAACGGTGGTAACCACCTCAAAACCCTTAGAGCTCCTTCATATGGATCTATTTGGGCCAATGAGAACTACCAGTCTTGGAGGAAAGAACTTTGGATTTGTCATAGTCGATGATTACTCAAGATTCACATGGGTATCATTCCTAGAGCATAAAGATGACACATTTGAAAACTTTGTTAGTTTCAGCAAGAAAGTCCAGAAGGATCAGAAGTTTAGCATTGTTTCTATCCGATCAGATCATGGTGGTGAATTTCAGAATGAAAAATTTGCTAAATTCTGTGATGATTAGGGGATTGAGCATAATTTCTCAGCACCAAGGACACCACAGCAAAATGGAATTGCTGAGAGAAAGAATAGAACTCTATTGGATATGGCAAGAACAATGCTATCAGAATATGATCTGCCAAGGTATTTTTGGGCTGAAGTAGTCAACACAGCAAGCTACATTATCAACAGAGTAATGATCAGGCCAATCCTAAAGAAGACTGCATATGAACTGTTCAAAGGAAAGAAACCAAAGATCAGTCACTTCAGGACATTTGGATGTCCTTGCTTCATCCACAACAATGGAAAAGGGACATTGGTAAGTTGGATGCCAAATCAGATGAAGGCATCTTCATGGGGTACACCTCTAAACCCAAAGGCTATAGAGTATTTAATAAATACACTTTATTAATTGAACAACCTGTACATATTATTTTTGATGAACTAACCCTTCCCTGAGAAAGGAAGAAGATAGTGATAATGATGATGCAGATGAACTGTCCAAGAAACTAAAGAATACATCAATTGAGGACAAGGATGATCCACTCTGGAAGACATGCAACAAAAGGAATTACACATGAAATCTTCCAAAGGATTGGAGATATAAGAAAGATCATCCACCTGAGAATATTATCGGTGATCCATCTATTGGGGTAAGAACAAGAGGTAACATGATAGCCTGTGATTATTTAGCATTTGTTTCTCAAATAGAGCCGAGGACAGTCAATGAAGCTCTTGGTGATGAATCTTGGATCTTGGCCATGCAAGATGAACTAAATCTGTTCAAGAGAAACCAAGTATGGTCACTTGTTCCTAGACCATCAAACCATCCAGTTATTGGCACCAATGGGTGTTCAGAAACAAATTGGATGAGGCTGGTGTGATCTTAAGAAACAAGGCCAGACTGGTAGCTCAAGGCTATTCCCAAGAGGAAGGCATAGATTTCGATGAAACCTATGCACCTGTAGCTAGACTTGAGGCTATTAGAATATTACTAGCATATGCATCAGCATTAGACTTAAAACTATTTCAAATGGATGTCAAATCTACATTCTTAAATGGTTTTATAAAAGAGGAAGTTTATGTGGAACAACCCCCGGGTTTTGATGACACAGAATTTCCTAATCATATTTTTAAACTTCATAAGCATTATATGGTTTAAAGCAAGCACCTAGGGCCTAGTATGAAAGGCTTAGTTTTTTTTCTAACCATGGTTTCAGTAGAGGTCAAGTAGATAACACTCTATTTGTAAAATCAAAAGTTAAAAGCATACTACTTGTACAAATTTATGTAGATGATTATCTTTGGATCTACTGATGAATCCCTTTGCAAGTACTTTGAAAAGTTGATGCAGGGAGAATTTGAGATGAGCATGATGGGAGAGCTCAATTATTTCCTTGGACTACAAATCAAGCAAGGAAAAGATGGCACTCACATTTGTCAAGCAAAATACATCAAGGAGCTGTTAAGAAATTTGGTTTTGAAAACACAAAGCCACTCTCAACTCCCATGAGTACATCTACAGGATGGAGTGACAAGGATGGTAAGAAAGTAGATCAAAAGATCTATAGAGGTATGATTGGCTCATTACTTTACTTGACAGCAAGTAGACCTGATATTTTATTTAGTGTATGCATGTGTGCTAGGTATCAAGCAGTTCCTAGAGAATCTCATTTAATCTCTGTAAAAAGAATATTTAGTACTTAGCTAGAACTCATGATTAGGTCTGTGGTATCCAAAATCCTGTGAAATCAGTTTAGTAGGATACTCTGATGCTGACTATGCTGGATGCAAAGTAGATAGAAAAAGCACCAGGTTGTTGTCAATTTCTTACAGGGTGTTTGACATCCTGGTCATCAAAGAAACAAAATTCAGTGGCACTGTCTACAGCTGAAGCTGAGTACGTGGCTGCTGGAAGTTGCTGTACTCAACTCCTATGGATAAAGCAACAACTTGAGATTTTGGACTCAATATCAAATCATTCCACTATTGTGTGACAACACCAGTGCCATCAATCTCACCAAAAATCCAGTCCAACATTCAAGGACCAAGCATATTGAGGTCAGATATCATTTTATTCGTGATCATGTAGCAAATGGTAATATTGAAATTTCATTATTGATACAAATGGTCAGCTAGCAGATATCTTTACAAAAGCCTTACCTGAAGAGAGATTTACATCTCTTAGAAGGGAATTGGGCATGTGCAATTTGTGAAAAGATTTCTGTTTAAAACTGGCATATAAATTTTCAGAATTAAGTAAAATTTTCCCTCCATGGTTTTAAGCAAAAGAAATCCAAATTATCTTTCTGGCCGCTTCTTTATTAAAGTCGGTTGAATAGTCAAACTCTTTTGTCGCTTTCTGCCGCCTTTTGGCGCCTCACTTTCCACAAAGCATTTATTCAATTACAAAAATCGATGTGGGGATGTTTCATCTCCCATCTTCTACCTTTTTCCCCCTTTCGTCTGGTTGCCTAAGCCGATGCCCTAACGATTCGGACATCGACTCTCTGCAAGTTTGAAGCTCCTCTCTCCTTCCCGCGACAAATTTCTTAAGGGCTTTCACTCCTTCTTCCTTCTCAACCCTCCAGAAACCCTGTTCACCTGATTCCATGGCTGCATCCATCATCTTCGGAAGTCTTGTGGGCTACGGTGCTGAGTTCCTTACTCTTGAGCAGCAAGAGAGGTTCACGTTTGTGAAGACCAAGGTTTGTGGGAATAAAGCAGTAGATGTTGCTGATCTTGAAAAGAACGGGATGCACAATGTTGTAGCAGCCATAAGCAGGATGAAGTGGTTAGTTATTTCAACCTTCTCTGAGGTAAGCTATCCAGACCTCGTGAAGGCGTTCTATGTTTGCTTGAAATCAGAGACAGATGGGTCTGTGACGTCTTCAGTCAAAGGTATCCCCATAAAGATTGATCATGATCTTCTGAAGATGTTGTTTGATGTGAGCACAACCGGTCTCAGTGGGGTTCACACCGTGGAGGCCCAAGCTAAAGGTCTTGGCATTGTAGGACTAGGGTTCAAACTGAGAGATGGGAAAATAGATATCAATTAGTTGAATGCTTTCAACCGCCTCCTTCATTTCATAGTTTGTCAGATTTTGGTTCCTAGAAGTGCAACATTCTCCTCTTGTACCAAGGCAGATTCGGATATGATGTTCTGGGCCATACAGAACAAGGAGATCAACATGGCCGAAGTAATGCTAGAAAAGATGAGGTTTGCCCTTGATCAGATTTGGGATACAAAGAGAAAGCTTAATGTCTCTTTGCCCTATGCCCATTTGCTTACCAAGATCTTCAAACACTTTGGTGTTGATCTATCTGGGGCAGTAGTTGAAAAGATGGGCCAAGCAATTAGGTCCAGAAATCTGAGGAAGAGTGGGTTCTCAGTTGTTGATGGAATTTGGTCTAAGACCTCTGTGGCAGAGGGAGAGGCCATTATAGGAGATATTCCAGATATTCAGGAAGAAGTGCCAGAAGCATCAGCAGAACCAGTAGCAGTAGCATTAGCAGCAGAAGTTGAGGCAGCAGTTGTTGTATCAGCAGTTCAAGAGGCAGCAAGACCATATGAATTGGCAGCTCAAGTAGCAGGGACAACAGAGCTAGCAGGGTCCCCTGAAGTGACAGTCGAATCTCAACCTCCAGAAGCACCAGTAGGAGAAGCAGTTGTAGGTGCAGCAGATCCTTTGCCCACCTCCATTGTTGCCTCTATCTTATAGAGGTGTTGGATTCTATTCATTCCACCCCAGTCACTCCAGAGGTTGGTGGAAATTCAGAGGAAGAAGTTGTGGCATCAGGCCACATTGAGAATCAGTTGCTCCTGAAGACATTGTTATAGAAAGCTCCCATTCAGGGGAGCAAGAGTCAATGGAAGAAGATGCTCCTACTGAGGGGGAGCAATTAAAGGGTGGACCAGCAGAAGCAGCACAATGTGATGAGCCTATGGGCAGTGTGCCTACTGATGAAGTCTTTGCCAGTTCACATGATGATGGGCTCAGGGGGAGGAACATGACAATCCCCCAGGTAATGATCCTAGAGACGGGGAGACAGCCAGCTCCTTAGAATCAGATGATGATCAGCAGCCTCCAGTTCAGAGGCAAGGCAGAGAAAGAAAAGAAGTGGTTTCCGAAGTTCCACTCTTAGCAGATACTCCTTTCGAGAGGCAGGTGAGATTAAAATTGTTATTAATTTGAAACCTGTCGTTGAAAGATTAGATGCTCAAGGAGAGATCTTGTGCTCTCTTCAATGTGATGTGAACTCTATTTTTATGAGCCAAGCATCCACCACTAAGGAAATCTCTCAAATAAGAAATGCCATGAAATGGTTCAACAAAGAGATGGGCAGCATGAAGTCTATGCTAGCTGAGATTCTGAAGGCAGTTGGAGCTCAAGCTCCTCCTTCTCCTGCACCTCCTGCAGATCAGAACTTGGATGCTGATACTTCCAGGGCCATCAGGACCGTCAGTTCCTGTGTCCAGGCCATCAGGGCCGGCACCAGCAGCAGAGGCAGAGGTCAATGAGCAAGGGCCATCTGGGCCAGCTGAGCAAGTTGAAGGGCCTCCAGGGCCAGCTGAGAAGGTGTCAGGGCCATCAGGGCCATTGGAGTCTGATCCTGTGCAGATAGTTGTAGAAGAAGAAGTCTTGGCACCTAAGCCCCCAGCTCCTTCTTTTTCTTCTCACACACCTGTTCCTCCATCTCCACCCTCAGCTTCTATAGCACCTCTTGCTCCCTAGACCTTCAAAAAGCCTCAACCCAGACCCATTTCCTCTCCAACACCATTTCCTTCTCAATCTACCTTTTCTCCTACCTCTTCCACTCATATTCCTCCACCTCCATCTATCTTTGAGGTTCCTCCAGCCTCATCATCAGCTGGAGCCTCCTCCTTTGGTCCCTCATCATCAGCTGGACCATCTCCTCACACCTCTTCTCCTCCACCATCTCTTCTTCATCCTCATCCTCCTCCCTCCTTCATCACCATCATTCCAGAAGGAGGTCAAATTGATGGTCCCTATATGAGCCCCATCAAAGACGAATTTGAGGACACTATTCTTGGCTCTGTTCTCAAAGTTGGCCAGCATATTCATGTCTCTGATCCCTCCTGTCCTCCCTCTAAGAAAAGAAAAACCTCCTCATATTTTAATCCGTTGTATCCTCCCTTGTGGTTTTCTCTCACAGAGGTCACTAAAAACAAGCCTCTCTACAGGGAATACCTCACAAAGGTTGTCTTTGCCACCCTCTTCAATCTACCTTTCCTAAACCTTTCTGACCATCTTCAAACCATCCTACCTTACACCTCTCTTACCAAGGTTGTCAAGGCCAAGATCTTCTCTTCTGCTCAATCCCTATATGAAGAAGAATGGGCACGCTCAAATAAGGTCCTCTACAACAAGTTTCTCTTTGCCAAATCTGAAGTGTTTCCTCCCAGGGATTACTCTCTCATCTTGTCAGAATGGTTTCTGCTCCACCATAACAACTCCTGGGCTCCCTTCATCCAGAAAGAGATCAAGATGATCAGGAAATTCAACATGTTTAATGATTATAGATATCTTCATCGTTTATCTGAAGTCCAACTCAGTCAGTTCAGGCAAGCCATCCGAAATCTTGGACCTGAGCTTGGCACTGCAGCAATTCAAGTAGACTTTGCTACTCTTCAGCTGCCAGAGGCTACATATCTTCCTCCTCTTCACTCTTTGCTCATGGATACACCAGTGGGCTCAGTTATTTTTGATTGTTTTGCGCGAGTGATGGGCAAAATCAAAGTTCAGAAGGGCAGTGCGGTAGCTTTCCCCAGATTTATCTTTAGGGAGTACCACCTAGGCCACATCCATGCTGAGATTCTAGCCCCTGCCTTGTCAGAATGTGAAAGACTGACACCTGCAGGGTGGGCCAAGTTCTATCCCCTATCTGCTCAGCAATTGTCGGATACAAATGTAACCTTAGCCAGGGAAGGCCGCCCTCCAATCTCAGCTGCAACCTTTTTCGATATGAATCCCTCCACCTTGTAAATGATCCTCTTCAAATTTGGGTGGAAAGGTACAAAGTCTATGTCGCCATGCGCCAGGAATTGAAGCATAGGCAGATCTTCTATCCTGTTTCCCTTAATCAGTTTCTTGCGTGTGCTAGCTTTGGAAAAGTTTCCTTCTACAAGCACTCCTTGGACAGAGATCCGTACATTGATTTCCTTGAAGCTCAGTTGGTCCTTCACCTCAAAAGAATGGCTCCCTCTATGGGACCTAATTATTCTGTTGGTCCTGGACCCTTCAAGACTTACTTTGAGAGGCAGGAAGAGTAGGCCTGAGAGATTATTTCTCATTTTGCCTCTCTTTTATCTCCTGCTTATTACTTACCTGTACCTCCTCAGAATGAATAAACTACATTTGCTTGTCTCTGCTTATCTTTTCTCTTCATTCTTTGTCTCAGATTATCTTTTTTGCATAATAACAAAAAGGGGGAGAAAAATACTTAGCATATCTGAAATACATTATGCAAATATTCAGATTATTATTATTATTATTCAAGCTTATTGTTAAGGGGAGAAAAATACTTAGCATGTCTGAAATACATTCTGCAAATATTCAGATTCTTTATTTATGCTTATTGTTAAGTTTTGTTATTACCAAAAAGGGGGAGATTGATGCTCAGTCTGTCCCCATATAATTTTAATTAATTACATATTTATATTGGTGATTAACAAAATCAAACAAAAAATTCTAACACATTCTTCATAAGTCTTAAGTACAGGAAATATACCAAGGTCAAATAAGCCAATATTGGTAAGTATTACCTTTCTGAAGCTTTTATCTTGTCAAGATCATATTTCTCTAAGCCCACATCGACTTTTGTTGAAAGTCACAACGACTTCCTTTAGTGCTATAACGATTTGAATTCATAACGATTCTTAAGTGTCTGAATGACTTCTTTACTGTGACATCATTTGATTACAAACAAATCGTTCTCACAACGATTCTATAAGTCATCGCAATAGTTTCTTCAGAACTCGTAACAACTTGCCCGTCACAACGATTTCTTAAGTCATCATAACGATTTCTTTAGAATTCGCAACGACTTGCTCGCCGTAACGATTTCTTAAGTTATCATAACGATTTCTTTCGAATTCGCAACGACTTGCTCGCTGTAATGATTTCTTAAGTTATCATAACGATTTCTTTAGAATTCGCAACGACTTGCTCGCCGTAATGATTTTGTAAGTTATCATAACGATTTCTTTGAAATTCACAACGACTTTCTCGCCGTAACGATTTCGTAAGTTATCATAACGATTTCTTTAGAATTCGCAACGACTTGCTCGCCGTAACAATTTCGTAAGTTATCATAACGATTTCTTTAGAATTCGCAACGATTTGCTCGCCGTAACGATTTCGTAAGTTATCATAACGATTTCTTTTGAATTCGTAACGACTTGCTCGCCAACGATTTGCTTGCAAACGATTTCTTTAGAATCATAACGACTTGCTTTGCGCAACGATTTCTTTAGAACTCATAACGACTTGCTTTGCGCAACGATTTCTTTAGAACTCATAACGACTTGCTTTGCGCAACGATTCTTTAGAACTCATAACGATTTGCTTCTTGCAAAGATTTCTTTAAAGCTCATAATGACTTGTTAAGTGTTCATAACGATTTCTTTGTTGAACACATAAACTTGCTTTCTATAACGATTTGCTCTCTATAATGACTTGGTAGTATTCATAACGATTTCATAAGTCATATAGACAACGACTTTATGGTTTATATCGACTTGACATTTATCTTATCTCTTAAAGCGTTGAATAGTCAAAGTCTTCTCTTATCTATCTGACTGCTGTGCATTTAATAAAGACAGAACGTATCTCTGCATGCATGCAGATGATATCCTTTTCTTATTGTGCATATTCTGTCAACATCTTTTAGAACAAGCTATTTGGCAGTGCTATTTTGGTGAATACTCACGTCAACGTTTACTGACAACAAGAGACAGCCTAGCTATCTACTGTTCTAGCATTTAATGTGTGCAGGGTCCTAAAGACATTCTGTCATACAACGTTGGACCATATAGACACCAGAAGACCCTATCTCTTTGCGTGCTCAAATGGATAAAAGAGTGTTGAAGCTTCCAAATGTCAAGCAGTCTAACGTCTATCAATTTAAGAGACAACGGTTACTTCAACGGCCGTATTTTCAAAAGAAGATATAAATACAAGATAGAAGAGAAGAATGAAAAGTAACCGGAGTGGAGAACAAGCATCTCGCATTCAAGCATTCAAATTCTTCTGCAAGAAGTCTAGAGCCAAGAATCTCATTCCTCATCATCCTTAGCTCTTCGCTCTCTGTGCTGTAATAGAATTCTAAGAGAGCCCGTGTAGTTCTGAGAGTGTGCCTTGTCTAGATCTTTGCTCTCAGTGCTTGTTGCTTCAGATCTTGGCTTGTAAAAGCTTGATCTAGGGGCTTGAATTCATTCTATTCTCTTTGTGGTGTTTCCCTTCGTGTGTGAAGGAAGACCTGTGGGATCCAGGGTGCTGTTTCCCTTCGGTTGTGAAGGAAGACCTGATGAGGTATCCAGGGTGTGGTTATTCCCTTCTGGTGTGAAGGAAGACCAGCTGTGCTGGGTGTTGTAGTGTCCTTAGGGGGACTGTACCTTAGTTAGTAAAAACCTGAGTTGTTGCTCAGGGACTGGATGTAGGACTCCTAAGGAAAGGAGGTCCGAACCAGGATAATTCCTTGCGTTGTGTGATTGATTCTTTGTGAGTTTGTTGTTCATACTAACCGTTACTAACCAACATCGAAGATTGTTTTTGTGTATACTTTTACGTACAGGTGTCACCTAAATAGATTTTTAAAGACCCATTCACCCCCCCTCTGGGCTAGTCAACTGGGCAACACCACATTTCTTTTGCAGTCCTACAGGCTGATAGTCTATTAATTCTCTTTTAGACAGTACACAACAAAATAAGTTTTTCCTTATAATTCAAGGACATGTTTCTTTTATCTGCTATGGAAAGACCAGAAGAGGATTCACCAATGATTTGATAATCACCTTGTTCACCTGCCATAAGTTAAAGTCTATACCTCTGATAAAACATTCCATGCGCATCTTCCAATATTGATAATCTTCACCATCAAAGAATGGTGGTCTTGTAACGGATTGACCTTCATAGTTGTGAGCTTTAGCTGCCATTTCTTCTCAAATCTTCAGATTCTTCTAAGAAGACCTCGCTCTGATACCACTTGTTGGATCGAAATGGCACTAGAGAAGTCCTAGAGGGGGGTGAATAGGACTTCTTGGCTTTTAAAAATTTTCTCTGAAATGTCACAGCACTAAATAAATTTGTTAGTACTTAGTGTGGTGTGTGATTCAAGTGTAAACTAGGCGGAAACAATCACACAAATGGACAAAGAGATTTATCTTGCTTCGGCCCTTCCCAAATAGAAGTCCTACGTCTAGTCCTCAAGCCAACCACTTGAGATTTCCACTAACTGCCAATAACTTGGTCTTCTCTCACCCTTGAGAGGTAATACAAACCCACTTACTCCCAAGCAAGTCTTCCCTAAATAGGGGTACAAAAGAACTGCCTTACACAAGGCCTTCCCTTCACAAGAGGGGCAAAGTAGGAACACACCTCCTGCAGAAATTACACAGAAGAGGAAAATAAAAAGGACTCTTGTGTGTTTGCTTCAAGAATGAGCAAAGACACACACAATTCAGAAAGTCTAACAGATTGGAGTTGAAACTCAAATCCTTTCTGAATGAGTAGGGTGGACTTCAGAAATGTATACAATTACAGATGCCACTTGGACACAAGACTTCTGTGGAACCAAAGAGAGCTGAGAGAGTTTTTCTGAAAGGGGAGCTCTCCAACTTGTGGCTTGAAAGAAGGCTTATGGGATTCTTTGGCTTGAAAGATTCTAAGTGTTGAGCTCACTGAAGTTGCAATTTTTCTGTGTTGTTCTTTCTATTGATATCTCTATCTATGTTTCCCTATGTATATGTTCTCATTTCAAACTTCGGCTTCTTTTATAGTCGTCAGAAGAATGTAGCCGTTTGAAAATGGCCGTTGGAAATCTGGTCATTTGAGAAGAGATCTAGGATCCTTTGGATTTTGCTAAGCTTGTTGTCCAAGGGTCTTTCTGCTTCTTTGCTTCTTTCCAATGTCTTCAGATGAGAGTTGTAGCTTAACAGCTAGAAGGTCGGCTTCTCATTAAGTGGACTGTGAAAGCTCCTTGCTAAAAACATGCTTCAATAAATGTCTACAGCAAGGACAAGACAAAAAGAAAGAGAGCACCTCCATGCTTTTGAGGTAGGTGAGTCAGAGAAGAATAAAAAAAGCATGGAAACCTGGTATAGGCATGCTTTCAGACCACAGAACAAGAGACAGACAGTTATGCTAAGAAGGAAGGTATGGTTCTGTCAGTGGTAGGTGAGCTTGTCAGATATCCATGTGCCAGAAGCACAATAAATGTTACATATCTTTTGTATTCAAGAAAATCCGGAGCAAAGACATGAGGCAAAAGGTTCAGTTTAAACAAAAGTTGTAGAAATAATCTGAACAAGTTTAGATGAATATTGTAAGTATAGTTTATCTGAACATGTCAGAAGAATAATAAAATAATGACACTCAGATGGTAATATTAAAATATTCATTCAATCAACACAAAGTTATATCAAGCATGATAAGCAAACAATATTATGAGAGTTGTTAGACTGGAGATTTCAGAAAACCATAAGTACAGAATTGTCAAGTGAAGTCGGATATAAGAGTTAGCAATTCGGCTCTAGAAGAGGCTGTATTTTGACTTCATAAGTTGGAGTCAAGAATAGATTAGACTTCAAAAAGGTTACCATTCCACTTCTGAAGAAGGTATTAATGAGTCGGAGTCAAAGAAAGATTCGACTTCAGAAGAAAGTATAATTCGACTTCAGAAGAAAGTATAATTCGACTTTAGAAGAAAGTATAATTCGGCTTTAGAAGAAAGTATAATTCGACTTCAGAAGAAAGTATAATTCGACTTCAGAAGAAACATTCGACTATAAGAGTCGAAGTTGACAGTCGAATTGTATATAGTAGTGTGGACTTAGAAAATTTTCTGGCTTATTTAGACTTCGATTCTAAGGGAGTCGGAGATGATACTCGGAGTCACAAGTCGGATTCAGTATGACATAGAGGGAGCTTGTGGACTTAGAAAATGTTTGAGATAGAGTTTGTCCAAGATAATTTTTTGTGATAAGTAAAATATATATTTAATTTATGTAAAGTCTTTTAAAGATTTTGTCATAGCAAAACCATGATATTATGGTAAACTAAAATCTTCAATTTTCTTAGGGGTAGTTGCTCAACACAATAGAGAGTTGTAAATATATTGTTAACCATGTGGTATAATGATTACTGGCGTTGCATCTGCACTGGGAGTACTATCTTGTTGAATGCTAGATACAATAACCACATACACGTGTCCTAGTGTGCATTCCGAAGTGGCATAGATCCTTAGTGCACATTAGTGTCATCGTGTTTGATTACTATTACATGTTAAAAGTTCTTGCTCGTGCGTACTTGCTTGCTTGTGTGATATGGCCATTCTGCATTCTTGCAAAAGACTGATAAACTGCATGCTTGTATATATTGTTCTTCTGCTAGTTCTTTCTTATTACATCATGCTAGATCTTCATCAATCTCTCTTGTTCAATCTATCTTGCTCTCATATCATGTGTATTGGTTTATCGTTCATGCATATCTTGATAAACCGTGTCTGCCTAGTTCTTAAAATGTTAATCACTTTTATCATTGCCCGCACGTTGATATATAAATCCCATTGGGCTAGTTTGCTCATACTTGCTTCTTAACTTTCTAGGTGATATAGACCAGAAAGAAGAAGACCAGGCATCTGATGGGAACGTATTTGAGTGATGAGCGCAACCCATCCTTAGTATTTGTAGTTGGTTTATTTCAAAAATAGTCCATGTAGTAGGATGTGAGGATTACAAACTTATGTAACTTTCTTCTTTTTTCTGAGTTGTTATGAGTTTGAAGTTAAGAATGTTGGGTTTAACATTAATGAGATTTGGACTATTAGTTAGTGATGATTATTATATCGGCCCTATTATGTTGTGTAGATACACATCAAAAGCTTGCTAGCTAGAGGCTTCTTTGCCGACTGTCCATGTCTCGGAATATCAACTTTTAATCTCAACAATATTTCTACTGCGTATGTTCTCGGGACGTGACGGTTTAGTGGTATCAGAGCCTAAGAACCCAATAGGATTTTTAAGTCTTAGGTTTAAGTGATACCCAAGAATTTAGGTTATGGATGTTACATATAGTAACCGTGAGAATGGGTAGAGAATAGGAATAAACTAGAATTGTGAACTAAGCACCCATACCCATCAATCTTCATAATATGATTTAGAACATTAATTGGGTGTTGTCCTTTCCACATAAATTGCCTTACTCTGTAGCAATGGCCTGTAGTCAATGGCAAGCCATGCAAGAGACTGTGGAAGGACTTACACAAGCTCTGCGAAATGTAGTACAAGATGGAGCTCAAGCTGGAGCTTGAAATGGAGCAGGAGACCTGCACCGAAATTTCTGTAGTCTGAATCCCCCTCACTTCTCTAGATCTCTTGACCCAGACGAGGCAGAGAACAGGCTGGAGGAGATGGAGAGAGTGTTCCAGGTAATGCAGTGCACTAATAGGGAGAAGGTATTACTAGCTACCTTCCAACTGAGCAAGGATGCGAGCATGTTGGGTATAGAATGAATATCTAGAGGGGGGGGGGTTGAATAGATATTAGCCTCTTTAAAAATTAAGAACATGAATCAGACCTTAAGATATATGAGAGCTAGCAGTTTCAAAACACAGAGCAATTAGACAACACACCGCACAATGCATACATGATTTTAAGGTGGTTCGGCTCCAGTGTGAAGACCTACATCCACCTCTCACCATACTAAGTGAGGCTTCAATCAACAAGACAAGAGTGTGAAACACTCACACATCTGTTGATTCACAGCTTCATACAATCTGCTGACACACAACTTCAACACTGCTGATTCACAGCTTTAAGATTATGACAATCTCGCCATCCTAACAGACATAGTGTAGGATCTGTTCATCTACTCCATCTGGAGGAGACAACCAAGTGGTGTAATGTTTAGAAGAAACAAAAAAAATCACACAAGAGAAATCACTAAGAGTGAGAGGAATTTTGTCAAACACTCTTGCTGCAGATTTACTAGAATTGAGATCTAATCAATTCTCCACTTGAATTCTAAATTGCTTCTTCTCCAGACTCAAATTCATCAAGCTCTTCTTCTGGCTGCAGCTCAAGGATCGAATTACCTCTGATTGAACTGTAACTCCGAAGCTCTGCTTCAATTGAACATCGACAGGGCTTCAAACAAGATGAAGATCGATGCAGCATCTCTTCTTCCCATTGAGCAGTTTGTATCGATTTCTCTTCTTCTCAACTCTCTCACCCTCTGCGCTTTTTCTCTACTACTATGTGTTTTCTTCTATGTGTGTGGTATCGAAGATGACATCACACACCTTTTTGATTGGCACTCCAGAATCTTCAGGGGGCCCCATTAGAAACCCCAATTCGTTGGGAGACATTTGCCGCCAAAAAGGTTGTCTTCCAGAATCTTGTAAGGTGTGCCGAGAATCCCCAATAATTGGGTCTCGGATCATGTGCCCAAAAAGTGTTGAGTTGTGGGTTTTGATGATGACATATTAATGATGTCTACACTCTCATACTTTGATTTTAATGATGACTAAAATATTTGGTTGTGAATGTTGT
>CM024761.1:82931664-83159413 GCA_014218235.1 Colocasia esculenta | reverse complement strand
TTTATTGATATCCTCCAGCTTCTACTTTATCCAACGTTGTATAGAGTTGTGATGTCAGAGATCTGCACACATTAAATGCTAAAACATAGACAGCTAAGTTTTCTGTTGTTGTTAGTCAACGTTAGAGTGAGAATACATCAAAATAGAAATTCCATTATGTCTCTTCAAAAAGATATTTCATGGACAAGCATAAGAATAGAAGATATCTAGACATGCATCGTGCAGAGAAATGTAAGGTTATATTTAATGGATGGTAATAGAGAAATTCACGGGATGACTTTAACTAGTCAAGATATTTAAATATCAAGTCGTTATAGCTCATGAAATCGATATAAACATGACTTATAGAATCGTTGTGTATGAGTCATTGTTCATGTAAATCGTTATGCATTCATAACCAAATCGTTATGAGCAAATCGTTATAACCAAATCGTTATAAGCAAATCATTATAACCAAATCGTTATAAGCAAATCGTTATGACCAAATCGTTATAAGTAAATCGTTATAACCAAATCGTTATAAGCAAATCGTTATGACCAAATTGTTATAACACTATAAGCAAATCGTTATAACACTATAAGCAAATCGTTATGAGACAAAATTGATGTGAAACAAAATCGATGTGAGAGCAAATCATTGTTTTTACTTATCAAATCGATGTGACCACTTAGCGAATCGTTCTGAGATCGAAATCGATGCGATCACTTAGCGAATCATTCTGAGATCGAAATCGATGCGATCACTTAGCGAATTGTTCTGAGATCGAAATCGATGTGATCACTTAGCGAATCGTTCTAAGATCGAAATCGATGCGATCACTTAGCGAATCATTCTGAGATCAAATCGTTATGCTTCAAAGCGAGTCGATGTGTACTTAGAGAAATTTCATACTCTGAAAATTTAAGAACAACAATGTAAGGATTTACTTACAAGTCTTTGCTTGATTTTTCCTGGTTTATTTCCTGTGACTAAAGCTTCATAAGAACTTGTTAGATACTAATTGTTAGGATTTTTTTAATCACCAAAATGGATATATAATTCAGGAAATTATATGGGGATGATCTGATCATCAATCTCCTCCTTTTTGGTGATGACAAAACATAACAAGAATATAGATGCTTCTGAAAGAAAAACTAAGTAAAATATAAATACCTTAGGAGATGTGTTTCAGAAATATGATAGTTATCCCCCTTTTTGTCATTAAGCAAAAGATATCATTCGGAGAAAAAGAAGGAGGACAAAAGAGAGATAAGATCATGAAACTTTTCTATTTATCTTGAGGGTTACATGAAGGTAGAAAGCAGGAGACAGAAGAGAGGCATGCCGCTTAATAATGTGCAAGGCCTTGCATTCTTGTTCCTCAAAATAGGTCTGAAAAAACCTAAAAGCAATAGAATAAGATGGACCATGTCAGAAAGCATTCTTTTGATGTGAAGTTGGCGCTGAGCTTCCTTCTAGAAAGGTAGCATATTCATCTTTGTCAAGAGATTCCTTGAAGGAAATGAAAGATCCAAAGCTGGCAAACCGAAGAAACTGGTTGATATTGATAGGGTAGTGGATCTGATGCTGTAGGAGATCTTTCTTCAAAGCCATAAAATGTTTGTACCGCTCGACCACTGATCATAGGGCTCTTGAACCAGATTGATGGAATTTAAGTCCAAAAGGCTTTAGCTGTGAGAGTAGGCTTGCCTGCCTTAAACAAGGAGTTGTTCAAGGCTTCCATCTGAAGGGCTAACTGGTTGTAATGCTTTTCCCAGTCAGTGGGAGAAAGCCTTTCACATTCTGATAGCAGAGGGGCAAGAACTTCAGAGGTGATATGGCCCAGATGAAATTCTCTAAAGATGAATTCTTCGAAGGAAGGGAGACGACCCTGCTGAGCTGAGATCCTACCCATGACACAAGCAAATCTCTCAATAATTACAGGACCAACTGAGGAGTCCTTGACCAAAGAATTCAGTTTGGGGAGAAACACAGTGTCTGGAATTTGATGGGTAGCGAAATCCAGTTTGAGGGAGCAATTGACTGGATTTTCAATTTTTAACGAAGCAATGGCTCCCTAGAACTGACCCAACTGCACTTCAAGTAGCTTGTGATGATACCGATAGTCATTGAATAGTTGGAAGTACTGATGAGCTTAACTTCCTTTGGAATAAAAGGTGCCCAGGTGGCCTTGTGATGAATGACAAACCACTCAGAGAGAGTGAGTGGGTGATCCCGGGGTGGAAATCGATCTGATTTTGCAAGTAGAAATTTCTTGTAGAGAGCCTTGTGCCCTTTAGCCCACTGATCATCAGACTTGCATTCAGCCATTTGGAAGATTTTGGATTGATTGGCTTTTCAGAAGTGGTTATAGGGAAGGACAATATTAAGGTGATCCGTTAGATTGAGAAAAGGAACACCAAAAATGGTGGCAAAGATACATTTTTGGAGATATTCACAATAGATTGGTTTCCTTTGATTGTCAACAGTGAGGGAAAACCAAAGAGAAGGAAATTTGGGTTCGGAAGGAAGAGCAAGAGTGTTGGAGAGTTTCCTCTTTTTAGAGGAAGGACTAGAAGAAGGAGAGTTAGTTCTGTGGACATGAGAACCAACTTCCAGGACTAAGGGGATTGTGGAAATTTCCAACTCATCCTCGAATTTCTTGAGAAAGGGACCTTCAAGTTGTGCACCTTCAGGTATAAAGGCAACAAAGGAGGGAGGAGTAGTAGGATGAAGAAAGGATTGATGGGTAGGAGGAGATATGATGGATGGTCCAGCAGAAGAAGGACCAAAGGATGATGAAGCTCCAGCTGATGATGAGGCTGGAGGGTCTTCAATGATAGGACGAGGTGGAGGAATGGATGTGGAGATGGCAAGAGATGAGGAGGATTCAGAAAGAAATGGTGCTGGAGATGAAATGGAGCGAGGCATGGGTTGTTTGAAAGGGATAGGTGCTGGTGGTGCTGTGGAGGAAGATGGTGGTGAAGGAGGGGCTGGAGTTGCAAGAGATGCAGGATCGGGGGCTTTTGGAGCTACAGTTGGCTCTTCTACTCTTGGAATCTCACCCTTAGAAACCACTGGCCCTGTTGGACTTACAACATCCTCTGATGGCCTGGTGGCCCAGCCTTCATAGCTTCAACATGAACTTCCATTTCAGTTGCTACCTTTTCAACAACCTGTGGCCCTGATGGCCCTGCTAGCTCTTCTAAAATTGGCCCTGATGGCCCTGCACTGCGGACTAGATTTGCAGGAGAAGGAGCAGGAGGGGCATTTGAGGATTGTGCCCTGACCAAATCTCCAAGTGCGGCTATAGACTCCTTGATGCTAATGAACTCACTTTGCACCCATCTCACTGCATTTATGACCATGCCCATCTCCTTAGTTGAAGTACTCTGGCTTATGAATATTGACTGAATATCTGATTACACAGATCACATAATCTTTCCTTGTTCATCGATTCTAGCAACTAAGGGCTTCAGATTTACCTTCAATTTCTTCTTTCTCTACCTTTGATGAGGCCTCCTGGTCAAGAGAGGAATCCCAGAAGCTCCTTCTTTCTCTTTGCTGCTTGCCCTTGCAATGGGCTTCACATTATCATCATTATCTTCATCACCTGAGCCACTCTCCACAATGCCTTCTTTGAACTGATCATCAACGGGGGCATCGACATTGTGCTCCCCCTGGATTTGTGCTTCCTTCTCAACAGCTTGCTCCCCCTGAATAGGAGCATCTTCTATTTGCACATGTTTAGTTACAATTTCCTGCTCCCCTTAAATGGGAGCTTCCTCCATCACAACATCTGCAATGTGGCCTGATGCCATAGCTTCATCAACAATAGCAGCCTCTTGCACACTTTGAGTGCTTGGAATGGAGTCTAGCACTCTTCTTAGGACTGACCCTACCATAGAAGTTGGATGGACAGTTACTTGCAATTGCTCTACAGGCTCGAGGTGCTCATGAGGTATATCCTCTATCCTTTTTTCACTGGAGCTGATATCCTCAACAATTTCTTGAATAATTCCTGCTGCTTGCTCTTCCTGAATATCTGACACACTCCCTGATTTTTGTTACTATTGCTAGCACTATAGGCGCTGTTGCTGCTGCTAGTTCCTCTTGAACCACTGGTACTGCTGCTGCTACTTGTGGTTCTTCTTGGGCGGCCTGCTCTTGAATTTCCTGGTCATGGCCTTCCTGGGTTTCTAAGACATCGCAAATAATGGCCTCACCTTCTACTTCTGAATTTTTAGTCCATACTCCAGCCACCAACGAGAAGCCACTCTTCTTCAGGTTTCTACTTCGAATTGTCTGCCCCATTTTCTCTGACACTGCTCCAGATAAGTTGATGCCACAATGTTGAAATACCTTGGTGAGCAGGTGTGCATATGGTAGGGACACATTTAGCTTGCTCTTCTTGTCCCAAACCTGAGCGGATGCAAACTTCATCCTTTCTATCATAACCTCTGCCATATTTATGCTCTGGTTCTGGATAGCCCAGAACATCATATCTGAGTTTGCCTTTGTGCATGTAGAGAAGGTGGCACTCTGCGAATCAATATCTGGCATGCTATAAAATGCAATAGATGGTTGAAAGCATTCAATTGGTTGATGTCTATTTTTTCCATCCTTTAGTTTGTACTCGGGACCAACAATCCCTAATCCCTTTCCCTGGATATCCACAGTGAGAACCCCACTGTGACCGGTTGTGTAAACTCCAAATAAGGTTTCCAAAATCTCATAGGTAATCTTAATCTGGGTTCCTTTGACAGTGGATGTCAAGGACCCGTCCTCCTCAGTCTTCAAACAAACGTAAAAAGCCTTCACTAGGTCTGGATAACTTACTTCTGACAGAGTTGCCAACTTCGACCATTTCATCCTCTCCATTGCTGCAATGATGCTGCTCATTCCATTCTTCTGTAAATCTACAACGTCCACTGTCTTGTTGCCACAGACCTTGATCTTCACAGAGGTGAACCTTTCTTGCTGCTTAACAGAAAGAAACGCAGCTCCATAGCCCCCGACGCTGCCGGATACACCAGATGCGGCCATGGATTTGAATGGGGAGAGGTTCTGGATGATTGGAATGAGGAAGGGAGCAAAAGCCCTCAATAAATTTCTCGCGGGAAAAAGTGAAAGCTTTGAAATCGTGCGAGGAGGATGCCAGAGTCGAAAAGGTTATCATCTCAGGCAAGTCGAAAGAGATGAGGCGGGATGTGAATCGTTGCAAACAAGATTTCGGAATATATAGAATAACGATAAAATGACTTTTGAGGTACTGACGCCATAAAGGAAGAAAATGACAAACAAACATGATTTCGAGATGAATAAAGAGCTTTAAAATAAGTTAACCGTCATAAAGGAATAAGAGATAAGAAATATTTGAAAAGAAATTTTGCTTAACTACAGAGGGAAAAAATAAATGATATTCTAAAATACGTTGTTATTTCAATTATTTACAGATAAGTCTTTCACAAATTGCACATGCCTAATTCCCTTCTAAGAGAAGTAAATCTCTCTTCAGGTAAAGCCTTTGTGAAGATATCTGCTAACTGATTATTTGTATCAATAAAAGAAATGTCTATATTACCATTAGCTACATGATCACGAATGAAATGATATCTAACCTCAATGTGTTTAGTCCTTCAATGCTGAACTAGATTCTTGGTTAGATTTATCGCACTGGTGTTGTCGCACAACAGGGGAATTAATCCTCAAGTTGTTGCTTAATCCACAATAGTTGTGTACAATAGCTTCCAGCAGCCATGTGCTCAGCTTCAGCTATGGATAGTGCTACTGAATTTTGCTTCTTTGAAGACGATGGTATCAAACATCCTGCAAGAAATTGACAACAACCACTGGTGCTTTTTCTATCTATTTTGCATCCAGCGTTATCAGCATCAGAGTACCATACTAAACTAATTTCGCATGATTTGGGATACCATAGACCTAGATCATGAGTTCTAGCTAAATATCTAAAGATTCTTTTAACAGAAATTAAGTGAGACTCTCTAGGATCTGCCTGATACCTAGCACACATGCATACACTAAATAGTATATCAGGTCTACTTGCATTTAAATAGAGTAATGAACCTGTCATACCTCTATAAAGCTTCTTATCTACTTTCTTACCATCTTTATCACTATCTAACCGAGTTGATGTGCTCATTGGTGTTGACAGTGGCTTGGCATTTTCAAAACCAAATTTCTTTAATAGCTCTTTGGTATACTTGGCTTGACAAATGTGTGACCCTTCTTTTCCTTGTTTGATTTGCAATCCGAGAAAGTAGTTGAGCTCCCCCATGATACTCATTTCGAATTCTCCCTGCATAAGCTTCTCAAAATACTTGCAAAGGGATTCATCAGTAGAACCAAATATTTTATCATCTACATAAATTTGTACAAGCAATATATGTTTGAATTTAGACTTAACAAATAATGTACTATCTACTTGACCTCTAATAAAACCATGGTTCAATAGAAATGCACTTAAACGTTCGTACCATGCTCTTGGTGCTTGTTTCAAACCATATAAAGCTTTATGCAATTTAAATACATGATCAGGAAAATCAATATCATCAAAACCTGGAGGTTGTTCTATGTAAACTTCCTCCTTTATGTAACCATTTAGAAAAGCTGATTTAACATCCATTTGAAACAGTTTTAAACCTAATGCAGATGCATATGTAAGTAAGATTCTTATAGCCTCAAGCCTAGCTACTGGTGCTTAGGTTTCATCGAAACCTATGCCTTCCTCTTGGGAATAACCTTGAGCTACCAGTCTGGCCTTGTTTTTTGTGATCGCACCAGCTTCATCAATTTGTTTCTGAACACCCATTTGGTGCCAATCACTGGATGATCTGATGGTCTAGGAACAATTGACCATACATGGTTTCTCTTGAACTTGTTGAGTTCATCTTGCATTGCTAATATCCAAGATTCATCAGTGATAGCTTCATTGACTGTCTTAGGCTCTATTTGTGAAACAAAAGCTAGATAGTCACAAGGAATTACATTACCTCTAGTTCTTACCACAACCCACGGATCACCAATGATGTTGTCTAGAGGGTGATCTTTCTTATACCTGCATTATTTTGGAAGATTATCATGAGATTTGTCCTTTTGTTGCAGGTCTTCCAAAGGTGGATCTTCATTGTCCTCAATGGATGTAGCATTTAATTTCTTAGACAATTTTTCTGCATCATCAATATCACTATCTTATTTCTCTTTCAAGGAAGGGTTAGTTTCATAAAAAATAATATGCACTGGCTGTTCAATTAACAAGGTACGCTTATTAAATACTCTATATGCTTTAGGTTTAGAGGCATACCCCATGAAGGTGCCTTCATCTGATTTAGCATCTAACTTATCGAGGTCTCTTTTGCCGTTGTTGTGGATGAAACATGGACATCCAAATGTCCTGAAATGACTGATCTTCGGCTTCTTCTCTTTGTATAGCTCATATGAAGTCTTCTTCAGGATTGACCTAATCATAAATCGGTTGATGATATAACATGCTGTGTTGACTGCTTCGGCCCAAAAATATCTTGGCAAATCATATTCTGATAGCATTGTCCTTGCCATGTCCAATAGGGTTCTATTCTTCCTCTCAGCAACTCCAATTTTCTATGGTGTCCTTGGTGCTGAGAAGTTGTGCTCTATCTCTTATCATCACAGAACTTCGCAAATTTCTCATTCTAGAATTCTCCTCCATGGTCTGATTGAATACCAATAATACTGTGTTTTTTATCTTTCTGTACTTTCTTGTTGAAGCTGACAAAGCTGTCGAATGTATTATCTTTATGCTCCAAGAAAGATACCCATGTAAATCTAGAAATCGTCTACTATAACAAAACCAAAATCTTTCCTTCAAGACTTGTGGTTCTCATTGGCCTAAATAAATCCATAGGTAGAAGTTCTAAGGGCTTAGAGGTTGTTACCACTGTCTTTGACTTGAAGGATGACTTGGTGTGCTTTCCTTTTGCACATGGCCCACAGACACCATGCATTCTTGTACTTACTTTGGGTAGGCCTTTCACCAAGCTTCTCTTGATTAATTTTCTCATGCCATCCAGACTACAGTGGCCTAATCTTCGGTGCCACAGTTCAGTTGACTGCTCTTTACTTGCTGCCAAACATATGTCCTGATCCTTTAATTCTTCTAGATAGAGTACATACATGTTCTTTTCTCTATTAGCTTCAAAGATGACTGCACCATCCTTCATAATGCTGCACTTTGACTCTTGAAATCTGATCTGATGTCCATTATCGCACAGTTGGCTGATACTGATGAGGTTGTGCCTTAGTCCTTTGACGCATAACACATCTTCAATAATTGTTTTGTCTTTGCTGCCTACTAATCCTCTGCCTATCACAGTCCCTTTTCCATTATCTCCATAGGTGACTGTGCCTTCCTTAGCTTTGAGATGAGAAAATAACTTCCTATTTCCTGACATGTGCTTTGAGCATCCGCTATCTAAATACCACTTAGATACTCGAAGGTTTAACTGCAGTAAAAACACTAAACTTTAGGTACCCAAGTTCTTTTGGGTCCTGGTTGGTTATTATCATCAATTTTCCTTTTAATTATCTATTTTTTATGTTTAGTTGGACATATCAATTTAATGTGACCTAACTTGTTACAATGGCTGCAGCAAGACATTTTAGTTATCGTTTCAGTTGGAATGTATTTGAAATTTGATTTATATACTGTGCCTTGTTCATGTACAAATTTAGGAGTTGGATATATTTTAGGATATACTACTGTTTCCTCATATTGGGAGGAGTATAGCCTAACCCATGTTTCCTATTACTTGATCGTCTAGCACCTTTTAAAATTAAAGTTGTCTTGCCATTAGTAAATTTTTCTTGTGTGCTTGACAATTTTTCATTTTCTGTTGTTAAATCACTGACTTCTTGTCTTAATTTATTCATAGTTTTTTGGTTTTCTAGACTTGCTAATTGTTCGTTTTTATTTTTCAAATCTTCACATAACAATTCATTCCTTTTTTTTAGTTCCGTAATTTGTTTTTCCATTTGCTCATTTTCAGATTTTAAGTCTGAATTAGTATTTTCTAAGCATGCGAGATTTTTCTTATTGGCTTTTAGTGATTTACATACATCTTTATATTTATAGTACAATTCATTAAAAGATTCTTCTAAGTTGTCAGAATCAGATTCATTACATGAAGAGAAAGATGAGTCTGATGTTACCTTATCATCGACGTTGGCCATGAATGCCAGGTTGTCTTCTTCTTCTTCATTGCTTGAGCTTGACTCACTGTTCGAGTCACTGCTATTATCCCACGCTGCTGCCATGGCTTTCTTCTTAAATCTTCTTGGTTTTCTGGAACTGTCTTTCTTTTTGAACTCGCTTCTCTTGAGCTTTGGACAATCTGCCTTGATGTGTCCGGGCTTCTTGCATTCATAATAGATTGGTTCATTTTTCTTTGAATCTTTGACTTCAGACCTTTTTAAGTCGTTCCCTTTCTTGAAGTATCTTCTCTTGGACTGATACTTCTTTTTCTTAGCTAATATTCATTGTAATCTTCTGGACAACATTGCTTCTTCATCTTCACTGTTGTTCATGCTTTCTTGGCTGTATGAGCCTTCTTCTGATTCGTCTTCTTCTGCCTTGAGTGTGTTGGAGTGCTTCTTTCTGCTAGAAGATTCTCCCAACCTTTCCATATTTATCTCATGGGCCATAAGGGACCCAATGATCTTATCTAATGACATTATCTTTAAGTCATTTGCCACTTCTATTGCTGTAACTTTTGGTGTCCATGAGGCAGGTAGGGATCTGAGTATCTTCCTCACCATGTCTCCCATCTGATATGTCTTACCCAGATCAACTAACCCATTTGTGATACCGGTGAATCTGTTATACATCTGAGTAATGGATTCTCCTTGCTGCTTCTGGAACCTCTCGTACAGTGTTACCAGAATGTCTATTCTGGTTTTCTTAGCCTTGTCAGTACATTCATATGTGGTCCTTAGCTATTCCCACATTTCCATAGCGGATTTGCAGGCTGATATGCAGTTGAATTCCTTTTTGCTAAGGGCACAACATAGGATACTCTTGGCCTTGCAGTTCAAAGAAATCTTCTTATCATCTTCCGTCCATTTATCCTTTTCGTTTGTCACCAGGAGATCTCCTTCTTCAACTATCGACCAGATCTGATAGTCAAGACCTTGTAGAAAGAACTCCATCCTTGTTTTCCAATATGTGTAGTCTTCACCATCGAACAGTGGTGGCCTATTTACTAACTAACCTTCAAAGTGACTTTGGGCTGCCATTTCATCTTTTCTCTTCAGATCATTGGATCTTCTTCTTTGTCGAAGAGACTAGCCCTGATACCACGTGTTGCCCAGCTAGCAAGCCTAGACAGGGGGGGGGGGGGGTGAATGGGATTCTTTAATAAATTTGATTATTCAAAAACCTATCCACAAAAATATTCACACAATAAGCACTTCGAAGATTGTTAGCATTAGTGAAAAGTAAACAACAAGCACAAAGCAAATAATCACACTACACAAGATTTTATCTTGGTTCGGACCTCCTCTCTACAGGAGTCCTACGTCTAGTCCCTGAGCAACAACTCAGGATTCCACTACCCAAGGGTACAGTCCCCCTCAAGGACACTTACACACCCAGCCGCAGCTGGTCTTCTCTTCACAACCCAAAGAGGCAATACAACACCTTGGATCCCACCAGGTCATCCTTCAACACGAAGGGAAAGAAACACCCTAGAATCCCAAGGTCTTCCTTCGACATGAAGGGGAAACAAACACAAAAATGTGTTGAAGAAGACAAGCCCCTAGATCAAGCTTATAGAACAACGCTCAATCTGAAGCTAAGACTGAGAGGAAAGGTTCTACAATGAGGAGCACTCTCAGTACACAAAAGCTCTCAAGGCTAACACCAAGAATGCAGAGAGCTAAGAGCTAGACAAAGCAAAAAGAGTGAAGCTATGCTCCTTCAGATGCTCGCAGAAGGTTTGAAAAAGATTGTTGTATGCGCTATCTTGTTCTGGGGCAATAGTCTTCTATATATGTCTTCCATTTGAAAATTGAACGTTGAAGTAACCGTTGTCTCTAAGTGCTGGTGTACGTTAGACTGTATGGCTTTCCTTTGTTGATTTGCTAAGTGATCACATCGATTTTAATCTCAGAACGATTCGCTAAGTGATCGCATCGATTTCGATCTCATAACGATTCGCTAATTGATCGCATTGATTTCGACCTCAGAACGATTCGCTAAGTGGTCACATCGATTTGATAAGTGAGAACAACGATTTGCTCTCACATCGATTTTGTTTCACATCGATAGTGTTATAACGATTTGCTCATAACGATTTTCTTATAGTGTTATAACGATTTGGTCATAACGATTTGCTTATAACGATTTGGTCATAACAATTTGGTCATAACGTTCTCTGTAGTGCAGGAGAAACGTGAGCAGACCTTCTTCCTGTCCTTCGGCCGGCCAGAGGATAAGAGCTGCTCATAGATCTTCATTTGGGTGCTGCCAAAACAACGAAAAACAAAAAGAAAACCAGGTTAAAACAAGTTAAGTGTAGTAGCTATTAGTAAATGAAAAGAAAGATACGAGCATGGGGGAACGAACCTGGGGGTGGCTTTTAAACCCCTTGGGTGTATGGGAAATGTGGGAGAGAATAGAAATGCGTCCTATCTAAAGGAAATAGAAAAATGCATGGAGAGAAAAGAAGAAAGGGGTGAAGAAAGAGACCCAAAGGGGCGACTCCCTGTCGTTCAGATGTTGTCCTTCGGTGTTGTAGAAGACGTGGAAGAAGGAAGGAGTCGCCCTTCTCACACGCCAAGCTCCATAGATGAAGAGATACGTAAGGCTTGATATGGAGAATGTGAAGAAATGAGAGGAAAAGGGAAGGCTGCGGGCTAAGTCCAGATCACAGAAAATTTCGGCAGCCCTTCGGGGTGAAAATGGGGCTCTCTCTTCAGTGAAGGGAAGGGCCTTGCTTATATAGAGCAAAAGAGAGAAAATCCCGTCCATAGGAGATAATGGACAAAAATAAGGTGATAAATGCATGTAAATCCGTGTGGGAGAGTCCTAGAGAGGTTTCCAATGGTCCTGGAACCTCAAACCGTGCTTAGGGGGGTTGGGAGGTTGCATCGGATAGTGATAAGGCCATGAGAGGTTAAAGTGGAGGTGGTTGCAGAGGCCTGCGTACGCGGCTATTGTCGCGATGGATCGTAGGGGCGCGACAGGATGAACGCGACGACTATGAGCGGCGCGATGGAGAAGCCACATGCATGGATATGCATGGGCTGTCGCGGCAGCCATGCGGGGCGCAACAAGGCTAACGCGGCGCCCCGACCCATTGCGTTAAGAAAAAATGATTTCTCGAATTATTGGCCAATCATCTGAGAGAATAATGGGCATTTAAGACACATGGACTCTTTTAAAAGGATAACTGGCGGGATTTTATGAAATTGGGCATTTAATGGGCTCAAAGCAAGGCTAATGTTGGGCTCAAGGTGAGTGACCAACTTAGGGCTTAATAAGATTACAAGAAATGTGGTTCATCTTGTAAGCCAGAATCGGGTGTCTACAGATTTGCCCCTCCTTGGCTTCCACTTTGCAGAGGAGCGAAGTTGAAGTGAAGCGAAAGGTGTCATGAAATGACGGCGAAGCGGAAATGACGCGGAGTGGACTGAAAAGTGGGAGCCAAGGTAAAGAGACACCTGATCTAACCAACAGGTAATTGGAATCTTCTTGGAAGCCCCGAGCTAGCTGCTCGAGCAGAATGCAAGGAAAACAGAGTCTAGACGCTAAGGAAGAAAGAAAAGGACGATCAATCCCTCGATTGAGAGGTTCCCTTGCTGATTGGCCTGCAGGTTTCATTTTGGAGGGACATGTGCGTGCCATGTAGATAACTCATGACTCTGTCCTGGGTGCGGTTCGCAACCAAAATGGATAAAAAAGAATAAGGATGAAAATCATATAGGAAATCCAGACAGAGAAATTCTTGACAAACTAGCAAGAACAACTCGCTCGGAGGCAGACCTTCCGATTCAGAGTGGAATAGGATTTCTTGTTTTGAATATGATGAATGGTTGGGCACTTAACAAGGGCCAACCATTAGCCAGGGATGAGTCGTGATAGCTCAAAGTCCTACACGATGCATGCTGGGCTAAAGAAAAAGAAATCATTAAATCAAATGCAAAGAAAAGGAGAAAATAGAAAATATATCGAGGATAATATTGCTAAGTTGAATAAGAATGGGTCAAGAGACTTCCTGCAACTGCAGTGTAGGCATGAATCCATCGTTCCCAAACTTACATGGCTTAACGGCCTATCCGACGATTAGCAATGTGCACCTAGATCATCACTATTTTTGATAAAGGGGAACTCAAATCCCATAACACATTGAGAACCATCCAGTCCTTGAAACGATATAGTAAGTAGGATACTATATAGTAATGCAAAGGAGTAGGGATAGAAATACTTACCTGACTTACCTATGAATATCGACTTTTTCGTGATTTTTTTATTTTTTTTTTTTGTGATTTCCTGATGAACAATCAAAGCAAACACGATAATAATGACAAGATACACCAATACACAGAATAAAAATGATAAACAATCTATGTACAGACATATAAAGACACACCAAACCGAAACGCGATGCACCTGGGGATCGCAACAATGTCGCAGCGCCCTGCGTGGTCGCGACCCTAACGCGTCGTATCGTGGCGTCGCGACACTAGTCGCGTGATAAATACGGAAAAATCGTCTTTATCCACATATAAAGCTATCTAGACTCCACCTAGGACTCTTAAACCTACCCTATTACAACTCTAACACCTAGGTACGGGATTGGTATGGACTTGCTACCCTAGAGCTCTATAAATAGGGCTGTAGTGGACCCAAATTTGCATCCTTCTCTCACTCTCTTCCTCTCTCTCTCAATTTTCTCTCTCTTTAGCCATGAAGAGAGCTTTCTCCACCCTCCAGGCAGATTCCCAACCCTATGGGGGCCCTAAGGCGGCCAGAGAATCCCATGCCAAGCTGCTGCAACTTTCCTCTGTGCTCGGGCACATTTGCACACGGCCGGGTCTTCAAGTAAGCAACCTTCTTTCTCTTCTATCTTTTCTTTTCTCCCTCCCAGTTATTCTTTTCTGCTTCTATCAACCTTCTTCTCTCTTCTGTATTCTCTTCCAGATCCTCTCGGGCCATAGAAGGTTTTCCAAGGTGCCATGGTTGGCGCCCATGGTAGAGATGCTTCCTATGGCATCTACCCATCACCTGCGCGAGTGGGGACTATCGACTGTGCTCGTCCTGGCGAAGCAGTACCACAAAATTGTGCACGTATGGGATAGCATTACTGTGCTAGCGGAGCTGTGGCACCCATAGACACATACCTTTATCTTCCCCGGATTTGAAGCCACCATACTGCTAGAAGAGCTGGAACTGATGTTGGGGCTTCCGAAGTACAAGAAGGGAGAAGAGCATGCCCTCTCCTACACCGTGGCACCTATTGACGCATGGGGCATACTTGGAGAGATCACCACCAAGAAGACGGACTTGTACACCATGACTAGCAGGACCCGCATCCATCTTCTCCATATCTCCCAGTGGATCGTCTCCCAGTGCAAGCGCAAGACTGGGAACTACCTCGCCATAGCAAAGGCTGCCGCCATCTGCATTTGCGGCATCATTCCTTTCCGAGCAGAAGACAATCTTCTCTCGGTCCCCAGCCTAAGCATAATCAACTACATATGGGAAGGTATGAGCATCGCACAAGCTATTCTAGGTTACCTTTATGTTGGCCTCTCTTCTGCAGCCACCGGCAGGCCTTTCTTTGGCTCCGTTGTCGCCCTCGAGCTCTGGATGGGGATGCATATTCAGTTCCGGGCAATGGACAACCTCTCCACTAGGTGCAAGAGCATGTTGCATCATCCGCTGGCCTTCGTCGATGCACCACTCTACATGACACCACAAGCATGGTGTAAGACCGCACAGGTAAAGGGACTGAAGGGATGGCACAACTACATTAGGACAATGACGGTGGCGGAATTCTACATACGCCCGCGCTTCCTCCATCAAACAATGATCCGTCTCCCCCAACGCACCGGGCTGGCTTTACGTCTCATAAGTAACGAGGCATTGGTCCTGTACAACCTGGATCGCTGCCACCTTCAGTGCGGGGTTGCACGCATGGTGATGCCACTGCTCTCTCGCTTCCCACCCATTCAAGCACGGTTGCGGAACGATGATCAAGATGAACGTGACGTGCGGAGCGCCATCGTTCACTGGGAGGGGTGTGCTACGAGTCTCCTTCAGGCTGAGGTGGTGGAGGATGAGGACGTGACCCGTGAGTACCTTGAGGCATTGAAGAGGGTTCGTCCAGTTGAGACTGCTTGAGATATGTTAGATCTGATGTATGCACGGCATCAGGTGGTAATTAGGGCAGGAACGTGCAATTGATTGATTGAAGGGGTGATTAAGCAATGAATGAATGATTTGAATCAATACAATGAAGCTTTTCTTCAGACTGCGCATGCCCTATTGATGTAGAGACCCCTACAGACGTCGCCTAAAGGTCGTGACGGGGTGGCGGGGTGTGACATTGTTGCGGCCTACCTAGCTGCCGCAACATTAACGCGACGTTGAAAGGTGACGCGACATTAATCGGTGGTTAAAAAATGCAAAAACCCCTCTTTCTCCCTCTCACGCGTTTAAGGCTCCCTTGCTCCCGGCGATATTCCTTTCTGGAGATTTCCTCCACTATCTGCACTCTTTCTCTCACTTTCCCACTTTCAATCTCTCACTCAATCTCCCCAAATCGACGATGGAGGAAGCGGTGATGGAGGTATTGGTGGTGGTGGTTCATCCGATGACGGGAGGAGGAAGCGGCTGGCGACATGGGGAAGCTCCCGACGGTAGGAAGAGGCGCCTCCGGAGGAGGAGGTAGTGCTGGACGTGGAGATGGAAGAGGAGGAGGTACTCGCGGCCGACATCGAGGCGGCAGCAAGGGCTCACAAGCATGCGATGCAAAATGTACGTATTTGGGACCCTAACTCTTAATTTTGCGAGTGTGGATGTATGGGAAACCCCTAGAGGGCTCAATACAAGGCGATTTGCCCGAAGAAATGGCCGCCAGAGAAGGAAAGTTCCGGCCGGTCTGTGCCTGAGAACGCGATGGGTCAGCCCATCGCGACAATAGATGTCGCGACGGGGTTACTAGCCGTGACCTTGTCATGTCGGCCAAAGCCGTCGCGACAGGGTTGCGGTCTACCAGGTGGTCGCGACCATGTCGCACCGCATCGGGGCGTCACGACAAGGTCGCGATCTTCCTGGCCGGCGCAACCTCAGCCAAGAAACCAAACCCAAAACATGAATAAACTGATTAATGGACTGATTTGTGCTTGCAGGGAGAAATGAGGGTCCGGGTTTCCTGGATTCTCGTCTTAGCAGTGTACTTGGCATTCCCTGGGTTCCAGAGAGATAGGCTAGATGAAATGGGATTCGGTGAGGTTCTGAGAATGGAGTGGATGAGGGCGGATGCTCCTCTCACCCAGGCCCTGCACAGCATGTGGGATGCGGAGGCAACTGCCTTCGTGCTTCCATGGGGACATATGATCCCCAACCTGGAGGATATGAGTAGGATCACCGGCCTGCGGGTGCATGGGCATCCGGTGAGCGGCTATATCTACCCATGCTATAGAGAGCTAGCCCATAGACTTCTAGGCTTGACCGTAGGATAGATGTCTTCCCTCCTTCTAGGGTTGAGCTACAGGAGAGCATAGGGCTATTTCACACCGCCAGGGGGGTGGCTGAGTCCGTGGATGAGCAGCAGCAGAGACTGAGGGAGGGCTTCCGACAGAGTCTAGCTAGTGAGCCAGGGGCTCAGGCAGACCTAGATCTATGTCGCTTCCTCACCTTCTTCCTTGGCAGACTCTTGTTTGCCACGAGGGGCGACCCGGTCCACTGCCGATTCTTGCCTTTGCTAGAGGACCTAGGTCAGGTTGGGAGCTATGCATGGGGATCAGTGTTCCTGGCGCATCAGTTCGAGAGCCTAGGTTCTTCAGACCGGCAGACTGCTATCAGCGGCTTCTTACACTCTCTTTCTCCTGCCCCTTTACTTAAAATTGCCCTTTCGATATTAAATGTGAACTAACCATGCTCTCACGCTTTTCTTGCAGGTATGGGCCTACCTACACCTCCCTGGCCTGAGGAGGGGGACTTTGGAGCGACCGTGCCTCGTGCCCATAGCTCGGCGCTGGGTACCGTGTCGTGACACGCACCGCCTAGGGGACCAGCTGGCGTCTCTCCAGGATGCCATCGATCTCTACCCTCAGCTAGATGTAAGTGCTCTAACCCCTCTTTGAGTTCAAATTGATTAGCCTTAATTACATGGCTATTGACAAGATATGCTTGATGTGTAGGTGGTGTGGCAGCCATATTTAGGGGAGGGAGACGAGGGACAGCGTTGGTTGGAGCCGGCACGGCCCTACTTTGGTGGGACGGTGTGGATCCACGCTCTCAACCTTGTACTACCTCTCCACCACTATCTGACTCAGTTGTCCCTCGGCCTACGTTAGAGTGTGGTGGAGTTCCCGAGCCGAGACTGGACGCCTAGGCCTGGTCGGAGGTTCCGAGGACTCCACGACACCACAGACTGGCGCGAGCGAGCCCGTGAGCAGATAGACGACTGGGAGTGCCACGGTAGGCAGGTTAGGTCCGAGGCCGCGTCGGACGACGCGTACCTACAGGCATTCACCTTGAAATATGGGGCGAAGGTCTACAGAGGCGCGAGGCGACAGGTAAACCTCCTCAAACTCAGACTCCATGAATTGCCTTTTTATTGAACTGAGCTGACAGTTTTGGAATGAATTGCACCACACGTGAGTGGTGAGATCGCTTCACTCAGGGCTTTGCTGCACTCGGCGTTGCAGGATCGGGAGGCAGCCCAGAGGGAGGTAGATCAGCTGGTAAATACTCACTCAGCCTTAAGTAATTTACCAATTCTTTTAGTTGATTGAAAATTTGACATGTGTTGCATGTGCAGCGTGCGGAGTTAGACTGGGTGAGGAGGGCACAGACCGGTGCTTCATCCTCTAGAGCGGCGGAGAGCTCCCAGTCGGATCTAGAGGACTGACTGGCGGACGCGATCAGGAGGGCCAAGGAGATGCAGGTTGAGCTGATAGCACGGGTAAGTAATATAGTGATTTGAATCAAACTTGATTTATGCTTGGCACTGAATTGAAATTCTACTGGTGGCTGAGCAAAGGACCGCCACCGACTGGGCGGCCCAGCTGCAGGGGCAGGTTGACGTCGTGATGGGAGAGAGGGATCAGCTGTGCATCGGGCAGAGGGAGCTGAGTCACGTGCGGCAAAGGCGGCGAGGGAGCTGGCGACACTGCGAGTGCACAGGCCGTCTGCGGACCAGGCGGAGCTGGCTCGCCTACGCACTGAGACTGTCGCACAGCAGGGCCGGATCGAGGAGCTACGGGGCTGCATGGCGATGAAGAGCCAGGCAGTTCGGAGTAGGAGCAGGAGCGGTGTGGTCGGCACCAGCGGTGCGAGCGGCACCTTAGTTCGCCAGTACTTAGCAGGTTCCTCCAGTCGTAGGAGGAATGAGGAGGTGGAGAGACGCCGCGGGGGTGAGGTGAGTGCCCCGAGAGTAGGGGTGATGGTGTGATGCCACCACCACCCGAGAGGTAGGAGGGATGCGGGGACAGTGGTGGGGACAGTGAGGAGCTTGTGAGCCACCTCCCCCTTATTTGGTACATGATGTTTATTTTTAGTGGATTTTATTTCTATGCCAATGTTTGTGATTGCATGATTTGAGATTGACACGAGTGTGAAATGAGATCCAAATGAAATAGAGAGAGAGAGAGAAAGAGAGGGCACACTGAGTACGCCGTTGCGCTTGTTCCCAAGTACCTTGCCCCTGCACGCTTAGCATAACAAGTTAGATCAATTTTTTTTGGCTCAGCCCCTTGCGCTAAGTAATGAGTGATTTTATCTTCGTAATTGTCAAGGGGCTGAGCCTTATTCAAATAAGCGGCACATAAATGTAAATAATGCATGCTAAATGAAAGTGATATGTACATCTGTTTTTTTTAGATTTTTGAGGTTTTTTGGATTTTCTAATTTTTGGGGATTTTCTATTTTTTTTTTGGATTTTTTAGAATTTTGATTTTTTTAGATTTTGTGGATTTTCTGATTTTTTTTTATTTTTGAGATTTTCTGAGAACAACACCTTCTGCACTTGACTAATTTGCTATGAATCTCACTCCCATCTCAGGTTTGTCAAATATCCTCTAAGTGTAGTGTGCACTCATTCTTGGCTTCCCTAAGGCTGCTTACCCCTAGTTGCTGGTGTTCCTACACAGACCAGGTGCCGAGTTCTTCGGTCATTAGTGGGGATAGGAAGACTTAAGAGGGATAAGACTTGGTGTTTGGTACTTGGGACACTGGCTTGTTTCACTTGAGAGAATGTAACTCATGTGGAATCCGTATGTTGTCCAGAGACTTTGTGTTCATTGCTTTTGTTTGGGGCATGCGTACGATCGGGCTCAAGGGCGTGCCACGGAGAACTGTACAGCCACTCTTTGACATGCCCCTATTCTTTTTCTTTCTTCTTTCTTCTTCTGCTTATTTATCATTTCTCTTTTCTTTTGAACAAACCGTCTCTCTTTGAGACCATACACATGATCTACATCTTCTCTTGTCTACAAGCCAGTATCCTTTTGCCCCTAAACCTTGTCCGAGTAAGAAGGGAATTGACCCTCATTTCCCTACACTAGGGCTTAGAAGGAACTTCATTAACTAAGTGGAATTAGCCTCGGGTTGCTGTGTTGTGTGTGTGGCTGAACATAGGGGTTATTGACGACAAACGAAAGGAGGTGAGATACATGGCTACTAATCATTCTTTTGCAAATTGATGTCGCTATTGAAAAGCTTTTATTAAGGGTAGAATCTCTTAAGATATAACCCATTCCACGGGTGAGAGAGCTCCTCACCATCGGCATTGACTAGCCTATACGCGTTCCCAGGGTACACTTCCTTGATGACGTATAGCCCTTCACAATTTGCTTGCAATTTTGACCTAGGACCTCTAAGATTTATGAAAATTCGCTTCAAAACCATGTCTCCTTATTGGAATTTGCATTCAATCACTTTCTTTTGAAAAGATCTTGAGAGTCTATTTTGATATGAAAGTATGTGATCTGCTGCAGCCAGACGTAATTCATCAAGGAGTTCCAACTGTGTAAGTAACGTCTCTCGACGCTCATCAGGAATAATTTCTTTGTCCAGCTGGACTCTTAGTGAAGGAATGAGGATCTTATGTGGGCATACCACCTCCATCCTAGAAGTAAGAGGAAAGGGAGTTTGCCCAGTAGGCGTGCGGACGGAGGTACGGTAGGCCCATAGAGCTTCGATCAACTTCTCAGGCCAATTAGTGAACTTATGAGACTCACAAGTTTTCTTTAAGTTCTTCAAAAGTGTTTTATTTGTGGCTTCAGCTTGACCATTGCCTTGCAGATAGTATGGAGACGAATGATGCAGAGAAATGTTGAATTTCTTACACAAGTCTTGAAGCTCTTGTGATATGAACTGAGGCCCATTGTCGGTGACGATGCCGCTTGGCACTCCAAATTGCGAGATGATGTTCTTCATGATAAAGCGGCACACAGTTGAACCTTTGATTTCTGCAAATGCTTTTGCTTCGGCCCATTTGTCGAAGTACTCAGTAGCAGTGAGAATGAAAGATTTCTATTTTACTTGAGCACTAGGATCACCAAGAGGCCCGATGATATCAAAGGCCCACAGAGAGAATGGCCAAGGGGAAGATAGTGGATGTAAAAAAAATTATGGAGCATGGATTTTATCATCATGGAGCTGGCATGACGTAGATGGCACAGTCTTCCTCTAGGTTGGCCAGTAATAGCCCTGCCTAAAGATTTTCATTGCTAGCATCTGACTATTGACATGCCCTCCACATTCACTAGAGTGGGCTCATTCCACTACCTTCCATCCATCTTCGTCAGACAGGCATCTAAGGAACATCCCATTTAGAGCGCGCCTATATAATACTTCTCCAACAATGGTATATCTTACCGTAGCTCTACGGATGGCCCTTCTATCCTCAGCCTCATCTTCTTCTGGGAAGCTACCGTCTTCGCAGTACTGCTTAATCTCATGGTACCATGGCCTTTCTTCCTGCATCATTTCTCCTAATTCCACAAGCATTATTTCCTTCGCTTCTCTCCTCTCTGCCTTCAAAACTAGAGAGCTCCTGAAGTTATTAAACCAAGGATCCTGAGTAGAAGGTGCTTCTATCCTCTGGATAGTGATAGTCTCATTGCTGCAACTGAGAGGGAAAGAGAGAGATGAGGCCAGGGATGCCAGGGCATCGGCCAGGATATTCTGAGAGCGAGGAGTATGAATGTAGATGAGCTTGCGGAATTGCTTGGCTAGGAGCGTGACCAAATCTTGATAAGGCTTGAGCTTTGGGTCATGAGTGTGATAGGTAGAAAGGACTTGCCGAAGGACGAGTTGAGAGTCTCCTATGATCTTGAGGTGACACGCGCCTAGGAGATAGGCAAGCTTTAGACCAGCTAGGAGACCCTCATACTCGAAGACATTATTGGTGGCAGGGGACTAAAGTTGATATGCGAGCAGAATGGTAATCCCTTCTGGGGTGAGCAGAACAGCACCTATGCCCCGTCCCCTAGAATTGAGAGCTCCATCAAAGTGGAGCGACCAGAAGGGATCGCGAGAGATGAGTGACAGGTTTTCATCGGGGAAATCCTCTTGAACCGTGTCACTATGAGGAAGAGGAAGGTGAGCGAGGTTCTCAGCAATGACATACCCTTTCATAGCCTTCTCAACTATAAAGGTGATGTCGAATTGAGAAAAGAAGCTCTGCCATCGTGCCAATCTGTCGGCGAGGACTGGCTTCTCTAGGAGATACCTAATAGGGTCTATCCTAGAAATCAATCTCACCTGATGGGCTAGGAAGTAGTGCTTCAATTTCTGCACTACCCACACTAGCGTTGCACAAGTTTTCTCCATTGTGGTGAGCTTGAGCTCAAAGAGATTGAAGAGCCTAGATAGGTAATAGACTGCCCTTTCTATTCCAAAATCATCATGTTGAGCAAGGACAGCTCCTAGAGACTCCTAGATAGTTAGATAAAGGATAAGGGGTTTCCCGGGGACAGTTGCCTACAGGAGCTAGGATTGCAAAAATGGGAATGGAAGGTTGGTGCTTGAAAAAAGGGGGGAAGGATGGGGATCGCCGTCCGATGAAGGAGGAAGGGGAAAGACGGGGATCGCCGTCAGATTGCTGGGGAGAAAGAGGGGGAGAAAGTATTTTTGTTTTTGTTTTTTGTTTTTGTCACATTAAATTATGGAAAGAAATAAACTATCTATATGCAGTGGCGTCAGGACAAGGACAAAACCAAGCCATTAAAGAAAATCGTGAAAAGGGATGAAGAAACGGTTAACGCTTTGAGAGCGTCAAGGGAGAATTGGAGGATAAGAGGAGGAGAAGAAGGGATGAAGGCGAATTTATAAACAAGGATGGAAGATAAAAAATGACTGGAAGGCCGGGAATACCTTGGCCAGAACTCCTTTGTTGGGTTGATGGGGTTTATGACTTCAAAATCCTCACCAGGTCCAAGCAACTATCGCTTGGTGGTGGCTGGCGATGCTGACTGTGCCGATGCTGGAGGCTGTGTGGTGCTATCTTCTCTGAATAACAGGATAACTGCTGCCACTAGGTCTTCAAGATCTTGTTCTTCTGCCTCTGCTGCCGGGGGCTGTACGACGTTGTCCTCCTTTAATAAAGAGCTGACTGCCGATACTAAATCTTCGAAGTCTGGTTCTTCTGGCCCTGTTTCTTCAGGCTTCCTCTTTTTACTGGGCCGCTGGGCCTCCAGAGCTTGATATGGTGACAATAATGCTTCTATAATGACAGTATTGTAGTCTGGCTGCACGGGCCCTTTGACAAAATGATCATATAGATTCTAGGTGAGAGGCTCTTGGTCTGACTTCGATGTAGATGAATGTGCTGCCCACAGCTTAAATCCCTCTTGGTATCCAAGCCCCCGCTTTGTGAATTTCTTGGGATCATTGATAATCTGAGTCCTCCCCTGATGGTGAGCGGCAAGACCCTTTCCCGGTTGATACCGAATTCTAACCATAATGTTCCAGCCCTTGGTGTTCGTCAATGTGCCCTTCTTAACAGCGGCCACTGATGAGGATACAATTTGGCGGTTGCTGTAAAATGTGTAAGCCCAAGGATAATTCACATCGAGCACTGAGATGATGGGCCTCTTCGATGGCCAGACTGACGACATGATTTTCTCGATGGCCTCCACCGTGTGAGTAGTTGCTGCACTCTTGACTTTAACTATTCGCCTTAGAAAGGGAATTTCAAACACTGATGAGCGGTAGAAGGCACTACCCCTAATGCTTCAATCTAAGGGCGGCCCAGGATGGCCTTGAAAGTGGGATCAATGTCAAGCACATAAAAATCTATGGTCATGACAAGTGGGCTCAATTCTGCTTGTAAAGAAATGATGCCATGGCAGGCCCACCGGGAATTGTCATAGGCCACTATGGTTGTAGGAGTGGGCTGCAAGCGGCGCTCGGAAATATTGCAGGACCGCAAAGTGCTCAACGGGCACACATTTATAGAAGCTCTCGTATCGACCAATGCAGCATCAATAGCCACTTTGTTTATGGTCAGGGTGACACATAAAGACATTCTCCTGGCCTCTAGCGGAGCCAGCTCACCGTCTGTAAAAGTAATGGTTGGCCCATTGTTCACGATGGAGAGAACAGATGGCAGATTATCTGGGTTAATATCTTCATTCACCATGACCCTTTGCAGAAAGGCTCTCAGGGCATCTTGGTGGGTCAGTGACCTTTTGATTAATTTGAGGATTGATATTTTTGCTGGAGTCTGATCAAATGCTTTAAAATATCATATTGGGTCCCTGGACCGGATCTCTTCTCCTCGATTCTGTTGTGTTCTGTTGATTGTTTTTGTTGGATGGCTGGGCCTGCTGACCTAGCATAGACACGGATGCATTTAGGTACATTCGGTGGAACATACGCCTGCTCTGTAGGGCGAGGTTGTGGTGGACTGGGGATGAGTGGTGTCAATGATGGAGGGGTTAGCTAATATTGGTACAGGCACAAGGGGGAAAGGGATGTTAAGGGATGATGGAGCGATGGGTGGCAAGATGGGGGTGTCATAGAATGGCGAGGTGATGGTGGCAATGATGGGCGTGGTGGATGTAGATGTGGTGGTAGTAGGCGTGGTGGAAGTAGGTGTGGCGTGGAAAATAGCCAAAAACTGGCCTACTTCGTTCTCGTCGTCGTAGGCCCACACGACTGTTAGTGGTGGATGGTGGATGACAGAGGTTAACTTGAGCGGGTGGAGGAGGTGGTGGAGCAGGCTAAAGGTTCGGAGCGGGCTGATGCTGCGGCATAGGAATGTGAATTATGCCGAGGTCATTTGCTAGTTGTTGTGGATGTTGTTGTTGCTAGTATTGTTGCTGGAACAGTTGCTGTTGCTGAAATGGTTGTTGTTGCTGCTGGAATTACTGTTGTTGTTGATGTGGCTGTTGTCGCCTTTGCTGCTGCTGCTGCTGCCTCTGACCCTGTTGGTCCCTCAGTGTCTGGATCAACCTCTTCATCTCGGCACAATCAATTTGATTCTTCTCATGGGGATCATATATAATGTCCCGAAATTAGAAGCAATCTGACACATTGTGGCCCGGATGGCGATGGTACACACAATACTTTGTTTGGTCTATTGCCATGTTCCAATTTGGTTTCTCCGGAGGGAGCCTAAGAGCATTTAAAGACATGAGAGCTGCAAAGATATCAGCAAGACTTTCTGAAAGAGGAGGGTATTGCGCCCTCTTGGGCCCATTGGGCTTTCAAGGAGCATAGCCATTTTGGGGTGGAGGGACCTAGTTGTATTGGCACTGGTCTTGCTGGGGATTTTGGGTCTGAGGAGGTTGTCTATTGTTCCATGGTTGTTGAGGCTGATGATTAAGGAGGGACTTACCTATCGGGCCTTGGGGATTATTGACTGCACCTACCTGTTCGTTGGTTTGGACTCCCTCAGTGACAGGACCTTAAGGTTTTTTAGGATAGCGGGAGTTAGGGGTCTCAAACAAAGAATGGATAGGCGAGTCTTTAAGTTGGGTCTGGCTGAAATGGGCTCGACTATACAACTGGTGCATGGAGGTGATGTCGTTCATGGCTAGGATGGTTCGGTAGGTTGGTGTGGCATTGGAGATCAACAATTTAACTTTCTCCTCCTCCGGCATGGGGCAGCGGACCTTAGCAGCCAGGGCACACCATCTGTCGGCAGGCATAGACAGCAAACTCCTCATCGGGCTTCATTTTCTCGGCCACTAGATCAACAAAAGAATGTTTGGGTCCAACCCGATCTTGAAACTGCTGCAGGAATCTCTCTTGGACCACTTGGAAATCTTCGGCTTCCTCGGGAGGTAGAGAATAAAACCATTCGAGGGCTGGACCATCCAATGATTTTCTGAACAAGTACGCCATGAGATGGCGGTCGTACTTGTGGGAAGCAGACTCATAGACAAAATCTTTTAAGTGCACATAAGGGTCACCTACCCCAGAGTATTGTCTATAGACCGGGTGTTCTGGCTGGGGTGGGACCCGGAGGTGTTGAAAGGACGGAAGTGGGATATCGGCGACCTTCCGGGGGTCTAACCATCTTTGGAGGTCATGAAGTTCCCTCTTCATTGAGGTCCACTATGCAAGGAAATCGGAGGGGGACGTGGCGTGATGAGTGGGAATGAGGAAGCGGAATTGCTCCAAAGAGTAGGACCTCTCACGGGGAAGGGGAGCAGGTTCGGCCTGATAGAAGGAGGACATCAGAGAGGATTTGAGCCGAACCTACCATGCTAGAAGGTAGTTGGGCTCGGAAAAATGAATAGCCCGCGAACAGAGGGGTGTAGAATCTACCATGGTGGAAGGTATCTGTGGTGCTGAGGCAGCAGGGGCAGAGGAGGACGCTTGCTGGGCTGAGCTATGAGAGGGGGGAGATAAGGGGCGCTTGCCCTTTGCAGCGGCCAAAAATTCACGGACTTGGTCTGGACTCAGATGAGGGAGAAGCTGACTAAATTGAGAGTGTGGGTCATCCGCCTCAAGATGAGAAGGAGGGCGGGACTGGCCACTAGTGACAAGAGGGGGTTGGATGTGCCTGGAGAGAACGGCCAAGTCCATACCAATCTCGTACCTAGGTGTTAGAGTTGTAATACGGTAGGTTTAAGAGTCCTAGGTGGAGTCTAGATGGTTTAGATGTGGATAAAGACAATTTTTCCATATTTATCCCACGACTGGTGGCGCGACGCCATGATACGACACATTAGGGTCGTGACCACGTAGGGCGCCGCGACATTGTTGCGACCCCTAGGTGCGTCGCGTTTCTGTTTGGTATGTCTTTATATGTCTGTACATAGTTTGTTTATCATTCTTATTGTGTGTATTGGTATATCTTGTCGTTATTATGGTTGTTTGCCTTGATTGTTCATCAGTAAAATTACAAAAAAATAAAAAAATAGAAAATCACGAAAAAAAATGATCTTCATAGGTAAGTCAGGTAAGTATTTCTATCCCTACTCCTTTACATTACTATATGGTATCCTACTTACTATATCGTTTCAAGGACCGGCTGGTTCTCAATGTGTTCTGGGATTTGAGTTCCCCTTTATCAAAAACAGTGATGATCTAGGTGCGCATTGCTAATCGTCGGATAGGTCGTTAAGCCAGGTAAGTTTGGGAACGATGGATTCAGGCCTACACTGCAGTTGTAGGAAGTCTCTTGACCCATTCTTATTCAACTTAGCAATATTATCCTCGATATATTTTCTATTTTCTCCTTTTCTATGCATTTGATTTAATGATTTCTTTTTCTTTAGCCCAGCATGCATCATGTAGGACTTTGAGCTATCACGACTCATCCCTGGCTAATGGTGAGCCCTTGTTGAATGCCCAACCATTCCTCATATTCAAAAAAAGAAATCCTATTCCACTCTGAATCGGAAGGTCTACCTCCGAGCGAGTTGTTCCTGCCAGTTTGTCAAGAATTTCCCTGTCTGGATTTCCTATATGATTTTCATCCTTATTCCTTTTGATCCATTTTGGTTGCGAACCACTCGTAGAACAGAGTCATGAGTTACCAGCCTGGCACGCACATGTCCCTCCAAAATGAAACCTGCAGGCCAATTGGCTAGGGTACCTCTCAATCTAGGGGTTGATCATCCTTTTCTTTCTTCCTTCTTGTCCAGACTCGTGTTTTCCTTGCATTCTTCTCGAGCAGCTAGCTTGGGGCTTTCAAGAAGATTCCAATTACTTGTTGGTTAGATCGGGTGTCTCTTTACCTTGGCTCCCACTTTTCATTCCACTCCGCGTCATTTCTGCTTCGCCGTCATTTCATGACACCTTTCGCTTCACTTCCGCTACGCTCCCCTGCAAAGTGGAAGCTAAGGAGGGGAAAATCTGTAGACACCCGATTCTGGCTTACAAGATGAACCACATTTCTTGTTATCTTATTAAGCCCCAAGTTGGTCACTCACCTTGAGCCCACCATTAGCCTTGCTTTGAGCCCATTAAAAGCCCAATTTTCATGAAATCACGTCCATTATCGTTTTAAAAGAGTCCATGCATCTTAAATGCCCATTATTGTCTCATATGATTGGCCAATAATTCGAGAATAATCATTTTTTCTTAACGCGACGGGTCGGGGCACCGCTTTAGCCTTGTCGCGCCCCCATGGCCGCTGCAACAGCCCATGCATATCCATGCACGTGGCTTGTCTGTCACACCCCTCATAGTCGTTGTGGTCATCCTGTCGCGCCCCTACGATCCATCGCGACAACAGCCGTGTACGCAGGCCTCCGCAACTACCTCCACTTTATCCTCTAATGGCCTTATTATCATCCCATGCAACCTCCCAACCCCCCTAAGTGCGGTTTGTGGTTCCACGACCCTTGGAAACCTCTCTAGGACTCTCCCATACGGATTCACATACATTTATCACCTTCTGATTGGCCATTATCTCCCATGGATGAGATTTTTTCTCTTTTGCTCTATATAAGCAAGGCCCTTCCCTTCAGTGAAGAGAGAGCCCCATTTTCACCCCGAAGAGCTGCCAAAATTTTTTGTGATCTAGACTTAGCCCGCAGCCTTCCCTTTTCCTCTCATTTCTTCACATTCTCCATATCAAGCCTTGCGTATCTCTTCATCTATGGAGCTTGGCGTGTGATAAGGGTGACTCCTTCCTTCTTCCATGGCTTCTACAGCACCGAAGGAAAACATCTGAACACCACGGAGTCAGCCCTTTGGGGCTCTTTCTTCACCCCTTTCTTCTTTTCTCTTCCATGCATTTTTCTATTTTTTTTAGATAGGATACATTTCTATTCTCTTCCCACGTTTTCCATACACACAAGGGGCTTAAAAGCCACTCCCAGGTTCGTTCCCCCCATTCTCTTATCTTTCTTTTCATTTACGAATAGCTACTACAGTTAACATGTTTTAACAAGTTTTCTTTCTTGTTTTTCGTTGTTTTGGCAAGCACCCAAGTGAAGATCTACGAGCAGCTCTTGTCCTCTGGCCGGCCGGAGGACAAGAAGAAGGTCGCTCACGTTTCTCCCGCACTGCAGATAATGCAGCAGAGATGGGCGACGCGACAAAAGAGACGCGCCCTACATGGGTGTCGCGACATCAGGCCCATTGCGACGGGGTAACCCCGTCGCGATCTCAGTTAGTCCAACGTTTTCACCTCCTTTTCCTAGAGTAGTTAGCCCCTTTTCATTCTCATTAGGCAGCTACCTATGTGGCTATCACATTCCTCATTTCCATACATTTAGATTTAATATCTTGTTGTGCGTTTTGGGGGTGCACATTCCCCATGATTACACCATATGGTCGCAATAACTGGATGGTCAGAAGGTCTAGGGACAAGAGTCTAAACCTGATTACGTTGGAACTAGTTAACTTCCTCTTGCATAGCTAGGATCCAAGATTCATCTGCTAGTGCATTATGGATTGTCCTAGGCTCAATCTGAGAAACAAATGCAGAAAAATCACAGGGAATGTTCATACCTCTTGTTCTTACCTTGTTCTGAGGATCACCTATAATATTTTCTCTTGGATGATCTCTGTGATACCTCAATTCTCTAGGTAGTCCTTCCTGTGATTCCTCTTGTTGTTGAAGCTCTTCCAGTGGTGGATCTTCTTTCTCTTCTTCTTTTTTCAAGAGATATCTGTTCCAGATGCCTGCACAAATCTTCAACAACTTCTTCTTCTCCTATTTTCTTAATAGAAGGGTTAGTTTCATCAATTAAAATGTGAGTTGATTGTTCTACAGTTAAAGTTCTTCTGTTAAACACTTTATATCCTCTAGGTTTCAAAATGTACCCTAGTAAAAAAACTTTCATCACTTTTAGCATCTAATTTTCCAAAATTATCTTTACCATTATTCAAAAGAAAACACTTACAACCAAAGTGTCGAAGGTGACTGATATTTGGCTTCTTTTCCTTGTATGGCTCATAAGGTATCTTCTTCAAAATTGGTCTGATCATAACCTGATGAAAATGTAGCAGGTTGTGTTGACTATTTCTGCCTAGAAGTATCTTAGTAGATTGTATTCTGTGAGCATAGTTCTAGTCAAATCCAGCAGTGTTCTGTTCTTTCTTTCTACTACTCCATTTTGTTGAGGTGTTCTTGGTGTAGAGAAATTTTGTTTTATGCCATTCCTTAACAGAATCTGACAAAATTTTCATTCTTGAATTCTCCACCATGATCAGATCTAATGCTGATTATCTAAAATTTCTGGTTCTTCTGTACTAATTTACTGAACTTCAGAAAGGCTAAAAATGTTTCTAATTGGCTTCCAAAAATGATACCCAAGTATATCTTGAATAATCGTCTACAATTACATAGCCAAAAACATTTCCTCCAAGACTTACTGTTCTTATAGGTCCAAACAAATCCATATAAATGAGTTCCAAAGGCTTGAAAGTTGTTACCGCTATTTGGACTGAAATGAAGTCTTGGTTTGCTTTCCTTTTGCACATGCTGTACAGATTCTAGATTTCTTCAGTTTAAGCTTTCGAAGACCTTCAACTAGATCATGCTTGATTAATTTCTTAATCACTGATGTGCTTTCATGTCCTAGTCTTCTGTGCTATAAATCAGTCTTCATTTTTTGTTGTTGCAAGACATATGTTAACTTCTTTCAATTTTGCTAATTATAAAGTGTACAGATTTTTGACTCATTGTGCTTCAAAGACTATTTTTCCATCCTTTTGGATAATGCAGTGATCATTCTAATATTTTACTAAATGACTTTTGTCACATAACTGACTAATGCTAATGAGGTTATGCTTTAGTCCTTCTACATACATCACATCTTCTATTAAATCCTTTTCTTGTGTTCCGACTATTCCACATCCTAATACTTTGCCTTTTCCATTTTCACCATAAGTGACTTGACCAATTTCATCTCTAAAACTTGTAAAGAACCTTCTGTCACCTGTCATATGCCTTGAGCACCCACTATCCAAATACCATTTGGATGCTCTCAGGCGACCCTGCAAACAAATTTAAGTTGTAACTTTTGAAAGCCAAATTTTCTTGGGTCCTTGATGGTTAGTCTTAGGAATCCAACGCAAGTGTCTAGTTGTGTAGGTGCTGACAGTGTGTCTTAGTTGGTTACAATGACTACAGCCTAGGTCAAAAGCATTTTTACATGTGTAGTGTTTTTAGATTTCAGTTTTTGTTCGTAAACATACTGATTGATTTTTGTAGAATTTTAAATTTCCTTTTCCTTTACGAATTTAGGAGTTGGATATTTTTTAGGATAGAAGATATTCTCTTCATTTGTTGGAGGTGTATATCCTACTCCATATTTCTTTTTACCAGTTTGAGCACCTTTCAATTTTATAAATAGAGATGTTTACAGTTAGTAATTTTATCTATGGTAGCTCTTAGGTAGTTATTTGTTCTCTTAGTTTTTCTTCATCTTTCAATTCTTTTAAATTGATTCAATTTCCATGATTTTATTGGTTTTAGTTTTTAAATCTTCACACAGTAGTTCATTTGATCTTTTAGTTTCATTTAGGTTTTGTCCTAATCTACTTCATTTTTTAGAAAGGTATTAGATTTTTCTTGATTAAGTAAATTTAAATTAACTATTTTTATCTGCTTAACTATTGTTTTATATTTTTCATACAATTCATTAAATGCATCTTAAGACTATCAGAATCGGATTCAGAACATATTGTAAAAGAAGTTTCAGAATTTACCTGATCCAGTCCTGCCATGAGGGCTAGATTTGCTTTTTTTGTTCTTCTGATTCTGAGCTTGAAGAGTCTGAACTTGTGACTTCTTCATTATCCCATGCTGCTATCATTGCCTTCTTTTTGTACTTTATGAACTTTGTTTCTTTACCTTTCTTTTTCTCATATTTTTCAGCTGGATCTTTCTTCATGAGCTTAGGACATTCAGATTTCTAATGTCCGGGCTGATTGCATTCATAGTAAGTTGTTTCTTACTTCTTTTTCTTTTTGAAGTATCTCTTGGAACCAACATCTTCTTCTTTGCAATAATCCTTTTGAGTTTTCTTGACACCAAGGCTTCATCATCAATGTCTTCTGATTTCTCATTTGAATCATCAGAGGAAGAAGAGTCTACAATCTTCAAAGTATTTGACATTTTCTTTTTCAATGACCCTTCAGAAAATCTTTCCATATTGATTTCATGAGCCATTAGAGAACCGATCAATTTATTAATAGAAAGTTCTCTAAAGTCATGTGCCTCTTCAATAGCAGTGACCTTAGGGGTCCAGACATGAGTTAATGATCTTAAAATTTTTCTGACTGTTCTTCATTTGTAAGATTTTTACCTAGTGAACTTAAACCTACTATTATATTTGAGAATCTAATATACATTTGGGTTATATTTTCATTAGGAACCATTTTGAATTGTTCATATTGGGAGACAAGAATATATATTCTAGTTTGTTTTACTCTTTCAGTTCCATCATAAGTTACTTGTAGTTTATCCCACATTTCTTTAGCAGTTCTACAAGCAGATAATCTGTTGAACTCTCTTTTACATAAAGCACAACATAGATAAATTTTGGCTTCATAGTTTAGGGATATGTTTCTTTCATCAGCTATAGATAATGTAGCAGTTCTTCAGTAAGTATAGCAAAATCATCAAGTTCTATTACCTGCCACAAACAAGTTTGTGACTTGAATGAAGCATTCCATTCTCATCTTCCAATACTGGTAATCCTCACCATCAAAAAATGGTGGTCTGGTGACTAACTGACCTTCATAGTTGTGAGCTTCACCTCTCATCTCTTCTCAAATCTTTCGATTCTTCTGAGAGAAGACCTCGCTCTAATACCACTTGTTGATCGAGATGGCACTAGAGATGTCCTAGAGCTGGGTGAATAGGACTTCTTGTGCTTTGAAAATTTATCTAAAAATGGATAACACTAAAAAGAGTTGTTTGTATTTAGTGTGGTGTGCGTGAAACAAGTGAAAGCTTGGCAGAAACAATCACACAAATGCACAAGAGATTTTATCCTGGTCCGGCCCTTCCCACATGGAAGTCTTGCGTCCAGTCCACAAGTAACCTCTTGGGACCTCACTAAACTACCAAGAACACTTGGCCTTCTCTCAACATGAGAGGTATTACAAACCCACTTGCTCCCAGGCAAGTCTTCCCTTTTACCAAGGGGTACAAAGACTACCTACACAAACAGATCTTCCCTTCACAAGAGGGGCACTGTAGGAAACAAACCTCCTACAGATTATCTAATATAAAAATAAAGAATACTTGTGTGTATGCTTCAAAAGGATGAGAAAACACAAGGAAATCAGAAAGAGATACAATAAGAATGAAGCTCTAACTCTTTCTTACTCAAGCAAGTGGACTGAGAAAGATCCACAAGTACAAAATGCCACCTAACAAGAAAAAGACTTCTAAAAAACTAGAGAGCTAGAAGTTGTGGACTGAAGAAGCAGCTCTCTCTTTTTCTTTTCAGTAGAAGGCTCGTGAAGACTCTTGCTTGCAAATTCAAATTGGTGTTCAATGTGTTGCTGCTTGATGTGTTAGTTGGTATTCTTGTTCAAACTCCAGCTTCTATAGTTGAGCTTCAGATATCTTCCCATTTGAAAGTAACCGTTGGAAGCTAGCCATTGAAGGATATCTGTTTGAGAAGACACTATGAGCTTCCTAGGTGTCCATCAGATCATCAGCTCTTCAGACTCCAACGTCTTCAGGCTATGTAGGTAGCTTCATGGCTTGATAGATAGCTTCATTAATGTTCTGTAAACTCCATGCTCAAGGCCGAAAGCTAAGCATGCTGCATTAATTCTCTAAAAACATGAAAGGACACGACAGACAGGGATACCTCCTTGCATTCAGAGGTAGGTAAGATAAAGAAAATATAATGCAAGAATGAGCTCAGACAGATAGAGGTTCAGAGCATTTAAGGATCAGACATATAGTTGTATGGGGAATACAACGTCTTTTCATGAAAGTCATATTGTTCTAAAAGTGGTAGGTGAGCTCTGACAGATAGTCCATGCTGCTTATACCTACCAACAAATATCATTTGTCAAGTTGGAAAGAATTGAGCTTCTGACAGAAAGCAAGAGACCAATTTGTATAATTGTTTTAGATCTTTAACAAAGATATTTTTGATGGTAATTTTGAATAAAAGTTTTCTTACCTAATAGAATATTTAAAAAGGTGTCAGCAAGAAGAACATTATTCTGTAAGATATGTAAGTGTTATTCATTCTACAAAGAATCCCATAGGGATAACAAATAACTTGAGATAAAAAAGATTAAGGTTCCATGGATTCTTTGGAATAACAAATTCGTACAAAAATTATATAAGTATCAGTACACAGATGTTGATATATGATACTACGGAACTCAAAGAGAATCAATCTTCGACTTCTGAGGGGTGGGAGTAAGAGACATAAACTTCGACTTATGAGAAGTCAGAGTAAGGTACAACAAAAACATAATTCTATTTTTCAGTAGTTGGAGTGAGAACAAGCCAAGTCATACTTTGACTTTCCTTGTCACGCCGCGACACGGAAATTCAGAACGTGTAGTTATGTTCGGATCATAAATTGAGCAAATAGTTTGGATGTGACATTAACAAAAAATAACCTTCATTTAAAGTCAAATGATAACACCATACTACATCCATAATCATTAAAGCCAACCATACGACCCATTATTCAAAATTAAAATATAGTCTCCATGAAAATGTATCATCATTACATATACTACTCAAACATCTATTCCTAGTATTTCAACTTCACACGACGGGTGCTCTTCACTCATGCCCTGCCCCATCAGTGTCCATGAACTCCTCATCACTACCTGAAATGTTTAGGGTGATAGGGTGAGCAAACTAGCCCAGTAGGATTTACATCTCAATGTGCGGGCACTAATATACATGATTAGCATATTAAATAAGCAGGATTTTAACAAGAACAAGATGACCATAAATGCATGCATTTATAACAAGTCAAATGGCTGAATAGAACAGATATCATAACGAAGCAAATACTGATCCTCATATGCATTGGACATGTAACTCAAGAATAATATCATATCATAAGGGTTGGCCATATTCTCACAGATATCACAAATTCACATGATCAAATATATCATATCAGATGAAGGCACATTCACACAAATCTTGCACACATACCAGTGCCATGCCAAGCACTACAAGTCCATACTCTCATGGTTAATAAGTACGATGGGGCGCTCCTCCCCAGGACCAGACAAGGCCCTTATTGCACAAGCATTAGTCAAATGTACCGAAGTCCCACATGGTGTCGATCAAACATATACATATTCTTGCCACGGATTTCCAATAACAAGCTCATAGTAATAAGGACATAATCATTCATAGAGTTCAAGGCATGACAAAAGCTCAAGAGATTAATTGGACAGCATAACGACATATCTTAAGTTTCATAATCTTTAGTGTTTTGACAAGAGGATGACTAATGATATGTCGTACACGGTACAACTGCTCTCTATCTCCAGGGTACTTCATGGTACAACCAGCTCGGTCTCTATGAGGGAATCCATAGAGTACGAAGACTTACGGAGGTCTTAGGAAAGAGGTCACTAGTCTACCGATATGGAATGACTGGCCGAGAGCTTCGAATTCACCAGGGTGTGCCTAATCGTGCAAACGTGTAAGTGTTGTGACACGGAACTTTCCTAATCATGCGTGCAATTGATGAACAAATAATGGAAAACCTCGGAATGCACGTAAATAAAGAAAGTCCACATGAAACAAGCAAGTAACATAATAAGAAAGCTATAAACAAAGCTTGTCCCTTCTTAACATGTGTCCTCCACAGATTAATATCACAACTTATTTCATGACATATTTCATTTCAAGCCAGATCACAAGATGATAATCAAATGAACGTAAGATCAATCACTTCATATTGTGCATTAGGATCATATTCATGTCATTATAGTTTTTCAAATGGGTTGATCACTTTTAGGCCAATGCATAACTAAGTAGAATGATTACAGACCAAGACATACACATGGTTGAATGACTAACCAAAAGGAACAGTCTCGGGTCGTCCTTTGAATCGCTACAGGTTCAGACGTCACTTTTCAAGGAACTGTACACAGTTGAGCACAAAATCACGACATACCTTCCTGTTGCGTTTAAATTGAGACAGGGCAGATGGTTGCCTTTCAGACATGAATTGATTATCAGATTGATTGCCTAACCATAATCGCGACGGACCTTCATGTCGCATTTCGGACGGAATCGATTGCAAGATCGATTACCAACCAAAATCGCAATGGTCAAGTCCGTCGCATTCATAATGCAACCGACCGATATGTCTCAACAATTATTGAATCACGACACTTCGATACATCATGTTCAAGAATCGACTTCAAACTTCAAATATAAAACTGTACGGAATCAGAGTGCGGGAAAATTGCCAAATCACGACGGCATGTTCAAGACTGGTCCAGAAACCCACACGACACACAGTTTGATGTATCAGGGTTGACCGGTCAGACCTAAAAATGTGACGGATAACTCGGTCGCCTTTATGTGAATCACGACATACCAGTACATTGTGTTCATGCGAACAGAATCACGACGTCTGGATACGTCGCGTTCATGGATCTTGCCTGAAAACGCAGAAAATAGGTATAACCCTTCATGATAGACCTACAACTTGAAATCTAGTGATCTCTAGGAAAAATTCTGAACATGAAAAATGTTAAGAACATCAAGTAGAAGGGAATCATGGTTTTCGTTTGACCCAAAATGACCTCGATTTGCATAAATCATAGCATAATCAAGAAAAGCCCTGAACTTGTGCGACCTATGGAAAATGCTTAATACGACTAATATGCTTGATGGAAATTGGGCAAAATGGATGCAAAAGAAACTAGGCTTGATGCTCTTTCAGATAGTATAGCCCATGTTTAGTTCTGGCCCGAGATCACCTACCTTTGAATGCTAAGAATTGCTTGAAGGTTCGGGGTCGATGTAGTGGCTTGAGGAACATGCTCTTCACGAATCCAAGCCCTAGGGTCGATCGCCTTGCTCCTGGGCATCCTTCCCACATCCAGCAAGGTAGAGAGCTTGCTATGGTCTCCCTATTGAGTCGTGTAGTGGCTTTCTATGGCTAAGTGCACTTGATTCCAAGTTTTGATGTTTCCAAATCCATGGTAGCAATCCTATCATGACTAGGATTCCATCTAAATGCTATTTCCTTCTTAATACAACCCTAATTAGTAGGTTATAGAGAGCAAATTCATGCTCTCGTGTTGGGCTTAGGTTTGGGTCATGATTAATGGCCCAAATAATTCATGTTTTAGCTTAAATGACCCAAATGACTAGGAGGTATTGTAACGTCGCGTGCTTTTCGGATCCATGCGGATCATGTGTGTAATGGTTGTGATGGCCGTTGTGAGGCCATTGTGAGTTGGTTGTGTGGAATGTATGGTGTGGATGTGTGGTTTGTTCAGGTGAAGTGCAGGTTTGGTCCTGAAATGAGGACCTGCTGCAGTTGGGTTAGAGTTGGCGGCCAGGGGTGGCCGTTGACTTGTTGGCGTCCAGGTAAAGTGCCGTTGACTTCATGATCTTGGTGGCATTAGATGTGGACGTTTAGGGTGGTGGTTGTCCTTGGCGGCAGAGGGGTTGACGCCAACCTGTGAATTCTGCAGGTTATAGGGTCACCCGAGAGCAGGTTTCCCACCTGTTCCTCTCTTCCCCTTGCCCTAGCTTCATGCCCCCATGTCCCTAAAGCTTCCAACAGGTACAGGAGACTGGTTGGAGGATCGTGGGACGTGTGGCGTTGCCGAATCGGACGAGGAAACGCCGTAGCATGGTGCAATTCCCGTGGGAGCTCGCGGAGGGTTCGGTGTGAACCGGGAGATTTCGGGAGGCTTAAGCGTGTTCTGAGGTAGGGGACGAACCCTGTTAGCTCTGTAGAAACATTAAAACACGACGTAATCACCTGAATCAGCATGTTTATTGCATTTTCGGATTAAGTTGCACCATGCGGGGTTAATGGGTGGTTTGATGAATTCAATCAGTAAAGCATGCTGCATTGGATTGTTTAGGATTCATACATGCTAGAGGAACTGTTTCTGTATGTTTTACCGTTGTTTTAACGGTTGTAAAACCTGTAGAATCGGTTTAGGGTTTCTACAGGGATAGAGGCTGAAGATCTTGGCATCAAGATCGATTGACGCCAGGTTCATCAGCCAGGATATAAACGGACAGAGTCATGGCCGTTTACTTATTATAAGCGGCAGTCGATGTTGCCGCCAATTAGTGCATAAGCAAAAATGATTATTTATGGTATTTACCGATAATGAATGGTGCGTTGGCACCTGTGTTGCACTGAGTGCACAAGGTTTCTGTATTTAGCATACGGAGTATGCAGTGACTTACTTACTTTCGTGGCTGCGCGTTGTTTACGCGAGTCCAGTTGGGTTCACGTGTAGTGGACCGTTGTTACTTGTGGTTTACGTGACGTTTCACGTGGTTTGTGTGTGACGTGCACGTGGTTTTGTGTACGTGGCGAGTAGTACGACGCCTACCGTGGTTACCTCTCCAGTTGGGTGCCCCAGGTTCTTTGTGAGCCAGGCTGTTAGCTCGGGGCTTTGTCCCGGTACTTGTGTTGTACCGTCGAGGTCTGTGTCGTCTGACCTGGACACCCTCACTCCTGTGTTTGAGTTGTACGTCCGGCTGAGGGAAAGACGACAGTGGGACAGTGACACTTGTGTTTGTCTTTAGTCACTTCTAGCGCGCTCGTAGTTGGGGGGTACGGACAACAGTAGTTGACACTGGTCCCCAGCTAGTCCTTTTCCAGTGCCTCACTCTAGCGAGCCCGGGCCAGGGTCTCTGGAGGTGCCAGGCATGGGCCTGTGACCGTGTGGTCCGCAGGTGGTGGTGTTTAGTTGGTCTCCACAGTTGCTTGACCTTTCCACGTGGAGCGGCAGCTGGACCTTTCGTCCGTGGCTGCGAGACTGAGAGGTAGACCTGTGTTAACTTGTCCGAGTCAGTTTCTGGTGTCGCGAACCAGTTCACGTGGCTCGTGTTTGGCTGTCTCTACTTTAGCTTGTACACCTGTACTGGTTTGTCGTTTAATTATTATAGTTTCTTTTCGTAGTCGGCAGACGGTTAGTACTTTTACAGCTTTTATATCCTGCTTAGCTGTTCTATAAATTGTTGGTACTGTTTATTGCTTTGTACCTGTGGTTTTTGGTTTGCTCGGTTTTGGGTGAGTTCCCTACTGAGCCAGTGACAAGCGAGGCTCACCCCTACCCCCACAGGTGAGAGCGAGGAGGACGTTTCACGAGCGTCGTCTAGTTCAGAGCCGCGCCGTAGCGGTGCAGGGTCGGTACCTCCAGCTGTGTAGTAGCAGCTCCAGCAGTGTAGTGTAGTCAGTTGTTTATTTTTTTCAGTTGTACCTCGGGGTATGCCCCAGGCTCTTGTACTTCTTTTCAGTTTTGTGGAAATATGGCTATGTAACTTGTGATATATATATAAAATGTGGTGTGTTCCTTTGTGTTTACACGGACTGTGGTTTGGTATCCCTTGCGAGGCTTCGGCCCGTTCGCGGGAGGCGGACTCGGATCAAGTACGTTATTGGTTTAACGGGCTTCACCGAGGCGTTCCGTCACAGTTGGTATCAGAGCAAGATCTGTGTTAATATAAGGGATCTAGAAAGATACATAACCTTATTTCGGTCTTTGTACACTGCTGGTAAGGACCCTGGTTTCTGATAATTTGTTGTTTTGATTTTTGTCTGGTGTTTTGTTTATGTAGAAATTTCTGGAATGGCTGATAGAAGAGATTGGGGTGGTGGAGGAGAAGATCCGGAGGAAAATACTCAACGTATGATTGAGAGAATTTGGGAAAGCCTTATGGATATTCGGGCAAGGATGGATCAGCAGGCGCTGGTACCACCGGTTGCAGTGCCACCTGGGGATGGAGAGGCAGTACCTGTTGCTCCAGTTTCGCCAAGAGTAGAGGTGCCTTTTGTAGCACCTGTGCCACCACCACCACCAGTGTTATTAGCAGAGGAACCAGTGATGCAGGTTGAAAAGTTTCTGAGATTGCAGCCACCTACTTATTCAGGAGGGCCGAATCCAGATACAACAGAGCTTTGGGTTCATGAGATTGAAAGAGTTTTTGCAACTATGAGGTGTCCGGCAGTAGATAAAGCTGTGTTAGCTGCTTATCAGTTGAGAGGTTTTGCATTAGAATGGTGGCGACTGAAGATGCAGACCACCTTTGCAGGCAGTACAGAAGAGGCTATTACTTGGTCGGAATTTCTTGATGTATTTAACGATACATTCTTTCCGATTCAAGTACAGCAAGTGAAAAGAGGCAGTTTCGGACGCTCCAGCAAGGTAACTCTTCAGTTTTAGAGTACCAGATGAGGTTTATGGCACTTAGCCGTTATGCACCTATGTGTTTTAGATAATATATGATTGTTGAGTATTTCATCAGAGGTTTAAGAGTAGAGTTGCAGGATGCGATAGTACCTCTCATGTGCAAGACAGGGAAGAGGCAGCTCAGAGAGCAGCTACATTAGAGAGGTCTATTCGGACTCGTCAGGTGGCGAGTCAGGCTCAGGTAGTTTTCGGCTACCGCAGTAGTCAGTGGGTGCAAGCAAAGGTAAGGCACCAGCAGGACCTTCTTCATCAGGCTTTGGTAAATGGGGTCAGAAATTAAAGCAAGCATTTAAAGGCAAAGGAAGAGGATGGGGAGGTCGTCAGCAGTTTCAGCAAGGCCGAGGTAGGCCTGAGGTGGAGGAGTCGTAGCAGAGTACTGCCAGGTAGCCCATTACTCCACCAGGATATAGATGTTATAATTGTAATCAGCCGGGCATTTGATCCGCAATTGTCCCTATCCGAGAGAATATGGGTATGGAAGAGTTTGCAGCAGCAGCAGCAGCAGCAGCAGCCTCAGTAGTTTCAGCAGCCACAGGCAGGTCGTGGCAGAGGAGCACCGCAGCAGCGAGGAAGAGGCCGGGTTATGGCTATCACCCGAGCCCAGGCGGAGGCATCGAATATGATAGAAGGTACTTTACCTCTTTATAATTATTCAGCAAGAGTCTTATTTGATTCGGGTGCCTCTCATTCTTTCATTTCCGAAGAATTTCTGGATTGTATAGCTCATCCTTTAGAAGAGAAGTCTTGTGAGTTAGTAGTGGAGGTACCTTCGGGTGAGTTCCTACTCACTTCAAGTTATGTAGATGAAGCTTCTGTTATGATTGAAGGGAACCAGATGCCGGGTCGGTTGTATGCCCTGCAGTTGTCAGATTATGATATTATTTTGGGTATGGATTGGCTTGAGATGTATGGAGCAATGTTAGATTGCAGAAAGAAAAGGATCAGATTTTGTCATCCTAATGGTGCAGTTTTCGAATATCAAGGTATGCCTTTTTATACCTCTAAGTTTCTAATTTCTGCAATTAAGCTAGGAAGTTGATAAATGCTGGATGTGTGGCTTATCTAGCCTCGTAAGTCTGGTAGAAGCTAGTCAGCCAGTGGAAGCAGTTCCCGTGGTTAGGAAATTTGCTGATGTTTTTCCTGAGGATTTGCCTGGTTTAGCTCCACATAGAGAGGTGGACTTTACCATTGAGTTGCTGCCAGGTACCATGCCGATTTCTAAAGCTCCATATCGGATGGCACCAGCAGAACTAAAAGAATTGAAAAAGCAGTTAGAAGAATTGTTGCAGAAAGGGTTTATTAGACCGAGTCATTCCTCGTAGGGAGCGCCGGTTTTAATTGTGAAAAAGAAAGATGGAAGTTTTCGGATGTGTATTGATTATAGAAAGTTGAATGATGTGACCATCAAAAATAAGTACCCGTTGCCGAGGATTGATGATCTGTTTGATCAGTTGCAATCAGCAAGGTATTTTCTAAAATTGATTTGAGGTCCGGTACCATCAGTTGAGAATCAAAGAAGAGGATATAGATAAGACAGCTTTTAGAACCAGATATGGTCACTATGAGTTTGTGGTTATGCCATTTGGGTTAACCAATGCTCCTGCAGGTTTTATGGATCTGATGAATAGAATTTTTCATCCATATTTAGACCAATTCATTGTGGTCTTTTTGATGATATTCTGATTTATTCCGCATCTGAAGAGGAGCATGCAGCTCATTTGAGGTTTACTCTGCAGTTGTTAAGAGATAACCTGTTGTTTGCCAAATTCAGTAAGTATGAATTTTGGTTGAAAGAAATTCAGTTTCTGGGTCATGTTATTTCAGGTAAAGGAGTAGCAGTGGACCCAAGTAAAGTGGAAGCAGTGATGAGATGGGGAGTGCCTAAGACAATAACCGAGATTAGAAGTTTTCTGGGATTGGCAGGTTATTATAGGCGCTTTATTCAAGATTTTTCTAAGATTGCAGCACCTATGACTAAATTGACCAGGAAAGGGGTGCCATTTGTGTGGTCCGGTGAATGTCAGAAAAGTTTTATGGAATTGAAGAAGAGACTTACATCAGCACCTATATTGACATTACCGGCAGGGAGTGGTGGTTTTATGTTGTATACTGATGCTTCAAGAAGAGGACTTGGCGCAGTGCTTATGCAGCATGGCAAAGTGATAGCTTATGCATCCAGGCAATTGAAGCCAGCAGAGGAGAATTACCCCACTCATGATTTGGAATTGGCAGCAGTTGTGTTTGCCTTGAAAATGTGGAGGCATTATCTATATGGCGAGAGATTTGAGATTTTTACAGATCATAAAAGTTTGAAGTATATCTTCTCGCAGAAAGATTTGAACCTTCGCCAGTGCAGATGGATTGAATATTTGAAAGATTATGATTTCAGTTTGGCTTACCATCCGGGTAAGGCCAATGCTGTAGCTGATGCCTTGAGCAGAAAGGCATATGTAAGTTTGATGATGATTAAAGAATAGAAGTTGTATCAAGAGGTAGTGGAGAACTCCTTGTATGTGCCCAGTAGTCAGCGACGGGCAATACTAGCTGCTAGTGCTGTAGAGCCGTCTTTATATTGGCAGATTATTGAGGCTCAGAGAGCAGATGCAAGTTTAGCTGAAATTGTGAAAATGGAAGAAGTTACCATAGATGATAATTGTGTGGTCAGGCTCAGGGGCAAATTGTTTGTTCCAGCTGAAAGAGAGGTGAAGCAGCGAGTGTTGGAAGAGGCTCATAAATCTCGATACACTATCCACCCGGGTAGTACTAAAATGTACCATGATTTAAGAAAGCATTTCTGGTGGCCTCATATGAAGAAAGAAATAGCAGAGTTTGTTGCAAGATGTGCTATCTGTCAGCAGATTAAAGCAGAGCATCAGAAGCCTGGAGGTTTATTGCAACCGTTACCCATTCCGCAGTGGAAGTGGGATAATATTGCTATGGACTTTGTGGCAGGTTTACCAAGATCGAGTTCCGGGCATAATGGAATATGTGTGTTTGTTGACAGACTAACCAAGGTGTGCAGACTAGTGGCAGTAAGTATGTCTTGGACAGTGGACATTAGCAAATATTTATGTTGAAAGAATTGTTCCACTGCATGGTATTCCGAAGACTATTGTGTCTGATAGAGATCCAAGATTTACTTCTGGTTTTTGGAGAAGTCTGCAAAGAGTAATTGGTACTGAGTTGAGGTATAGCTCCGCTTATCACCCCCGACAGATGGTCAGACAGAGAGGACTATCCAGACGATTGAAGATATGTTGCGGGCTTATGTTTAGTTTGGGGAGTAGCTGGGAGCATCATTTGGAATGGTTGAGTTTGCCTATAATAATAGTTATCATACCAGTCTTAGGATGGCACCATATGAAGCTTTATATGGAAGGCCGTGTAGAACCCCAATGAACTGGCATGAAGTGGGAGAAAGGCAATTAGTGGGTCTTGAATTGATTCAGCAAACCACAGAGGTGGTGAAGCTTATTAAAGAGAAATTGCAGGCAGCTCAAAGCAGGCAAAAGAGTTATGCAGATATTCGGAGGAGACCACTTCAGTTTAAAGTGGGAGATTTGTTTTTGAGAGTTTCCCCGAGTAAAGGTATTATGAGATTTGGCAAGATTGGAAGTTCAGTCCAAGGTATGTGGGACCTTTTCAGTGTTAGAAAGGATTGGGGAGACGATATAGACTGGATTTGCCAGCAGATTTTGCAGATATGCTTGATATTTTCCATGTCTCCATGTTAAGAAAGTGCATTGAAGATCCAGCTCAAATAATTAGATATCAAGGTGGTGACCTGAGGCCGGATATGACTATGCCAGAATATCCAGTATAGATCACAGATCGAAAGATAAAGAAATTGAGAAATAAAGAAATTGAACTAGTTAAAGTGAGATGGGAAAATAGGTTGGGTGGTGAGGATACCTGGGAGTTAGTCGAGGAAATGGCTAAAGGGTATCCCTATCTGTTTGAATAAGCCTTTGTATTTCTTTTTAGATGATAGTGCTTGTAAATATGTATATATTTAAGTTGTTTAACTTTGAATTATGTTATGAATTTCGAGGTCAAAATTTTCTTTTTAGATGATAGTAATGTAGCGTCGCGTGCTTTTCGGATCCATGGGATCATGTGTGTAATGGTTGTGATGGCGTGTGAGGCCATTGTGAGGGTTGTGTGGAATGTATGGTGTGGATGTGTGGTTGTTCAAGTGAAGTGTAGGTTTGGTCCTGAAATGAAATAGGACCTGCTACAGTTGGGTTGGAGTTGGCGGCCAGGGGTGGCCGTTGACTTGTGGGCGTCCAGGTAAAGTGTCGTTGACTTCATGATCTTGGCGGCATTAGATGTGGACGTTTAGGGTGGCGGTTGTCCTTGGCGGCAGAGGGGTTGACGCCAACCTGTGAATTCTGTAGGTTATAGGGTCACCCGAGAGCAGGTTTCCCACCTGTTCCTCTCTTCCCCTTGCCCTAGCTTCATGCCCCCGTGTCCCTAAAGCTTCCAACAGGTACAGGAGACTGGTTGGAGGATCGTGGGACGTGTGGCGTTGCCGAATCGGACGAGGAAATGCCGTAGCATGGTGCAATTCCCATGGGAGCTCGCGGAGGGTTCGGTGTGAACCGGGAGATTTCGGGAGGTTTAAGCGTGTTCTGAGGTAGGGGACGAATCTCTGTTAGCTCTGTAGAAACATTAAAACACGACGTAACCACCTGAATCAGCATGTTTATTGCATTTTCGGATTAAGTTGCACCATGCGTGGTTAATGGGTGGTTTGATGAATTCAATCAGTAAAGCATGCTGTATTGGATTGTTTAGGATTCATGCATGCTAGAGGAACTGTTTCTATATGTTTTACCGTTGTTTTAACGGTTGTAAAACCTGTAGAATCGGTTTAGGGTTTCTACAGGGATAGAGGCTGAAGATCTTGGCGTCAAGATCGATTGACGCCAGGTTCATCAGCCAGGATATAAACGGCTAGAGTCATTGCCGTTTACTTATTATAAGCGGTAGTTGATGATGCCGCCAATTAGTGTATAAGCAAAAATGATTATTTATGGTATTTAGCGATAATGAATGGTGCGTTGGCACTTGTGGTGCACTGAGTGCACAAGGTTTCTGTATTTAGCATACGGAGTATGCAGTGACTTACTTACTTTCGTGGTTGCGCGTTGTTTATGCGAGTCCAGTTGGGTTCACGTGTAGTGGACCGTTGTTACTTGTGGTTTACGTGAGGTTTCACGTGGTTTTGTGTACGTGGCGAGTAGTACGATGCCTACCGTGGTTACCTCTCCAGTTGGGTGCCCCAGGTTCTTTGTGAGCCAGGCTGTTAGCTCGGGGCTTTGTCCCGGTACTTGTGTTGTATCGTCGAGGTCTGTGTCGTCTGACCTGGACACCCTCACTCCTGTGTTTGAGTTGTACGTCCGGCTGAGGGAAAGACGACAGTGGGACAGTGACACTTGTGTTTGTCTTTAGTCACTTGTAGCGCGCTCGTAGTTGGGGGGTACGGACACCAATAGTCGACACTGGTCCCCAGCTAGTCCTTTTCCAGTGCCTCACTCTAGCGAGCCCGGGCCAGGGTCTCTGGAGGTGCCAGGCATGGGCCTGTGACCGTGTGGTCCGCAGGTGGTGGTGTTTAGTTGGTCTCCATAGTTGCTTGACCTTTTCACGTGGAGGGCCAGCTGGACCTTTCGTCCGTGGCTGCGAGACTGAGAGGTAGACCTGTGTTAGCTTGTCCGAGTCAGTTTCTGGTGTCGCGAACCAGTTCACGTAGCTCGTGTTTGGCTGTCTCTACTTTAGCTTGTACACCTGTACTGGTTTGCCGTTTAATTATTACAGTTACTTTTCGTAGTCGGCAGACGGTGAGTACTTTTACAGCTTTTATATCCTGCTTAGCTGTTCTATATATTGTTGGTCCTGTTTATTACTTTGTACCTTTGGTTTTTGGTTTGCTCGGTTTTGGGGGAGTTCCCTACTGAGCCAGTGACGAGCGAGACTCACCCCTACCCCCACAGGTGAGAGCGAGGAGGACGTTTCACGACCGTCGTCCAGTTCAGAGCCGCGCCATAGCGGTGCAGGGTCGGTACCTCCAGCTGTGTAGTAGCAGCTCCAGCAGTGTAGTGTAGTCAGTTGTTTATTTTCTTCAGTTGTACCTCGGGGTATGCCCCAGGCTCTTGTACTTCTTTTTAGTTTAGTGGAAATATGGCTATGTAACTTGTGATATATATATAAAATGTGGTGTGTTCCTTTGTGTTTACACGGACTGTGGTTTGGTATCCCTTGCGAGGCTTCGGCCCGTTCGCGGGAGGCGGACTCGGATCAAGTACGTTATTGGTTTAACGGGCTTGGCCGAGGCGTTCCGTCACAAGTATTGGGTTAATATGAATTTTAAACATGATTTCCTTTTTGTTTGACCACCTATTGGCCAATAAGAGTTGTGTTGGCCCCAACAAATCTAAATGGTTGGTCACACTTCTTGGGAGTTTAACACTGACATTTTATTTATTTATTTAACATTCTCATTTATTTATTATTTTCTTAACATTTTTAAATCTGTAAATTTCTTGGGTGTTACACCCACCCACACTTAAAAGAATTTGGTCCCCAAATTCATATAATCATAATCAGAAATAGTATATTACAGAAAAAGTTGGGGTAGTTTCGTCTTATTGTTGACTCGGGTTCCTAGGTAGCTTCCTCTACGCCTCACTTGTTCCATTGAACTTTAAAAATGGGTATACTTCAGTTCTGTAGTTGTTGTACCTTTCGATCCAGAATCTTGACAGGTTTCTCAATGTAAGTCATATCCTTCCCCAATACTAAACCATCAAACCCGATCACATGCTCAGCATCATAGACATAATTCCTCAGCATAGATACATCAAAGACTTTGTGTACTGTTGCCAATTGCGGAGGTAATGCCGATCGGTGAGCTACTTCTCCAACCCTTTCTAGGATTTCAAAAGGGCTGATAAATCTCGGACTCAATTTTCCTTTAATTCCAAACCTATGGATTCGACGTGAAGGTGACACCTTCAAGAACACGTGGTCACCAACTTGAAATTCTAAGTCCCTTCTCCTCTTGTCTGCATAACGTTTCTGTCTGAACTGAGCTATTTTAAGATGCTCGTGAATGAGCTAGATCTTCAAGGTGGTGTCTGGCACTATCTCAGGTCCCAACAATTGTCTCTCTCCATCCTTTTTCCCAGCACACAGGTGATTTGCAATTTCTACCATACAATGCCTTCAAGGGTGCCATCTTTATGCTTGCTTGATAGCTATTATTATATGCAAATTCGACCAGAGATAACTGTTCACTCCAGTATCCTTCAAAATCAATTGCACAAGCTCGAAGCATATCTTCTACAATTTGATTTGTCCTTTCTATTTGACCATCCGTCTAGGGGTGGAAGGCTGTGCTGAAATTTAGCCGAGTGCCAAGTGTTGTGTGCAACTCTCGCCAAAAGTGTGACGTGAACCAGAGGTACCTATTAGATACAATGGATGAGGGGACTCCATGTAATCTAACCACCTCCTTAATGTACAATGCAGCAAGAACATTCACGGACCATTTACTCTTTATAAGCAAGAAGTGAGCCAGCTTAGTTAATCGGTTCACAATTACCCATATTGCGTCAAGTCCTCCCCTGGTTCTAGGTAATCCCATAACGAAGTCTATTCCAATGCTTTCCCATTTCCATTCTGGTATGTCTAAGGGTTGTAACACACCTGCTGGCCTAAGATGTTCTGCCTTGACCTGCTGACAAGTTAAACAGTGTGCTACAAACTCAGCTACCTCTCTTTTCATGTTTGGCCACCAAGAAGTTCCTTTCACATCTTGATACATCTTAGTGGCTTCAGGGTGAATTGTATACCTAGATCAGTGAGCTTCAATCATCAGCTTCTTCTTGAGTTCTTCATTATCCAGTACACAGGTTCTTCCCTTGAACACCAGTCTGCCACTCTCGGTTATGGAAAAGTCTGGCCTTTGATCAATCTTCTCCTTAATCCCCACTAAGAAGGGATCATTGTCTTGTTGTTCTTTGATTTCAGTTAGAAAATCTGACTATATACTGATGTTGGCAATCATTACACGATCATTTTTCGTTTTCACATTCAAGTCTAGATTGGCAAACTGTTCTAGCAATCGCCACTCCCCAACCATTAAGTTGGCTAGTGACACCACCAGCTTCCTGCTCAGGGCATCTGCCACAGAATTTGCCTTTCCAGGGTGATATTGTATGGAAAAGTCGAAGTCCTTTAGGTACTCCAACCATCTCCGTTGTCTCATATTAAGCTCTTTTTGCGAAAAGAGATACTTCAGACTTTTGTGGTCCGAGTATACTTTAAATTGTTCCCCGTATAAATAGTGTCACCAAATCTTCAATGCGAACACCACTGCTGCTAATTCTAAATCATGGACAGGGTAATTCACTGACCTTCAGTTGCCTAGAGGCATATGCTATCACCTTGCCCAGCTACGTTAAGACTGTAACTTCCCTCCTTATACCGGTACGGTTATACCAACCCACATCGGTATAATGAACGCCGCTACAGTGGGACATTTACCCAACAATTGCACAATTAGGCTGAAACTTATAAATATATATATAACACATGACAGTGGAAATGAAATAACTGGAAAGTAACACTTATTCCATCATCATCATTTATACACAGTCTATATAGAAAGAGAAAAGTAATACTTCATAACTGAGAATTTCAATTATTACATTGTCCACATAAGACTACGCAGAGTCTTTTATTACATACTATGAAAGAAGAAAATACAATGCTGAATCCAAGACAAAAGTCTCCTACTCCCGCTCCGAGTCGCTCCTAACGATCTCCTCTGAAGAAGTAGAAATGTCTGCACCTATACGCCGAAGCAAGAATGAGTCCAAAAGAACTCAACAAGTAACTCCAACCACACTAAACATACATACATCACATGACTTTTCACGTTCTCATGCCATACGGATATCACATAAGCATGGACTTGATAAAAGTTTCAAGAAAAACCTAAACATGATTTCTACACATGCCACACATGATAAATGACTCATAACAATTTTTACAATGATTTAAAACCTATCACATGCTTTCTACATATTTTTCAATATACTAAACTAAGTCTCATTTAATCACATTTGTATTCTAAGACTATAACCCTTTTAAAACATGGAGTTTACACATTTTACAAAAGTCATTCCTAGCATGGATTCTATGATCATTTTCACATGGATAACGCATCTATACACATGAATAGCTTACTATTTTTGATATAGATATATTACATTCATATAAGAAATTATCATTTTACATGTTATTCCATTGATTTATAATCTCACATGATCATTTACACAATTACACAATTTACACGTTCACTTTTCACATAACCACAAGTTCACATTTTATTAAATGCCGTGACACATAGCCCAAACCACCTCTATAAGGACACACACTAATCACATCACACATATATCTATCACCTAGACATTACAGTGATAAATCTTAGTTACTGCTCAGAACCGGGAGAAGCACTCTCCACCCTAACCAGCGGTACTTGTCCGCCTCCAGGATTTCATCCTAATGCCCATGGGATATCACACACTATGAACCTTCCCGTGGGGACTTTACCATAGTACAGTTCCACAGCCCTCTAAGGTAGTAGTGTCACCCATTGGCACAATTACACATTTTCTCAAATCCGTTAACACACATTTATTGCACAATTTTAAGACATCCATTTCATGCTCACACATTTACATACTTCAGTATTCACTAGAATGGTACTACTGTTCTCAGTATTAAACAGATTCGAAACAAGTCTAATCATGCTGAAATTAGCAGAATTTATTAACAACCATATTAACATGTATTAATTGATCAATGCTCACATAAAACCAACATATGTAGTTACTGTCATCATTTCAGTACAAAAATTTAACCACAAACTTCTTATAGGTTACCCATCATGCATACCAAATTTCGTGTTTTTCTGAATTACACACAAATTATGAAAATTCTAACAGTGGTATTATACAAATTAAACATAGTCAAACTAACATGGATTTTCATTGTTCAGACCCACAACTCATTCTACACATGGATATTGACAGTCCTAAACATATGTCAATTTCTAGGAATTTAACTATTTCCACACTATTTATCTGAATTTCTACACTAATAAAACATGCTTACTGTTTTACCATTCAGAAAATGTAATAATCTATACAGATATCAGAAATTTCCTAAATTCCTACAGCATGAACTGAAACCCATAAACACTGTACAAAAATTTTATGACACTTGGATTCCACACAGATTGCACAAACTAAATTTTACTAGATCAAAACCTGTCAGCCAGACATTTCAGAAATTCTAGTAATTGAAGCATTCCACTAAAATTCATAAAATCTCACAACATATTCTAACATAGATATTTATATATCATTAAAAATTTACCATGTTGTTGGGATGGACAGCACTGCTGCACAGACCAGCGGCAACTCTCTCACACTACCCACTCGTAGATACCAGAGAGAGATAGAAGGAGGTGGGAAGAAGAAGACAGGAACACCAGAATTTTACATGGTTCGGAGGCAAGAAGCCTTCCTACGTCCACGGCCACAGCAGCTATCAATGCTTCTTCTCCAAGAAAAGATACACACTATGTCACATACAAAGAGGACAAAACCCCCCTTTATATACTAGGAGGAAAAGGCGCCACAATCGAGTCACATAACGGCAAAAGGGTCATGACTCTGAATCACCTCAGAACGACATTCGACTGCATGAGTCGAATCCTCCATATTTGACATTCGACTGCATGAGTCGGATCATTCATGCTGACATTCGACTGCATGAGTCGAATCATTCAATCGACTGCTTCAATTCTGACTTCGGCTGTGGCAGTCGAATACTGAACCCGCCTGCAACACTTAGTCAAAATTGCGCCCCGGAGACCCCGCAAGGGGCGCTGCCCCTTGACCCCCGCGACCTGACCGCGCAGGTCGAACCGCGACCTGACCCCTTATGGAGATCTGCTTCAGAGTTCGGGCTCCACATTCTAACAATATCCTCATGAGAAAAATCCAAAAATTAGATCATACAGGTCAAACATGCACAATATTGCAGTCTGGTGAACTTGACGGCAAAAAGGTGGTCGTCTATCATGTTAACGACAATAAAGGTCGCCACCAACTCAAGATCTTAATGGCAAGGGATCCCGCCGTTAAGTTCCTATCTGTGTAAAACACAGACTGAATGCATGAAACTTGGTGAAATTGGGGTTCCAGGACTCGAATAAAAATCCGTAAAAATTCCTGGGACTTACTAAACGCATGTATGGGTGATGTGAAAGGGTTACTTGCCTCTTGGAAAATCCACAAGCAACGATTTAAGCCAGAGAAGTCCTCCTCGACCTGAGCCAAAGAGTCCTCAAAACTCTCTCGATCTGGGTTCTGTGTTGATCTCCTTTGCACACCAGTGTGGGGAAGTCGTTCCTGGATGTTCAAAGGCCTCTCCAGTCGTTGTAGAACGTCGGATGAAGCCTCCAGTCGTCGGATCAAGGGGTTCAAAAATCAGGTTTACCCAGAAAATAGGGTTTTTGACAAAATGCCAAAAGCACCTAACCTCGCCCTAAGTCGTGTCTTTTCTAGGGTTGGGGGTTTAGGAATGTGCTTGGGTAGGCTAGGTTACCGTTGGGGGATGGTTTCCTAAACCAAGGGCGACAATTCTAGCGGCATTTCTGGATCTAAAATCGCAACAGATCTAGGAGGTAAACGTCAACATCAATAGACGCGAATTCTAAGTCGCCGTCCATCGATGTGCCCGCTTACTTGGGATTGGCATCCACACATATTGACGTCTACTGGCCGCCAGAACTGAACTTAAAACTGTAGAAACTTTATGTACACCACACATTATATATATATATATATAATATACAATGCACACATTAAAATAATACTTATTCATGCAATGTAAACAAGTAAGTACTATGCACAATAAAGTTTATACATCGATGGCATACATTTATACATACATAAGAAATCACCAAAAGATGAAAAATAAGGGCCTTACACCCTCTCCCCCATAAAGAAACTTCGTCCTCGAAGTTAGACCGACGCTACTCAAACAATTGAGGATATTTCTTCTTCATTGCATCCTCAAGCTCCCAAGTAGCCTCCTCTCGCGAGAAGTTACGCCATAAGATTTTCACCGACGCAATACTCTTGTTCCGAAGATGCTGAACCTTTCGGTCAAGAATAGCTACTGGTTGCTCCACATATGAAAGATCTGGTTGGATCTCCCCTGGCTCGTGGCTAATAACATGAGATGGATCTATGACGTTTCTCCTGAGCATAGATACGTGGAATACAGGATGGACAATAACTAAGGTTGGGGGTAAAGCTAGATCATATGCCACGTTGCCCAATCGTCTGAGAATCTCATACGGGCCAATGAATCTAGGACTTAACTTACTATGCCTGCCAAATCTAACTACACCACGAGTGGGCAAAATCTTTAAAAAGACATGCTCACCTACCTCGAACTCAAAATCCTTCCTTCTGTTGTCGGCATAACTCTTCTGCCTATCCAGCACCGCAACAAGCCTCTTCCTAATCAACTGGACCTTATCCGAAGTCTCCTGAACTAACTCCGGACCGATCAGCTACCTATCGCCTGCCTCCTCCCAACACAAAGAAGATCTACAGGGCCTACCATACAACGCCTCAAATGGAGCCATACCAATACTCGCATGAAAACTGTTGTTGTATGCGAACTCCACGAGAGGTAAATGGCGCTCCCAATCATCCTTCCAATCTAGAACACACGCCCTCAACATATCCTCGAGCGTCTGGATAGTCCTCTCAGACTGTCCATCTGTCTGGGGATGAAAAGTCGAACTGAGCTTCAGCTCCGAACCTAACGCATCCTGAAGACCCTTCCACAGCCTCGAAGTAAATCTCGGATCTCGATCCGAAATGATCGACTTTGGGACACCATGCAATCTAATAATGCTACTAATATACAATCTAGCTAAACTCTCTACTAACTGCTTATTCTTCATGGGCAAGAAATGCGCAGTCTTAGACAATCTATCTACCACTACCCAAATCGAGTCATTACCCCGTCTAGATCAAGGCAAACCCGTAACAAAATCCATATTAACAGCTTCCCACTTCCATACTGGGATCTCCATCTTCTGGATAAGCCCAGATGGTCGTTGCCGCTCTGCCTTCACTTGCTGGCACACTAGACATCTAGACACATACTCCGCTACATCCTTCTTCATGCCAAACCACCAAAAAGATCTCTTCAAATCCTGGTACATCTTAGTGTTACACGGATGAATAGAGAATCTAGACCTATGAGCCTCCGCTAATACATGCTCATGGACATCTAAAATGTCTGGAACACAAACACGGTGATGGAATCTAATCACACAATCCTCATCACGAGCAATGCCCACCTTGCCCACTAACTCTTGGAGTCTAGGGTCGGCTTTTTGTTGCTCGATCACCTCATCCAACACCGAAGACCTAATGGACAACTGAGCTATAAAAGCCTGGCACAATGATGGCTCTAACTTAGTCATCGCACACGCTGCATCCTCCAACATCTTCCAATTCTGCTGGAGAGACGACCTCTTCCTACTAAGGGCATCTGCTACAACATTCGCCTTTCCAGAATGATACTGGAGGTCGAAGTCATAGTCCTTCAGGAACTCAATCCATCTTCTCAGCCCAAGGTTTAATTCCTTTTGGGAGAAAAGATAATTTAGACTCTTGTGGTCAGTGAGCACCTCAAATCTGACACCATAAAGTTAGTGCCTCCAGATCTTCAGTGCATGCACCACTGCCGCAAGCTCCAAATCATGAGTCGGATAGTTTCGCTCATGCTCCTTCAATTGACGAGAAGGATACGCTACTACCCTTCCTTGCTGCATCAATACACAACCAAGGCCAATCTGAGATGCATTCGTGTAGATAGTAAAACCCTCTACACCGCTCGACAAAACCAACACAGGAGCCGATGTGAGCTTAGTCTTCAATAATTGAAAACTACTCTCACACTCCTCAGACCAGACAAACTTTACTCCCTTCCTAGTTAGCTGAGTCAATGGTGCGGCGATGGATGAAAATCCCTCAATGAATCGTCGATAATAACCCGCCAGACCAAGAAAACTCCTAATCTCCGAAGGAGTCATAGGAATCTCCCAATCCATAACAGCCTGGACCTTCGCTGGATCCACTGCTACACCAGCACCGGAGATAACATGCCCAAGGAAATGAACCTCGCGCAACCAAAAATTGCACATGCTGATTTTTGCATACAGCTTGTGCTCACGGAGAACCTTTAATACTACCCTCAAATGCTGACGGTGTGTAGCCTCATCCGAAGAATAGACCAACACATCATCAATGAAAACTACGACGAAGCTATCTAGGTATGGTCTCAACACCCTGTTAATGAGATCCATGAACGCTGCTGGGGCGTTGGTCAAACCAAAAGGAAGGACCAAAAACTCATAATGTCCATAACGTGTTCTAAAAGCCGTCTTGGACACATCCTCACTTCTAATCCTCAACTGATGATAAGCAGACCGCAAATCAATCTTAGAAAAGATTGTTGCATTTTGCAGTTGATCAAACAAATCATCAATCCGAGGTAAGGGATACCTGTTCTTCACCGTCACTTGGTTTAGCTTTCTATAATCGATGCATAACCTAAGTGACCCATCCTTCTTCTTCACGAATAAGATAGGTGCACCCCAAGGGGAAACGCTAGGGCGAATGAATCCCTTATCTAACAAATCCTACAACTGCTTCCTTAGCTCAGCTAATTTCGCAGGTGCCTTCGAGATAGGAGAGGTGCCTGGAAGCAACTCTAGAGTGAACTCTATCTCTCTAGCCGGTGGCAAACCAGATAAGTCATCAGGAAAAACATCTGGAAACTCCCGCACTACATCAATCTCCATAAGAGTAGGTGACTCATCAGCCTTGTGTACTAATACCACGCTGGCAAGAAAAGCGTCACAACCCTTGTTCACCATTCTCATCGCCCTCATGGCAGAGATGACAAACTTCCCTGCTAAGTTCCTTGTCAAAGGATGAGAAAATTCATCTTCACCAGGAATGTGGAAAACGATCTTCTTCTCACGACAATCTACTAACGCATAGTGCTCCTCTAGCCAATCCAGACCAAGAATAGCATCATAGTCCATCCTTAGCAAGAAGAAACACCCTTCTAGGACTCTATCCTCAATGCACACTGGTAAAGACGGAATACACTTCCTAGTCGATATCGTACCCGCAGGTGTGTGCACAGACAAAGGGACTTCTAAATCCTCAGACTCTATCCCTGACTCTAAGGCTAACTGCCTAGCAAAATGCTCGGAAATGAACGAGTCGGTAGCACCCGTATCGAACAAAGCCGAGCATGCACACCTAGAACAAAACCATACCTTCAGTGACATGACCCGCATACTCAGCGTCCTCACGAGCTAACGCAAACACTCAAGCTGGGGTTCGAGGTCTCCCTGGTCGTCCTGTCGCTGGCGCTGCTGCTGGGGCTAGTGCCACTCTATGCTGACCTCCCTGCTGTAGTCTGGGGCAATCCTTGATCCTATGCTCTCTGCTCCCGCACTTCAAGCACTTCCCCGCAAACTTCCAACCTTCCGTACCACCATGAGCCCTCCCGCAATGAGGACACTCCTTTTGGCCACTAGGGGAATGCTGAGAAGGTACTTGACTGTAACGTCGCGCATTTTTTGGATCATCGCAGATCCATGTTTAGTAGGTTTGGTAGCCGATGTGTGGCCCATGAGTTTGAGTTTCAAGTGTTACGCGTGTGTGAGGCTTGGTGGGCCGGCCATTGGGCCCAAAGCGCTCACAGGTTTTCTGCCTGTGAACATGACAGGGGTATGTGTCGTGCTCTGAACTCGACAGCCCTGGTGGTCGCGTTCATGTTACCGCTGTTAAGCGGCGACGTCTGCATGCGTGCCAAGTGTCGTGTGTTGGGTGACCTGTTGACGTCGGGCTTGAGAAGGCGACGATCGCCTATGTCGCATTCAGGTAGCGACGTAGGGCTGCATCACGTTCTCAACTGCTATGCGTTTTTAAGGAACCCCATCCGAACAGAGCTTTGAGAAGCTCAGCTCGGCAGGGGGAGTCTGTTGCGCGGGTTTCTTGGCGATTCGAGGTTCTGGTGGAGTTCTGGGCGCGTTCTCGCCGTGAGGACGTCGTGTGGTGCGGGGGAAACACCGAGGGATCTCTGGTCTTCGCGTTCTTCGCGAAGGTAGGGTGTTTCTACCTCGTTTGATTGTGTAGAATGCTCATGGTGTTGATTTGATTCGTTTAAAGCTTAAAGAACATTAGATACCATGCTAGGGTATCCATTAAAGCATGTAAAATGAGAATTAATCATGTTTTGAATGGTTTGGAATGGTGATCCGTGGAGTTTCTCTCGGATTAGGGTTTGCGCCTGTGAAGGCGACAAACCTTGCCGTCGCGACAAGGTCGCAACAGGCCGACCCATCACGACAGGGTTTCCTATTGCGACAGGTCGGGGCGTCGCATTCTGAATGTGATCTGGCCCCTTGTCGCGACCTCAGCTGAGAGGTCTGGACATGTATGTTTTTAGTGTTGTGGTTAAACGATTATTTGTATTTGTTGTGCATGGCAATGACAGATGGAGCCAGTGCACTTGTTACGCTCACGAAGCATGTTGCTCACGAGGTGGGCATGTTTTATGTGGTTAATGTGTTATGTACGTAATTGGTTTGGTGTTTACGTAGTATGTGTGGTGCGTTGGCACCCGTAGCGCTCTTGAAGCGTACTGTCCATGTGTTGGATATGTTGTTTACGTGGGTGGTGCACCTGGCTGGTGTATTATACACGTGGTGTACATGGTTTGAATGCCGTGTATGTGGTTTGTGTGTGCATGGCACATCGTACGTTATTGTGTTTATTGTATCTTAATTATTGTGTTAGTCCGTGGTGTTGTGGCAGTGAGGTTCACGTTTGAACCTAGCCTTCATCCTTTAGGATCTTTTATAAGTTATCCTTGATGGATAATGAGTAAAGTATAAGTATGCTTATTACGTGATTATCGTGTACTGTGTTTAGTGTGGTAGTGGAGGTCACAAGGTGACCGATGATAGGCTGTGTGTTATTATTAATATGGTTTATGTGTGTGACTGTGTAGGTTAGCTTGTAAGTCACAAGGTGACTGGAACAAGCTATTCCTAACATATGTACCGTAATTGGTAATAGAAAGTGTTTGTGAATATATCGTGGTTTGTGCTAGCCGAGTGTGGTGGTCTGGCGCCTATTTCGGAAAGCCTCTCTAATCGGGTACCCCAGGTTCTTTGTGAGCCAGGCACGTGTGTTTATTGTGCTCAGGGTTTGTTCTGGTACAGTGTGGTATCGTCGAGGTCTGTGTCGTCTTCTTGGACACCCTCACTCCTGTGTTTGAGTTGTACGTCCGGCTGAGGGAAAGACGGCAGTGGGACAGAGACATCCCAGAGCTTATTTTTAGTCGCTTGTAGCACGCTCGTAGTTGGGGGTACGGACACCAGTAGTCGACACTGGTCCCCAACTAGTCCTGTTTCCAGTGCCTCACTTTATGGTGAATCGGCCAGAGTCCCTAAAGGTGCCAGGCATGGACCTGTAGCTATGTGTCTGCAGGTGTGGTGTTGGTTGGTCTCCACAGTTGTTTGACTTGTTCTCGTGGAGCGGCAGTTGGACATTTCGTCCATGACTGTAAGACTGAGAGGTTATTCTTGTGTTGTGTTGTCCGGGTTGGATACTGGCCTAATCAGGCAGTAGTCCGTTCCCATGTGGTGGCGTCGTTCCTTTCCAACTCGTGCTTTACCACTAGTTGTGGTTCGTGAGTTTGTGACTCATAGTCGAGGTTTGACTCGTTCGAGGTATGCTGTGGTGTTGGCACAGTTGTGACTGCGGTTGTGGCTTGTGGTGTGCCCGAGTGGTGGCACAGTTTTGGTTATGGTTGGTGAGTGTTGATTCACTAACTGTGGTTTAGCTCACTATGGTGTGCCTTGTTACGGCACTAGTTTACTTGTGGTTTCCGTGCTGGTACCTTGTGGTAGTAACTACCTATACACTGTGTGGGTAATGATTTGTGGTGGTACGTCGTATACTAGTCTTTTCTGGTGTTGATGTAGAACTGTGTTTCATGGAGGTCGTGTGGTGTGACCTTCCACTCAATGTGCTTTACCCTACTTCGAGTAAGCTTCCATATATGGTTTTCGCGTGTGATGGATTGGCCGTTGTAGCCAGCCCTGCCATTCTGTGAGTGGCTTTCGACATATTGTGGTTTGGGGTATAAAGGGCCAGCTTCTGGTTAGCAGTCCTGTTACCCACATACTTGAGACTCGCCTGTGAAACTTATAGCCTAGGCAGTGGTTTGCTTGTGTGGCTTATAGCTTAAATGATTGGTTGTGACTATGGTTTGCCTATGAGGTTTGAGGCCTAGGCGTTACTGTTGTTGAGCGGACTAGTGGTGTAGAACTAGTCCTGTAGCTTCTTCTTACCTTCCAAGGTTATGTTTGATTAAGGTGCTTATATTTAATTATAGTTTAAATACAATTGTTGTGAGCATGAAATGGTTTGGCTATTGGCATTGCCAATGAGACCCTCTAGGGTTGAGGTGTCCGTAGTTTGTTGTTATTTCAGGTAGCCCCTACTGAGCCTGTGACTTGTTGAGGCTCACTTCCCTACAGTTCTTTTCGGGGCTTATCGTTAGTTCGGCCTGTGGAGAGGTTGTGTCAGACTTGTACCACCAGAAGTAGTGTAGTAGTTAGTGTTGTATGAGCTGATGCTCCCTCGGGGTATACCCCAGGTAGTTGTACTTTTTAATTGGACATGTAATAATGTAATGGGACAGTTGTAAATTGTTATATGCAGGTATGAGCACATGTACTTCTTGTGTCTTATACTGTGTAGTTGTCTTTTATATTCTTACTGGACACTTGTGTGAGATATCCCTGCGAGACTTCGGTCCGTTCGCGGGAGGAGGATCTGGATATGGAGCCTTATGGGCATAAATATCCAGGGTTGTCACACTGACTGCTTCCCGATGCCACGGGACGGTGCGGTGACTGAAAAGCCGCCTTCTTCCTCTCCTGGCTCTAGAAAGGAGATGCAGGCTCTTCTGAGAAGCCTTCTTCTCTCAAAATACTGCTCCATCTCTCCCTCCTGACGACACGCTGCGCTAAGGGCCTCATTGAGGGTACGATGATCAAATGCCACCAACTCGTCCTCAGTGATGGCCTCAGACCCATCACGAACTTCTTTGCCTTCCTGCGCTCATTAGCTACAATATGAGGAGCATACTTAGACAGCTCGGCAAACCTGGCCTCATACTCTAGTACGGTCATGGAGCCCTGACTCAAAGAGAGGAACTCATGCTCCATCCTATCCTGGATGCACTCCGGAACAAACATGGCTCGGAAAAGCCTCACGAACTTGTCCCAACCAATCTCCACAACACCATCCTCGAACCTGGTATGTAACAACGAGGACCACTATACGTAGGCTCGCTCTTGCCAAAACCACCCATAAGGACTAACCAACATAATCTATACTTAAAGAAATAACTACCGAATTAATTTACACATACTTGTAGCATATAGGTGGCTAAAGTGACCTTGTCATCCTTAGCGCACCTAATAGCCTGGAAGATCTTCTCGATCTCCCTCATCTAGCTCTCAGAAAGTAACGGGTCGCTCTCCCATTAAAAGAGGGTGGCGACATCTTCTTGAACCGTTCCATGATGGAGGGTCCACCATGGTCCTATGCCTGGGGAATTGGCACTTGAGCCTGCCACAGCAAACATCATAAGCAACACATATAGCATAGCAACATAGTAAACATATCATCAAGTAAAACAGACTACTTTATCTATCATTCTAACCTGAGCCTGCTAAGCCTCCAGTTGAGCATGGAGTGCGGCCTAGGTGTGGGCCTCCGTCTGCATGGCCTGCACTAGACCTTGCATAAACACTCCATAATCTACTGGTGTCGTTGGGGGAAGCACAGGACCCTGGGGTGCTGGGGCCTACTGCTCACCCTGATCCTCACGCCGAGGCTCATCTCTCCTCTGCTCACCCTCACGAGCAGGAACACCACGCCTACCACGTGAAGCCATACCGTGCAAAATGATTTAATCACAAATTAGAACTCAACTATCTAATTTCTAACTATTTACTTATCTATATGGACAATCTACACAAACTTAGCATACAATGAAGATGATGGTATGTGTATATTTATGCACAATTTCAGCCTGTGTCTCTGATACCAATCTCTGTAACGACCCTCCTTATACCAGTACGGTTACACCAACCCACATCAGTATAATGAACGCCGCTACAATGGGACATTTACCCAACAATTGTACAATTAGGCTGAAACATACACAAATACATATATAACACATGACAGTGGAAATGAAAGAAATTGAAAGTAACTCTTATTCCATCATCATCATTTATACACAGTCTATATAGAAAAGGAAAAGTAATACTTCATAACTGAGAATTTCAATTACTACATTGTCCACATAAGACTACGCAGAGTTTTTTATTACATACTATGAAATAAGAAAATACAATGTTGAATCCAAGACAAAAGTCTCCTACTCCCGCTCTGAGTCGCTCCTAACGATCTCCTCGGAAGAAGTAGAAATGTATGCACCTGTACGCCGAAGCAAGAATGAGTCCAAAAGAACTCAATAAGTAACTCCAACCACACTAAACATACATACAACACATGACTTTTCACGTTCTCATGCCATACGGATGTCACATAAGCCTGGACTTGATAAAAGTTTCAAGAAAAACCTAAACATGATTTCTACACATGCCACTCATGATAAATGACTCATAACAATTTTTACAATGATTTAAAACCTATCAGATGCTTTCTACATATTTTTCAATATACAAAACTAAGTCTCATTTAATCACATTTGTATTCTAAGACTATAACCCTTTTAAAACATGCAGTTTACACATTTTACAAAAGACATTCCTAGCATGGATTCTATGATCATTTTCACATGGATAACGCATCAATACACATGAATAGCTTGCTGTTTTTGATATGGATATATTACATTCATATAAGAAATTATCATTTTACATGCTATTCCATTGATTCATAATCTCACATGATCATTACACAATTACACAATTTACACCTTCACTTTTCACATAACAACAACTTCACATTTTATTAAACGCCGTGACACATAGCCCAAACCACCTCTAGAAGGACACACACTAATCACATCACACATATATCTCACCTAGACATTACAGTGATAAATCTTAGTTACTGCGCAGAAACCGGGAGAAGCACTCTCCACCCTAACCAGCGGTACTTGTCCGCCTCCAGGATTTCATCCCAATGCCCATGGGATATCACACACTACGAACCTTCCCATGGGGACTTTACCACAGTACCGTTCACAGCCCTCTAAGGTAGCAGTGTCACCCATTGGTGTTGCCCAGTTGACGAGCCCAAAGGGGTGGTGAATGGGTCTTTTTAAAAAATTATTTGATTAGTACCTGTACTTAAAACATTTACACAAGGACGGTCTTCGAAGAAGGTTAGTGAAAGTTAGAGTAAACAGCAAATGCACACACAAGAAAAACAATCACACAACACACAGAGTTTATCCTGGTTCGGACCTCCTATCTTTAGGAGTCCTAAATCCAGTCCTGAGCAATAACTCAGGATTCCACTAATTAAGGTACAGTCTGCTTATGGACACTACAACACCTAGCTCAGCTGGTCTTCCTTCACACGAAGGGAACTACAACACCTTGGATCCCCACCAGGTCTTCCTTCACAACAGAAGGGAACACAACACCCTGGATCCCCACCAGGTCTTCATTCACACACGAAGGGAACACACCCTAGATTCCACCAGGTCTTCCTTCACATCAGAAGGGAACAGGCACAAGACAAGAATAAGCAAGAAAGCAAGCCCCTAGATCAAGCTTTAGAAAGACAAGATCTGAAGCTACTAGCATTGAGAGCAAATAATCTAAACAAGGCACTCTCTCTGAACTACACTGGCTCTCTTAGGATTTCTATTACATCACAGAGAGCAAAGAGCTAAAGACACACTAGAATTGAATTCTTGGCTCTCGGATTCCTTCAGAAGATCTGCAATGCCTGTAGTATTCGATCGTGAGTTTCTTTCTTGTATATTGTATTTATATTTACAATTTGAAATGTAGTCATGAAGTAACCGTTGTCTCTTGTTTGATAGACGTTAGACTGTTTGAAACTTGGAAGCTTCCAGTCAACAGTCTTTTGTTCATTTGTGCACGCAAAGAGATAGGATCTTCTGAGATATCCTTTGGCTTCTATTTTGTCCAACGTTGTAAAACAACATATCTTCAGGATCCTGCATACATTAAATGCTAGAACAGTAGACAACTAGGCTGTCTCCTGTTGTCAGTAAACGTTGATGTGAATATTCACCAAAATAGTAATGCCAAATAGCTTGTTCTAAAAGATACACACAGAGTAAGCATTATGATAGACGTGATAGTCTGCATGCAGGCAGAGATACGTTCAGTCTACATTTAATGCAAAGATGTCATAAAAATATGAGAAGATTTTGACTTTTAAACACGTTCAGAAATAAGATAAATATCAAGTCGATATAAAATATAAAGTCGATGCCTTTATCACTTATGAAATCATTATGATCAAGTCAGCAAATCATTATGTTCAATGAGGAAATCATTATGAACACTTAACAAATCGTTATAGAAAGCAAGTCGTTGTTTTCAATGAAGAAATCGTTATGAACACTTAACAAATCGTTATAGAAAGTAAGTCGTTGTGTTCAATGAAGAAATCGTTATGAACACTTAACAAATCGTTATAGAAAGCAAGTCGTTGTGTTCAATGAAGAAATCGTTATGAACACATAACAAATCGTTATAGAAAGCAAGTCGTTGTGTTCAATGAAGAAATCGTTATGAACACTTAAGAAATCATTATGAGCGCTAAAGGAAATCGTTGTGAGCGCTAAAGGAAATCGTTATGAGTGCTAAAGAAATCGTTATGAGCGCTAAAGGAAATTGTTATGAGCGCTAAAGAAAATTGTTGTGAGCGCTAAAGAAAATCATTATGAGCGCTAAAGAAATCGTTATGAGTGCTAAAGGAAATCGTTATGAGCGCTAAAGAAATCGTTATGAGCGCTAAAGGAAATCGTTATGAGCGCTAAAGGAAATCGTTAGGATGAGCAAATCGTTGCGACGTCTTAAGAAATCGTTGCGATTTTCAACAGAAGTCGATGTGGACTTAGAGAAATATAATCTTGAAAAGATTAAAGCTTCAGAAAGGTAATACTTACCAATATTGGCTTGTTTGACCTTGGTATATTTCCTGTACTTAAGACTTATGAAATATATGTTAGAAATTTTTGATAGGGTTTTGTGAATCACCAAAATAAATATGTAATTAAAATTACATGGGGACAGACTGATCATCAATCTCCCCCTTTTTGGTGATGATAAAACTTAACAATAAGCATGAATAATAAAAAAAAATCTGAATATTTGCGGAATGTATTTCAGACATGCTAAGTGTTTTTCTCCCCCTTTTTTGTCATTGAGTAAAAAGATAATCTGAGACAAAGAATGAAGAGGGAAAAAAAATTGAAGGGCATACTAATAGGGATAGCTCATTAATTCCGAGGAGGTACAGGTAAATAATAAGCAGGAGACAAAAGAGAGGCAAAATGAGAAACTGTTTCCCATGCCTATTCTTCATGCTCTTCAAAATACAGCTTAAAACACTCCAGGAGATAAAGAGTAGGCTGGTCCATGGAGGGAGCCATCCTTCGGAGATGAAGAGTGAGCTGTTGGGAAAGAAGATCAGCATATGAGTCCTTATCCATGGTCAGCTTGATGAAGTGGACAGTCCCAAAGCTGGCACACGCAAGAAACTGATCTATGGACACAGGGTAGTAATTTTGTTTCTGCCTGAGAACTTGGCGCTGGGCTACAAACACCTTGTACCTTTCCACCCAAGCCTTAAGGGGATCATTTACAAGGTGAATGGAGTTCATGTCCAAGGAGGTGGCAGGAGAAACTGCAGGTTTACCTTCCCTGGTTTGAGCTTCATTTAGATCAGATAACTGCTGAGCAGATAGGGGGTAGAATCTGGTCCACTCTGAGGGAGTCAGTCGCTCACATTCTGACAGAATGGGTGCAAGAACCTTAGCACTGACATGGCCCTGGTGATGTTCTCTAAAGAGAAATCTATGAAATGCAACCAGAAAGCCTTTCTGTACCTTGATTCTTCCCATCACTCTGGAAAAACGTTCAAAGATGATAGACCCAACAGAGGATTCCATGACAAGGAAGTGGATCTGAGGAAGAGAAATCTCATCAGGCACCTGAAGGGTAGCAAAGTCGATCTGAACATCTTCAGAGTGGGCAATGCCTGGACCGAGGGCGTTGATAGCCTGCTTGAACTGGCTTAGCTGAACTTCAGGAAGTCAATGGACATATCTGTAGTTATTGAACAATAGGAAGTATCTGACCATCTTAATCTCTTTCTGTGGAGGGATTGAAACCATTCTGAGAGGGTCAGGGAATTGAAACCATTCTGAGAGGGTCAGGGAATGGTCCTGTGGAGGGAATCTGGCAAACTTGGTGGAGAAGATATCTCTTGAAAAGTTCTTTGTGGCCCTTGCCCCATTGCTCTTTAGTTTTGGAATGAGCAACAGAGAAGATTTTGGATTTTTCAGTTCTGGTAAGAGGAGTATAGGGGAGAACAATGTTTAAGTGGTCTGTAAGGTTAAGGAATGGAAGGTTGATGATGGTGGCAAAGACAACCTTCTGAAGATACTCTCTATACAGTGGTTTATTTTTATTGGCCACTATGAGAGAGAACCACAGAGGGGGATATTTGGGTTCAGAGGAAAGTGATGAAGTAGAAGAGATTTTCCTCTTTTTAGGAGTAGAACTGGAAGAGTCTGCCCTATGAATGTGATCCCCAACTTTCAGGACCGATTTGAGAATTGCTTCTTCAAATTCATCCTTTACTTTTCCAATAAAGGGAGAGTCAAGTTGAGCTTGCTCAGGAATGATAGTGATGAAAGAGGGGGGAGGAGAAGGATGAAGAAATGAATCAGAAGTAGAAGGTATGTCATCAGCTGGTCCAAAGGAGGGACCAGAGGAGGATGAGGCTCTAGCAAAGGATGCTGGATGGGCCTTAAAGACAGGTGGAGGTGGAAGAATATGAGTAGAGGAGGCAGGAGAAGAGGTGGAGTGAGAGGGAAAGGGTGTTGGTGAGGAGATGGGTCTGGGTTGAGGTTCCTGAAGGTCTGGGGGGTAGGAGGAGTTGTAGAGGATGAAGGTGGGGATGGAGGAACATGTGTTTGAGAAGAAGAGGGAGCTGGGGGCACAGGAGCCAAGATTTCTTCTTCTTCAGCCATCTTCTGCATAGGTTCAGACTCCAATGGCCCTGATGGCCCTGACACTTTCTCAGCTGGCCCTGATGGCCCTTCTACCTGCTCAGCTGGCCCGGATGGCCCTTGCACACTGACCTCTGCTGCTGCTGGTGGTGCTAGCCCTGATGGCCCTGACTCCGGAACAGATGGCCTAGAAGTATCAGCATCATTGCTCTGAGCTGCAGGAGGTGCAGGAGGAGGAGGAGGAGCTCCAACTCCCTTCAAAATCTCAAATAACATTGTCTTAATGCTGCCCATCTCTTTGTTGAACCACTTCATGGCATTTCTGATTTGAGAGATCTCCTTAGTGGTTAATACTTGGCTGATGAAAATGGAGTTCACATCGGATTGAACAGAGCACAAGATCTAACCTTGAGCATCCAATCTCTCAATAATAGGCTTCAAGTTTATAACAATCTTCTATCTCACCTGCCTCTCAAAAGGAGTGTCTACTAGGAGAGGGACTCCGGATGCCACTTCTTTTCCTTTCTTCCTTGCCTTTGTTGCTGGAGGTTGCTGACCATCATCATCAAATTCTGAGGAGCTGGCAGTCTCCCCATCTCTAGCATCATTACCTGGAGATTGTCATGTCTCTCCCCCTGAGTTCCATTATCTTGTGAACTTGGAAAAATTTCTTCAGCAGGCACGCTGCCCATAGGCACATTAGTGTGTGCTGCTTCCTTTGCTGCTGGGACTGACTCTTCTGCTACCATAGAAATGTCAGTGTGGCCTGATACCACGGCTGTCTCCTCTTGGCTTTCATAAGGCTGCTCCCTCTCAATAGGAGCATCTTCCATCATAGCATCTTCTGGAGCAACTGTTTGCTACTCCTGAATTGGTGCTGCTGCCACAGATTCTTCAATGTGGCCTGATGCCACAGCTTCTTCCACTAAACATCCACCAGTTTCTGGCGTGACGGGGGTGGAATGAATGGAATCCAATACCTCTGGAAGTATAGAAGCTACAATGGAGGGGTAGAGGATCTGCTGCTGTAGATATAATGGGGAAAATTACCTTAGGAGAAATGTCCCCAATCCTTCCATCAGTAACTTCCACTGCTATTCTGGCTTGTGCTTCCGGAATGTCTTCTGCAAGTAGTGAGTCTGCTACTACTGCTGGCTCTTCTGCTGCTGTTGCCATGACAGGGGGTGCTGCAATGACCTCTTCCTAAACTTCTTGAATTTCCTCTACAATGGCCTCTCCCTCAGACATAGAGGTCTTAGACCAAACTCCATTAACGACAGAAAAGCCACTCTTCCTCAGATTTCTGGACCTAATAGCTTGGCCTATCTTTTCAACTACTGCCTCAGACAAATCGACACTAAAGTGTTTGAAAACTTTAGTAAGTAAGTGAGCATAAGGCAGAGATACATTGAGCTTGCTCTTGGTGTCCCAAATCTGATCACGAGCAAATTTCATCCTTTCTGTCATCACTTCAGCCATGTTAATTTCCATGTTCTAAATGGCCCAGAACATCATGTCCGAATCTACCTTGGTACAGGTAGAGAAAGTAGCACTTCTAGGAATGAGAATCTGACAGACTATAAAGTGTAGGAGATGGTTGAATGCATTCAATTGATTTATGTCTATTTCCCCATCTTTCAACCGAAAAAACAGGACCAATGATTCCGAGACCCTTGACCTGGATATCCACAGTGTGGATTCCACTGTGACCGGTCGTGCTTACATCAAACAGAGTCTTCAGGAGATCATGATCAATCTTGATCGGGGTTCCCTTGACTGAAGATGTCAGAGACCCATCTGCCTCTGATTTCAAGCACACATACAACGCCTTCACTAGGTCTGGATAGCTTACCTCTGAGAAGGTCGAAATAACTAACCACTGCATCCTTCTCATGGCTGCCACTACACTGTGCATGGCATTCTTCTCAAGATCCGCAACATCTACAACCTTATTTCCACAAAGCTTGGTCTTCATGAATGTGAACCTTTCCTGCTGCTCAGGAGTAAGAAACCCGACACTGTAACCACCCAAACTACCGGAAACAATGGATGCGGCCATGGATTTTGATGAGGAAGATTTTCTCGAGGTTTGAGAAGGAAAGAGGAGTGAAAGCCCTCAAGAAATTATTCGCAGGAAGAAGAGAGGAACTTTGAATAGCAGAGAGTCGATGTCGGAGTCGTTAGGGCATTGGCTCAGGAAACCAGACGAAAGAGGGAAAAAGGTAGAAGATAGGAGATGAATCATTCCCACATCGATTTTGGAGTTAAATAAAAGTTGTACCGAAAAGTGAGACACCAAAGGGTAGCAGAAAATGACAAATGAGTTTGACCAATTCAACAAACTTTATAAAGAGAGCGGCCAGAAAAGATAATTTAAATTTCTTTTGCTTAAAGCCATGAAGAGAAATTTACTTAATTCTGAAAATTTATATGCCAGTTTTAAACAAAAATCTTTTCACAAATTACACATGCCCAATTCCCTTCTAAGAGATGTGAATCTCTCTTCGGGTAAGGCTTTTTTGTGAAAATATCTGCTAACTGACCATTTGTGTCAATAAAAGATATTTCAATGTTACCATTTGCTACATGATCATGAATAAAATGATATCTAACCTCAAAATGTTTTGTCCTTGAATGTTGGACTGGATTTTTGGTGAGATTGATAGCACTGGTGTTGTCACACAATAGTGGAATTGATTTGATATTTAATCCAAAATCCTCATGTTGTTGCTTTATCCATAGGAGTTGTGTACAGCAACTTCCAGCAGCCACGTACTCAGCTTCAGCTGTAGACAGTGCCACTGAATTTTGTTTCTTTGAGGACCAGGATATCAAACACTCTGTAAGAAACTGACAACAACCACTAGTGCTTTTTCTATCTACTTTGCATCCAGCATAGTCAGCATCAGAGTATCCTACTAAATTAATTTCACAAGATTTTGGATACCACAGACCTAAATCATGAGTTCTAGCTAAATACCTAAATATTCTTTTTATGGAGATTAAATGAGATTCTTAGGATGTGCTTGATACCTTGCACACATGTATACACTAAATAGAATATCGAGTCTACTGGTCGTTAAGTAAAGCAATGAACCAATCATACCTCTGTAGATCTTTTGATCTACTTTCATACCATCCTTGTCACTGTCCGTCCTTGTAGATGTACTCATGGGTGTTGAGAGTGGCTTTGTGTTCTCAAAACCAAATTTCTTCAAAAGCTCCTTGGTGTATTTTGCTTGACAGATGTGGGTGCCATCTTTTCCTTGCTTGATTTGAAGTCCAAGGAAATAGTTGAGCTCCCCCATCATGCTCATTTCAAACTCTCCCTGCATCAACTTTTCAAAGTACTTGCAGAGAGATTCATCAAGTAGATCCAAAAATAATGTCATCTACATAAATCTGTACAAGTAATATGATTTTAACTTTTGATTTTACAAATAGAGTGCTATCTACTTGTCCTCTAGTGAAACCATGATTAACAGAAAAGAACTAAGCTTTCATACCAGGCTCTAGGTGCTTGCTTTAGGCCATATAGAGCCTTGTGAAGTTTGAAAACATGATTGGGAAATTCTAAATCATCAAAACCTGGAGGCTGTTCTACATAAACTTCCTCTTTAATAAAACCATTTAAAAATGCAGATTTAACATCCATTTGAAATAGTTTTAAATTTAGAGCAGATGCATATGCAAGTAATATTCTAATAGCCTCAAGTCTAGCCACAGGTGCATAGGTTTCATCGAAATCTATGCCTTCCTCTTGGGAATAGCCTTGAGCCACCAATCTGGCCTTGTTTCTTAAGATCACACCAACCTCATCCAATTTATTTCTGAACACCCATTTGGTGCCAATAACTGGATGGTCTGATGGTCTGGGAACAAGTGACCATACTTGGTTTCTTTTGAACTGATTTAGTTCATCTTGCATGGCTATAATTCAAGATTCATCAGTAAGAGCTTCATTGACTGTCCTAGGCTCTATTTAAGAAACAAAAGCTAGGTAATCACAAGGAATTACATTACCTCTTGTTCTTACCCCTACAGATGGATCACCAATAATGTTTTCGAGTGGGTGATCTTTCTTGTATCTCCACTCCTTGGAAGATTTTCATGCTCAATGACTATTTGTTGCAAGTCTTCCAGAGGTGGATCATGCTTGTCCTCAATTAATGTATCCTTTAATTTCTTGGACAATTCATCTGCATCATCAATGTCACTAACTTCTTCCTTTCTCAAGGAAGGGTTAGTTTCATCGAAAATAATATGTACAGACTGTTCAATCAATAAAGTGTGTTTGTTAAACACCCTGTAACCTTTAGGTTTAGAAGCATACCCCATGAAGATGCCTTCATCTGATTTGGCATCCAACTTACCAATGTCTCACTTGCCATTGTTATGTATGAAACATGGGCATCCAAAGGTTCTAAAATGACTGATCTTTGGCTTCTTTCCTTTGAACAGCTCATAAGCTGTCTTCTTCAGAATTGGCCTGATCATTACTCTATTTATGATGTAGCTTGCTGTGTTTACTACTTCAGCCCAGAAGTACCTTGGCAAGTCATATTCTGACAACATTATTCTTGCCATATCCAATAAAGTTCTGTTTTTCCTCTCAGCAACTCCATTCTGCTATGATGTCCTTGGTGCTGAGAAGTTGTGCTCAATCCCTTGGTCATCACATAATTTTGCAAATCTTTCATTTGGAATTCTGCTCCATGATCTGACCGGATTCCAACAATGCAAAACTCTTGTCTTTCTGAACGTTCCTGCTGAAGCTTACGAAGCTCTCAAATGTATCATCTTTATGTTCCAAGAAGGAAACCCAAGTGAATCTGGAATAATCATCAACAATAACAAAACCGAAATCTTTCCTCTAAGACTAGTGATTCTCATTCGACCAAATAAATCCATATGAAGGAGTTCTAAGGGTTTTGATGTTGTCACTACAGTCTTTGACTTGAAAGAACTCTTAACATGCTTTCCTTTTGCACATGATCTACATACACCATCCATTTTTGTGCTGACCATTGACAAACCTTCCACAAGATTCTGAAAGGTTTGCGGATTCCCAATATGGTAATCTAGAAGGGGGGGTTGAATAGATTACTGTCAATTAAAAGTTTAAAACAACCCTTTTTTAACCACAACAAAGTCTTTTGAGTTTTCAGTAGAAACTGAGTGAGATTTAGATGTGTTGATGACGTGTAGATGAATTTGCAATTTATCTAGCGTGTGTAAATGCAATGTGCCTATCAAGTATCTAACGTGAAAAATGTTCAAACCACAGGACACGAAGATTACGTGGTTCGGAGTACACAAATCGTGTATCCTACGTCCACGGCACACACACACACAAAGAGAAAACTGCTTATGAGAGAGTACGGTGACTACAACTCACACACACATGTTTTCTGATGTGCACCACGATCAGAAAACCACACACAGTGATCTCAAGCACAAGGATCGCTTGAATCACCATAACACACACATGGATGGTAGAAATACAAAAACAGAGAGAGTTCTGAGTGAGAGAATAAATCCTGGTGAAGAACTCTTCTGAGAACGCCTGGAGGAAGTTCAATCTTCGACTTGAATGCTTGAGTCGATGGAGAAGGTTGAATCCTCGACGTCTATCTTCAGGAACTGCTGGATTGACGGATCTTTAGGGCTCTGGGCAGCAGTCTGAAGTAGAGCAGCAGCAACTCTTCTGAAATTTGGAATAGCTCTAGGGTTTTGGTTGTGGCTACTTCTGTACGAAATTCTTCCAAAGAGGTGTTTAAATATAGGTCTTCTCACTTGGAGAAACGTGAGACTTGGAAACACTATCTTGGATAACATAGAAACTTTTCGTAGTTTGAAATATTCTCTGTCGTCGACAGGTCTTGGCCATCTATCGACAGGCGACAGTGAGTTTGCAACAAACTGAAGTCTTGATCTTCTGCTGTGCAATCTGTCGACAGTCGATGACCATCTGTCGACAGATGTCTTTTTTGTGCAAATGACAGAAGTCCGGATGTTCAGGACTGTGGGATCTGTCGACAATCGACTTCCCATCTGTCGACAGATGAAGACTTCCTGAGCAATGTGACTTCGGGCTGATCTTTCCTGTGCAATCTGTCGACAGGTACTTTTGTGTCTATCGACAGGTGACCTTATTTCTTGCTTTTTGTGATCTTTCCACGTTTTATGAGAGCTTGACTTTGGGCATTTGTACCTACATGATAAAACATGTAAAGTTAAGTATTTTGAATACACAAATGATCAAGTATTGCATTGGGTTCTTTGTCATGTGTCAAGTGTATCAAACCTCAATTGAAGTTATTCATCATAAAAAAACATGTTGTTATAAATGTTAGAATAAAAACCCAACAGATTCTTCCTTAATAATTTTCTCGTACCGTCTATGCTGCAATGTCCCAGTCTTCTGTGCCACAGTTCAGTTGATTGATCTTTATTTGCTGCCAAACAGACGTCTTGATCCTTGAGTTCTTCAAGATGGAGTGCATACAAGTTCTTCTCTCTATTGGCTTCGAAAATTACTGCTCCATCCTTCAATATGCTGCACTTTGATTCTTGAAACTGAATCTGATGACCTTTGTCACAAAGCTGGCTGATGCTGATGAGATTGTGCTTCAGCCCTTTGACAAGCAATGCATCTTTAATGACTATTTTTCCTTTGTTGCTTACAGAACCATTGCCAATCACTGTGCCTTTCCCATTGTCTCCATAGGTAACTGTTCCTTCTTCAGCTTGGAGATTCATGAATAGCTTCTGATTCCCTAACATGTGCCTTGAGCACCCACTCTTCAAATACCATTTGGATGCTCGAGTGTTACCCTGAAATAAGACCATCAAGTTTTAGGTACCCAAATTCTTTTGTGTCGTGAAGGGTTAGTATCATCAACTTTTCTTTTATTATCCATTTCTTATGTCTTGTGGACATGTTGCTTTTATGTGACCTAACTTTTGCAATGACTACAACAAGATGTTTTTGTTACTTTTTCAATATATTTAAAATTAGCTTTATATGTTATGTCTTGTTCAGGTACAATTTTTGAGTCTGTATATTTTAGGATAGACTATGGTTCTTCATTATCTGGAGGTGTATATCCTAATCCATGTTTTTTTTCATCCTGATCTTCTAGCACCTTTTAATATTAAGGGGTTTTTGCCATTTGTGAATTTTTTTAATGTGCTGGATAACTGTATATTTTCTTATGTTAGTATCTTAATTTCAGTTTTCAATTCATCTGAGCTTGCTTGGTTTTTAAGTTTAGTAATTTGTTTATTCTTATCTTTTAGATCTTCACATAATAATTCATTTCATCTTTTAAGTTCAGTTATTTGTTTTTCTAATTCCTCATTTTCTGTTTTTAGATCTGAGTTAGTGTTTTCTATACAAGCATTATTTTTCTTACTTACTTTTAGCAGTTTTGTTACTTCTCTATATTTACTGTATAGTTGTTTAAAGGCTTCTTCTAAATTATCGAAATCTGAATCATTGCATGAATCAAAAGAAGAAAATAAGTTACCTTATCTTCGGTGTTTGCCATGAAAGCCAAATGGCTTCTTCTTTATCACTACATGAACTCGACTCGCTGTCTGGGTCGCTGTCTTCTCCCACGCAGCTGCCATTGCCTTCTTCTTGTATTCCTAAATTTTTGGAGCTTTCTCTCTTCCTGAATTTAGGCTTCTTGAGTTTTGGACATTCAACTTTGATATGTCCTGGCTTTTGAACTCGTAGCAAATGGGCTCTCCCTTCTTTGATCCTTTCCATTTGGTTTCTTGAAGTCTTTATTCTTTTGAAGTGTCTTCTACCAGATTGGAACTTCTTTTTTGGCTAGAATGCGTTGCAGTCTTCTTGATAGCATAGCTTCTTCATCTTCATCACTGTCCTTGCTGCTCTCACTGTTGTCGAGTGATTCTTATGACGAATTCTCATCGGCTTTGAGCACATTTGACTGCTTCTTTCTGATGGAGGATTCTCCTAATCTCTCCACGTTTATCTCATGGGCCATAAGGGACCCAATGAGCTTTTCCAAAGACATTCTCTTTAGATCAATAGCTTCCTCAATGGCTGTTACCATTGGAGTCCACGAGGATGCTAAAGACCTAAGAATCTTTCTAACCATATCTCCCATTTCATAGGTCTTTCCTAGTCCAGCGAACCCATTTGTAATATTTGTAAATCTACTGAACATTTGGGTTATGAACTCACCTGATTGTATTTGAAATCTCTCGTATTGTGCTACAAGAATGTCTATTGTTGTTTTCTTCACCTTGTCTGTGCCTTCATAGGTGATTCTGAGCTTTTCCCACATTTCCAATGCGAATTTGCAGGCTGAAACTCTATTGAATTCCTTTTACTTAGGGCACAGCACAGAATACTCTTTGCTTACAGTTCAACGAGATCTTCTTCCTGTCGTCATCCGTCCACTGAGCTTTCTCATTTGTGACCATGAGATTACCTTCTTCTACTATGGACCATATCTGATAATCATGGCCTTGCCGAAAATACTCCATTCTTGTTTTCCAGTATGTGTAATCCTCTCCATCGAACAATGGTGGTCGGTTGACAGGACCTTCGTTGTGACCTTGGGCTGCATGGATCTTTACTCTTCAGATCATTGGATCTTTTCTTTGTCGAAGAGACCGCTCTGATACCACTTGTTGCCTAGTTGACGAGCCTAGAGGGGGGGTGAATGGGTCTTTTTAAAAAATTATTTGATTAGTACCTGTATTTAAAACATTCACACAAGGACGGTCTTCGAAGAAGGTTAGTGAAAGTTAGAATAAATAGCAAATGCACACACATGAAAAACAATCACACAACACACGGAGTTTATCCTGGTTCGGACCTCCTATCTTTAGGAGTCCTATGTCCAGTCTCTGAGCAGTAACTCAGGATTCCACTAATTAAGGTACAGTACCCTTATGGACACTACAACACCCAGCTCAGCTGGTCTTTCTTCACACGAAGGGAACTACACACCCTGGATCCCCACCAGGTCTTCTTCACACAAAGAGGAGAACACAACACCCTGGATCCCCACCAGGTCTTCCTTCACACACGAAGGGTACACACCCTGGATTCCACCAGGTCTTCCTTCACACCAGAAGGGAACATGCACAAGACAAGAATAAGCAAGAAAACAAACCCTAGATCAAGCTTTAGCAGACAAGATCTGAAGCTACTAGCACTGAGAGCAAATAATCTAAACAAGGCACTCTCTCAGAACTACACTGGCTCTCTTAGGATTTCTATTACAGCACAGAGAGAAAAGAGCTAAAGACACACTAGAATTGAATTCTTGGCTCTCGGATTCTTTCAGAAGATCTGCAATGCTTGTAGTATTCGATCGTGAGTTTCTTTCTTGTATATTGTATTTATATCTCCAATTGAAATGTAGTCGTTGAAGTAACCGTTGTCTCTTTGTTTGATAGACGTTAGACTGTTTGAAACTTGGAAGCTTCCAGTCAACAGTCTTTTGTTCATTTGTGCATGCAAAGAGATAGGATCTTCTGAGATATCCTTTGGCTTCTATTTTGTCCAACGTTGTAAAATAAAATATCTTTAGGATCCTGCATACATTAAATGCTAGAACAGTAGACAGCTAGGCTGTCTCTTGTTGTCAGTAAATGTTGATGTGAATATTCAGCAAAATAGTAATGCCAAATAGCTTGTTCTAAAAGATACACACAGAGTAAGCATAATGATAGATGTGATAGTCTGCATCCAGGCAGAGATACGTTCAGTCTACATTTAATGCAAAGATGTCATAAAGATATGAGAAGATTTTGACTTTTCAACGCGTTCAGAAATAAGATAAATATCAAGTCGATATAAAATATAAAGTCGATGCCTTTATGACTTATGAAATCGTTATGATCAAGTCAGCAAGTCGTTGTGTTCAATGAAGAAATCGTTATGAACACTTAACAAATCGTTATAGAAGCAAGTCATTGTGTTCAATGAAGAAATCGTTATGAACACTTAACAAATCGTTATAGAAAGCAAGTCGTTGTGTTCAATGAAGAAATCGTGATGAACACTTAAAAAATCATTATAGAAAGCAAGTCGTTGTGTTCAATGAAGAAATCATTATGAACACTTAAGAAATCGTTATGAGCGCTAAAGGAAATCGTTGTGAGCACTAAAGGAAATCGTTATGAGCGCTAAAGAAATCGTTATGAGCGCTAAAGGAAATCGTTATGAGTGCTAAAGAAAATCGTTATGAGCGCTAAAGAAAAACGTTATGAGCGCTAAAGAAATCGTTTTGAGCGCTAAAGGAAATCGTTATGAGCGCTAAAGGAAATCGTTACGACGAGCAAATCGTTGCGACGCCTTAAGAAATCGTTGCGATTTTCAACAGATGTCGATGTGGACTTAGAGAAATATAATCTTGAAAAGATTAAAGCTTCAGAAAGGTAATACTTACCAATATTGGCTTGTTTGACCTAGGTATATTTCCTGTACTTAAGACTTATGAAATATATGTTAGAAATTTTTGATAGGGTTTTGTTAATCACCAAAATAAATATGTAATTAAAATTACATGTGGACAGACTGGTCATCAATTGGCACAATTACACATTTTCTCAAATCTTTTAACAAACACTTAATGCACAATTTTAACACATCCATTTCATGCTCACACATTTATATACTTCAGTATTAACTAGCATGGTACTACTGTTCTCAGTATTAAACATATTTGAAACAAGTCTAATCATGCTGAAATTAGCAGATTTTATTAACAACCATATTAACATGTATTAATTGATCAATGTTCACATAAAACCAACATATGTAGTTACTGTCATCATTTCAGTACAAAAATTTAACCACAAACTTCTTACAGGTTACCCATCATGCATACCAAATTTCGTGTTTTTCTTAATTACACACAAATTATGAAAATTCTAAAAGTAGTATTATACAAAGTAAACATAGTCAAACTAACATGGATTTTCATTGTTCAGACACACAACTCATTCTACACATGGATATTGATAGTCCTAAACATATGTCAAGTTCTAGAAATTTAACTATTTCCACACTATTTATCTGAATTTCTACACTAATAACACATGCTTACTGTTTTACTATTCAGAAAATATAATAATTTATATGGATATCAAAAATTTCCCAAATTCCTAAAACATGAACTGAAACCCATAAACACTGTACAGAAATTTTATGACACTTGGATTCCACACAGATTGCACAAACGAAATTTTATATGATCAAAACCTGTCAGCCAGACATTTCAGAAATTCTAGTAATTGATGCATTCCACCAAAATTCATAAAATCTCACAACATACTCCAACATAGATATTTACATATCATATAAAATTTACCATATATCCTCAAGCGAATAATCTCGAAAATTAGATCATACAGGTCAAACATGCACACTGTTGCAATCTGGTGAACTTGACGGCATATAGGTCGCTGTCTATCACGTTAATGGCAATAAAGGTTGCCGCCAACTCATGATCTTAACGGCAAGGGATCCCTCCATTAAGTTTCTATCTGTGTAAAACACAGATTGAACGCAAGAAACTTTGTGAAATTGGGGTTCCAGGACTCGAATAAAAATCTGTAAAAATTCCTCGGACTTACTAAACGCATGTATGGGTGATGTGAAAGGGTTATTTGCCTCCTCGAAAATCCACAAGCAACGATTTAATCAAGAGAAGGCCTCCTCGGACTGAGCCAAAGTCGTTGTAGAACGCCGTTGTAGAACGCCGAGGAGGCCTCCAGTCGTTGTAGAACGCCGGATGAAGCCTCCAGTCGTCAGATCAAGGGGTTCCAAAATCAGGTTTCGCCCAAAAAATAGGGTTTTTGACAAAATGCCAAAAGGACCTAACCTCGTCCTAAGTCGTGTCTTTTATAGGGTTGGGGGTTTAGGAACGCGCTTGGGTAGGCTAGGTTACCGTTGGGGGACGGTTTCCTAAACCAAGGGCGACAATTCCGGAGGCGTTTCGGGATCTGAAATTGCAATAGATCTGGGAGGTAAACATCAACATCAATAGCCGCCAATTCTGAGTCAGCGTCTATCGATGTGGCCGCTTACTTGGGATTGGCATCCACACATATTGACGTCTACTCGCCGCCAGAACTGAACTTAAAACTGCAGAAACTTTATGTACACCACACATGTATATATATATATATTATATATATATATATATATATCTACAATGCACACATTAAAATAATACTTACTCATGCAATGTAAACAAGTAAGTACTATGCACAATAAAGTTTATACGTAGATGGCATACATTTATACATACATAAGAAATCACCCAAAGATGAAAAATCAAGGGCCTTACAAAGACACATCGCAGACCAATAGCTGAGGCGTCTGTATACACCTCTAATGCTCCCCCTTCAATGGGTAAGGCAAGAACAGGAGCTGTAGTCAGGCGTTCCTTTAATGTACATAAACTCTTCTCACAATCTTCTGCCCACACATAAGGACATTCCTTTCTAGTCAGTCTATTTAAAGGCACAACGATTTTGGAGAAATCCTTAATGAATCTTTTGTAATATCCTGCTAATGCCAGGAAGCTTCTTTCCTCAATCACATTAGTGGGTCTCTCCGAATTCATGAATGCTTCGACCTTAGATGGATCGACCGTAATACCCTCCTTTGAAATCATGTGTCCTAAGAAAGACGCCTCCTCTAGCAACAACTCACATATACTCAATTTAGCAAACAACTAGTTGTCACTTAGTAATTCCAAGGTTATCCTTAAATGTTCCTCATGATCTTCTCTAGTTTTGGAATAGATTATGATGTCATCAATAAAAACCACCACATATTTGTCCAGACATGGCCGATACACATCATTCATCAGCTGCATAAAAGCTACAGGGGTATTTGTTAGTCCAAAAGGCATGACAACAAATTCATAATGCCCATACCTGCTTCTGAAGGCTATCTTGTGTATGTCCTCCTTCGAAATCCTCAATTGCTGGTAACCTGATCTGAGATCGATCTTGGAAAAATATTTAGCTCTAGAAATCTGATCAAATAGTTCATCGATTCTTGGCAGAGGGTATTTGTTCTTAATTGTGAGTTGATTCAGCTGTCTATAATCAATACACAACCTCATTGATCTGTCCATCTTCTTAACAAATAGTACTGGGACTCCCCAAGATGAGGTACTTGGTCTGATAAATCCTTTCTTCAATAGTTCCATCAATTGCTCTTTCAACTCTTTTAAATCTGCGGGTGATATTCTATAGGGTGTTCTAGAGACTGGGGCAACACTCGGTATTAAAGAGATAGAGAAATTTACTTCTCTTTCAGGAGGAAATCCTGGTAACTCCTTAAGAAACACATCTGAAAATTTGCAAACCACAACGATATCTTTAATATCTACATACTTCTTCTCCACGACCACGGCAGCAAGAAAAGCTACACACCCTTTCCTTATCATCTTATGGGCTCGTAAGGTATAAATATGTGATGGATGTCTATGGTTCTTAGCCCCCGAGTAAACTAATTTTGGATACTCGCTGAAAGTCACCCTACCCTTCTTACAGTTCACACTAACCCCATGTTGGGTTAATCAATCAGCTCCTAGAATCACATCATAGTGATCCATGGACATGCATATAAGGTCGGCTTGTAAGTTCTTCCCTTCATGTTCACCTCAGCAGAAGTGAAACACTTGCTATGTTTGGTTCCTTGTCCAAGAGGTGTTGTGATGGGTAATTCACAACCTAAGGGTAGTTGTAAGGCCCCGAATTTCTTTTTCCCTCTTCTATTTTATGTATATGATGTTTACTTGTTCTTGCATAAATGGCGTGCATGAAAATGGTGCATATTATAGATATAAATTTTGCATGTGTATATGCTGGATGTATATTATTATCGTGAATATGAGTAATTGGCCAATTTTGTGTATAAGGTATCTATTCAAATATTATGCAAGTACCATCTAAATATTGAAGTGTACTTATATTACCCCTTTCATGGATATGTGTACGAATATATGAAGTGCATATGTGTATGTACGCATGTATGTTATCTTATGCATGTGATAATTGTGCACCTAATTTTACATAGTAACACCTTGGTATACTTAGGTATGCATGAGTATATTTAGTAGTAAACGTTGTTCATTGCACAGTGTAGTAATATACATATTATACCTTATACATTGTATGTATATACGTAGTGTAAACACAGTTCCTTGTGTGTTGAGTCATGTTGTGTGTATATATATGTATATATATATATATATATATACATTGTATGCGTATGAAGATATTCATGTAAGTGTTATTATCTTAATGTACCTATGTATGTATGTGTAGGATTAGTAGTAAATATTGGGTGTTACACGGTGTAGTGGTGTATACACTATACTACATAGGTTTCATGTGCATATATGTGTGGATTAAGAATGGTTCTGCATGATTTTAAGTTCTGGCAGAAGAGTGTCTTGGCGTCAACATGGATGGACGGCCATGATATGTCCGCGTCCATATCGACTGACGCCAACCCTAATGTAACCGTCCATGGATGTGGACGTCAATATCCCTAATTTTCTGTGCGCAACAGAGCGCAGAGAGAACTCATTGGGCCAGGCTTCTAATTGGGGAGATGTCTTCCCAACGGCTCTTTCCTGTCCCTTCAGCCCTTGCACGAGCCCCTCTTGTCCCTTAGTCTTTAAAACACATCCCTTTTGCAACCTAGAGAGCTCTCTTGGCTCTTTACTAGAAATGAAACCCTAACTGAGAGAGAGAGGAAGGACTGACCTTGGAGGGCTTGGATCCGGCGACTGGAGGTGTTTTCTGGTGATCTTCTACGACAAGGAGGAAGGCCATACGTAGGAGAAGGCTTCCCTGGCGTTGGACTGCAGCCTGCAACCCCCTAGAACCCGGAGCAAAGGATTTCTGGAGGCTTCTTGGCGCTGCCCAAGGAGGGCTTCATCAGCTTAATCCAATCTTGTGGATTTAATTGAGAAGCAAGTAACCCATAGATCTCAATCCTATACATGTGCCCTAGGTCCCAGAAATTTTTGTGGATTTTAAATCGTGTCCTGGACCCTCCTTTACACTTGGTATTTAGAGTTCGGTCTGTGCTGTTGCGCAGACAGGAACTTGGCGTCAATACCCTTGACGCCAAGATCTCCCATCGGCGTCCAGCGATCGTGCCGTCCAAACCCTTGAACGGCCAGAGGCTGCCGCCAAGTTCTTCAGGATAGAACAGTGAACTGTTCCTCCTGGTAGATGATTATTTTCGATATGTCTTCGCAATGAGGATATAGTGTAAATTTTATATTCTATGTAAAATAGATATGTGATGTGTGTGGAAATTTCTGCATTTTTCTGTGGATGGCATGAATTTTTAGATTTTTGAAATACATGTTGGGAAATGATGGATTATGCATGTTCATCTACTGTCTACCTAATTCCTGAGGAATTAAATGCCCTAGATTTTTCTATACCATGTGCATATGTATCAGTCCATACCCTGGAATTTTGAGAATTTTTCCATGACTGTGGGATTTACTGGAATTTCTGTTTTGGAAATGAAAGACATGCATAGAAATTGTAAAATTCACATTAAATTGTGTGCTTTGTAATAAATCAAGGGAAAATTTATGTGATGATGACTATGTTAGAATCAGGATTGTGAATGGTTAAATCTGATGTTCGTGTTATGTTCCATGTTAAAGTGAATTATGAATAGCATGAAACTGAATGTTTTAATTTATGTAAATGTAATATGATTCAGAAATATCTGAAAAATTGTATGTGCGATTATAAACCTTATAATTGTCTATGGTTAAAATCTCATGTTATTTTGATGACAGTAAGTATTGTTATGGATTTTTAATGTGAAAAATGACTATGTGAGCATGTTAATTGTGACTTGATGTGATTCAGTAAATTTCAGTATGATTATATCTGTATTATGGTTATTTGGCAGTTGCAACAGTGAGGTTAAAATCAGTAAATGAGGACTTATGGGTGTATGAATTGTGTATGAGTGTGTGTACATGGGACGTGAGAGAACAAGTGGTGTAGGTGTGTAAAATGATTAATGTGATAAGATAAACAAACATGCCCATAAGACACTGCCACCCTAGATGCTTGGAGCTGTACCGTAGTAATGCCCCTATGGGAAAGCTCAATGTGATATGTGATACCCTAGAGAAGGGTCTTGATAAAGTGTACACCTGGCAAAGGGTCTTGTAAAATCCTGGAGGTGGACAAGTTCCACTGGTAATGGTGGGAAGGGCTTTCCCGGTTTCTGCAGGAACTAAGACTTATCACTATGCCGGTGATTAAGTAAGTGAATGTGAATGTGTGTGTTATGTGATCGTCTATGTGGTGGTTTGGGCTGTGTCTTGGCATTAAGTGAAAATAAGCATATGTGATGTGAAAAGTGATATGTGTTCATAGCACAAGGTATGTGCGAGATATGTGTAAATGTGGCACATGTTATGTGCAAAAGTGAAATGATAAGAAGTGTGTGAATGTGAAAGAGGAATTAATGGGAAATGTGTATAAGTATTGTGTGATGGAACAAAGTGAGTGTATGTGAAAGCCAAGGTTTATCATATGGTTGTGTGTAATGAGAAAATAGTATAAGTGTAAATGACAATAGTGTTAATTGAAAAATTGTTTATTGATGTGTGCAAATATGTGTGTATGTATTTATGTATAAATTGTAAATTGTTAAAAGTGATGTTACCATTAGTACCAAAATGTAGGTATATGCTTTCATATTCGTGGAATTTGAGTGATTGGATGCACATGTGTTTAGTATCATGTTGTATAGTTAAAGGTGATCCCTATGCAAAGGTAATATGAATGTCATAAAATTTGTATAAAATCAGCAAGCTAAATGTGAAGTAAATTGTTATGATTGCATGCGAAGTGAGTTAGAAATCATGCTAGGAGTGCTACCTATCTTGTATATGTTTCCATGGTTTAGTTGTGCAACTTTACAATGACTTGGATAAAGCATGAAAACGTGTGAATGTGTATTTTACTCATGTTAATGACACCATGATGTAGTGATCTTGTTTAGGTATTAGTTTTACACTTGTTTAGATAATTGATTAATGGAATTTGTTTAGGGTATAGCATGATCATGTATGATTTAACTGCTGAATTTTATTGTGTTAATTGGTAAAAAGCATGTATGTATTGAATCTTAAGTTACTTGTTGAGTCTATTGCGTAGACTCACTCTTGCTACACATTTCAGGAAATTAGCAGCGGAGGAGCTAGCAAGAATTGAAGTGGAGTTGGACTAAAGGATTGAAGAATTGTAATTTATATTTCATAAGTATGTAATGCTACAATTGAAATTTGATTTTGTTCAAATGTACTTAGAGTCGGCTATGTATTTGGAACATTTTGCTCTTATGTTATCTCTTGTTGAACTATACAGACTGTGGTATGTGGATTTAAAAGTTGATGGAATAAGATTCATTTAAATTCCGTTGCATTTATTCGACTCTATTTGTGTATATCTCAGCTCATTTGTTACTTGTTGGGGTATTCTCCCCTGTAGCGGCTTACTCTCATCCGACGTGGGTTGGTATAACCGTACCGGGTGGAAGTGGGTCGTTGCAGTAGTGGTTTTGTGGATAAGGTATCTGTGAACTCTTATGATATAAAAGAATGTGTGGCACCAGTATCAAATAAAACAAAGGCAGGTTGTGAAAGTATTTGAAGAGTACCTTCTAGCATGCCTCCTTCTTCTACGGCTTCTGGTTCCTGAATAGCTTGTCAGCGGCCTTGCCTCCTCTGTCCATTCGGACGCTTCTCTTGTAGGGCTTGTCCTTTAATCATTGCGCAGTCGGAGATCCTGTGGTCATAACTTCCGTAGCACAGACATCTCCCTTGTACTCTCCAACATTGTTCGGACCAGTGACTAGCTTTGTTACAATGCTTGCATCTTTCCTCGGTTACCACTGCCAACTGCTTGCCCAACTCTTTTGGTTTTTTATCGGCTTGTTCAATAAAACCACAACTGGGCCTTTTCCTCCCAATGGTAGGTTGATATTTTCTGGTAGCAGACACTTGCTCTCTCTTCACTGACATTCCTTTTATCCTTTCAACTGTCTCCATGGCGTCTTCCAGTAGTTGAGCCTTCTTTATCATATCATCATAGGTTTGAATGTCCATTGGCGTCTATTGGGTGATATACTAGGGCCTCAAGCAATTCTGAAAGCATTTTGCCTTCATCCTCTCTACCCCAACCAAGTGAGCGGCATATCGGGATAGACGAGAGAATTGGGCCACATATTCGGCCACAGTCAGTCATCTCTATTTCAAAGCCGCAAACTCGGCTGCTTTCCACTCTTGGACTCTTTCTGAAAGGTACTTACTATTGAAGTGTTCTATAAATTGTGCCCATGTCAGCTGTTTTCCTTCCAGTGTTGCTTCCACTGACTCCCACCATGCCCTGGCATCCTTTTCCAATTGGAAAGTCGCCAGCAGTACTTTATTTTGGTCCGTGCATTGCATGACCCTAAATATTCTTTCAATTTCCTAGACCCAATGTTCAACAACATCCGAGTGAGTACTTCCTTCAAATGTAGGTGGATCCATACTCCGGAAATTTCGATGGAGATCACCAGCTCCGTGGTTACCTCCACCCTAGGTGGCTTGTACTATTGCCTGAGTCAAGTTCTATAAGGTTTGTTGCATGTTTCTAGCTTGGGCTCGTTCGGCAGCCATTGAGGTAGTAAGTACCTTCAAGATGATAATATAAGTTAGTCATCTAAGTGTAACACATGTGACTCCTATAACCATGGCTCTACCAAAGCTTGCATTAGGTATGACAAATTTCCACTTGTGTGATATAGTTTCATTCTATACTCCTATTCCATTGGACTTTAAAGAGTTCATGCTCTGATACCAATAAAACTGTCACGCCCCGATGCGGAAGTTCAAAACACATAGTTATATTCAGATCATAAATTGAGCAAATAGTTTGGATCCGACATTAACATAAAATAACCTTCATTTAAAGTCAAATGATAACACCATACTACATCCATAATCGTCAAAGCCAACCATAGGACCCATTATTCAAAATTACAATATAGTCTCCAAGAAAATGTATCATCATTACATATACTACTCGAAGATCTATTCCTAGTATTTCAGCATCACACGACGGGTGCTCTTTACTCATGCCCTACCCCATCAGTGTCCACGAACTCCTCATCACTACCTGAAATGTTTAGGATGATAGGGTTAGCAAACTAGTAGGATTTACATCGCAATGTGCAGGCACTAATATACATGATTAGCATATAAAAAAGCAGGATTTTAACAAGAACAAGATGACCATAAACGCATGCATTTCTAACAAGTCAAATGGCTGGATAGAACACATATCATAACGAAGCAAATACTGATCCTCATATGCATTGAACAGGTAACTCAAGAATAATATCGTATCATAAGGTTGGCCATATTCTCACAGATATCACATAGTCACATGATCAAATGTATCATATCGAACTTATCATATCAAACGAAGGCACATTCACACAAATCTTGCACACATACTAGTGCCATGCCAAGCACTACAAGTCCATACTCCCGCATTTAATAAGTACGATGGGGCGCTCCTCCTCAGGACCAGACAGGGCTCTTATTGCATAAGCATTAGTCAAATGGACCGAAGTCCCACATTGTGCCGATCAAACTTATACTGTAACGACCCTCCTTATACCGGTACGATTATACAAATCCACGTCGGTATAACGAACGCCGTCATAGTGGGACATTGACCCAACACTAACATTAGATTGACATGTACACAAATATTGAAATAGAACAGCAGAAACAAGTAAATATCCAATCTTATTCCATCATCATCATTCTATCCACAATCCATATAGCATAAAAGAAATACATATGTCCACAATATTACAATTCCAAATAATTACATTGTCCATGCGAATTACATCAATCTTTGACTACATACTTATGAAAGAAAAGTACAACGGATCACGTCCACAAATAAAGCTACTCCTCGCGCTCGGAATCGCTCCTCACAATGTCCTCCTCTAATGTGGGGACACCTGTCACACCTATATGCCGAAGCAAGTATGAGTCTGAATAGACCCAGCAAGCAATCTAAGGACACAACCATACACATATCACCTACACATGCTAGTTTACTAAGCATTTAATGATAAACATGGTACATGCTTCATGTTATTTAAACAACTAAATGTGAAAACCTATAACATGCTTTCTACACTTTGTAACCAACATGATTCAAATGTTCAATTCTCACTTGATTCATTTTACAATCTAGCACAATTATAGCATGGAATTATGAATATGATAAAGAGCATACCTAGCATGAATTCTAATCATTTTCTCAGGTATTTATCATAACTATACATACATTTTACTTGATGTTTTGACATGAATTAAGCATAATCACATGAGTTTACAATTATTCACACACTAACTCATTCACTTAACAACTTCACATGTTCATTTTACGCATTACACATTTCACGTGTTCACATGCACATATTCACATTTTGTACTTAGTTGTCGTGACACATAGTCCAAACCACCACTAGAAGGACACACATACACATTCACATACCCATTGTAGACGCGAGATTTTGCCCATCTCCACATGGTTCATGGCCCAATAAGGCCTGGTTTGACCGCTTGTTGACTTGCCTCAGATTCCATGTAGATGGCAACATCGACTGCCGTTGACTGCTGGTTGGCGGCACAGGCCCTCGACGTTGATTCAGGTTGGCGTCCACTGGGGATGATGTCTGCATGGGGTTGGCGGCAGCATCGTTTGACGTCAACCTGGTTTGCTTGGTCTACATAACTGCCCGAGATTCCAGCCCACTAAATGCCCTCTCCTCGGCCATGCAACACATGGGGCCATTCCCAACGGGAAAATGGGCCACCTTGTCACCCCTTTGACCTAGTAAATGTCCTGCATGGCCCCCTCTCATTGGCTCAAGCTTTAACACATGGATTGCCACATGTTTAAGTGTGTTTTCTTATACTTGAGCATCCTAGGCTTCCTAGCTTTGACCCCACTGCCTATATAGGTCACTCCTTGGCCTTCTAAGTGAAGGAGGAGATGTTGGACATCCATGCCATGTTGCTTTGAGAGAGGAGAGAGAAAAGTGTCCTTGAGAGCTTCCACTCATGTTCCCTCTCTTCTTCTCAACATTTGGAGCACCCAGGAGGCTTCACCAAGTGCTGGAGGAGTCCACAAAGCAGCCATCAACGACCACAAATGAGGATCATCTCCCTCCTCTCTTTCTCTTTCTCTTCCTCTCTCCTTAACTTTGCATGCAACTCACTACACACACACACACACTCTAGGCACGTAGTGCACACTCCCTACACACCCATAAGGGGTTTACAACCAAAAAACGGAGGGGAGAAGGGTGGTCATAGCACTTGGCCACCCCTCTTCTCAAGCCCGAACCGGTACGGGGCTCTCTTTTTGGGCATTTTCTTTTATATTTTGGACGTTTACCACAATTCCCCAAGTCTAATAGAGTCTTTTCTTGTGGCAGGAACACTTTGAAGGAGACCGTGGAGCTTCTTCTCTTTGGCCGGCCGAAGAGAAGAATGTTGGAGTCCCACCCCAGTGCGAGGCTACATAACTAGCGCGATCATATTACCTCCTTGGGCACAGGTAAGGCCCCTGGTGATCACATCCCGTTCACTTCTTTTGCTGGTCTCTTTGTTTTCCCCTTGGTCAACGTTGTCAAACAAGGAGTCAACGAAGTCAACCAGCACCCATTCAATGCCAACGAGGGAGTGGCAACATTCAGGAACCTCCGTAGACTGCAAGGGCTCGCGGGGGTGCGGAACGGAGCATCCACAGCTCCGCTTTGGCGATCACGGTGGGACCAACACTACTGCCACAGTTTCAGTCTTCACCCAGGTAAACGGCAAGCGATCTTGCCGTTTATACAGGTAAACGTCCATTTCTCCTGCTGCCCATTTCTTCTTAGCGTCACTTCCTGTTGTCATTTACTTTTCTTTAAGCGTCAGTCGATCCTGCCGTTGACTATTTCTGAGGAACTTAACGACGTGAGGTTTGCCGTTTATTTCTCAGAAGCTTGTTTTTTGGACTGTTTTGATCTTTTTTTCTTTCTTTATGTTGCTTCCTGTCTGTTCTCTAATGGTCCTCAGTCACGGGGGATCCTTATTCTCATATTTTCTAGCCTTCCCACACATTTTAGGATAGCCCCTCCTTGATTCACAACCTTTTACTCGGGGATTCCCTCTCGGGTAAATCGGGTTGGCTTCAAGGAGAACTCTATAAGTCCCTAAATTCCATGGATTCCCTCATGGTATGGGGCAGGAGGATCTTTCACCTTCCCATTTAGTCTACCTATTCACCCGGGTTTGAGTGAGGATTGAGAGAACCAGCCTTTACGAGACTAATTAACACACAACCTTAACATCTAAAAATTTTGGGGACCTTGTTTGATAACATTGTTTAGTAGAAATCCATATTCTCCTAATAATAGTGTAATTAATCAAATTAGCCACCTTCAAACCAGTAGGTTGTGTTGCTAATGGAGTCTTGGTTGAATTCAGTTAACATGACTAACAATCCGGCTTTTGAGTTCGAAGATAATATTCATGATGAATTTGTTGGAATGGTCAATGCTAACATGCAGCCCGAAGAGTCAGTCCAATCCTCTTCTCAAGCTGATAATGAGGAGAGTGTGAGTTTGAGGGTCAATCCCACGTATGCCCAAGAAGTTTAAGAACACCCCGATTTTTCCAAACTCCTCTCCCGCTATTCGCCCGAGGACATCATTTCAATGCTTTCCAAGCATACCGTCCGGGCAATGGCCTCCCCTTCCTCTCCATCTCCATCTCCTTTCCATGCTTCTTCATCTAGGCCCATTCCTAGGCCGGTCACCCCATCCCGGGTCCCCATCTCTACTCCTATTCCTCCTCCCACTCCTTTACCTACTCCCATTCCAACTCCTCCCTCCGTCTATGCGCCTTATATCCAACCCACACCCCTTGTTCAATCTGAATCCATCTCTCGGTCGGAGATGGAGGGTCTTGTTAGGAGACTCTTAGCTGAGTCCTTGTCCCTCTCCAAGCCTCACTCTCTCCAAAACTACTACAAGCTCCCAATGCCTGCTTTCCTCTGGGTTTCAAGGGCTCGAAATACCGCAAGTATGACAGGACCGCCTTACCCGCATCTTCCAACAATCGTTAGAAGGGGATGCTTTGAGGGGTTCACCGCCTTACCCGCATCGGATCTTGTCAATTTTGACATAGTCTCTGAATGCTTCATCTCCCACTTTTCTTACATGGCCACCAAAGTCCCTACACTGCCCGACTTGGTGGTGGAAAAGATGAGGCCGGATGAAGACTTTGTCACATTCGCCAACTGATGGAGATCCAAGGCTTCAAGGGCCGACCTCACCATCCCGAAGTCCCAAGCCATACCATGATAGTCACCAATACCACCCCGTTGCTCCGATCTATATTGATGCTTAGTGATTTCCCTCCTTTGCACATCTTTACAACCGAGATAGGGTGGTCCAAAATCAAATCAAGAACTCCTCTCTTCCGCCTTTCTTTGAAGGGAAGCCCAAGGGACGTAGGGCTCCTGCGACACCTACCGCCGAGGGGGTGACCGTCAATGAGTCCGTCAACGCTTTCAGTCAGCCATTGAGGCCTCCCAAAAAGCCTTCCAATCCTCCTTCTAACCCTCATCAGTTCCCGTCACATCCTTCTGGGCCTTACTCCGATGTTCCTCCTCCTTCGGGCTATACCCATCCCGGTCCCAGGAAGTCTCATTATCCTACCCTCCCCGAATCCCTCGAGGACATATTCTTTGCCCTCATGTCCTGCGACGCTATCTGACTCCCCCTACAAAAGGAGAGTGTCAATCCGAGGGCCGATATTTCAAAGTGTTGTCCCTACCATAGGTCTCCCGGTCATGAACTCCATAATTGCTTCACCTTCCGAGACTGGGTGTATGACATGAACGACCAAGGTAGGATTAATTGGGAGGACGTCAAGGTTGCCATAGCCAAGTCTAGGTATACCAAAAGGGACCTTGGTATTGTGCAAAACTCTCTCCCCAACCACCAAAACAACAACAATCCCTCCTCCTCTAGGTCCCAGGAAAAGGTCAATACCATGACACATTCGGAACCTCGGGTCGTGAGGAGAGAACAACAATAGGGGGTAGAAGGTTTTGAGGAGTGGTACCCATGTCCCTCCGTAGAGTCCCAGGAGCCCTCCACCATCGTAGACGCCATTCTAGAGGAGCGACTTTTAGTGCTTATTCTACCTGCTCCTCAGGATGCCTATCCTTCCATTCCCATTCCCCCCTCCTATGAGTCGTCCACCCATAGCACCAAACCGCTCCAACTCATTCTCCCTAGGTCCCAGGAGGACGTTCATGTCACGCTCCAGAATCAGATCATTCCTCCACCCCCACGACCAACTCAAGATGAGGAGGACAACGGACCCCCACCTCCTGCAGGCACCGAATATCATATTCTACAACATTTGGACAAGACTCCCGCGAGGGTGTCTATTTTAGAATTGATTCAGAGATCACCGTCCCATCAGTCCACCCTCCTCCAATTCCTTCAGAAAATCATGGTCAATGATGACCTTCCTCCCAGCGGGGTGACTAATGCCATCCTCTCCCTCACCCAAGGACCCTCCATTTCCTTCTCGGACAAAGACCTTGCTGCCCCCGAGTGTCGCTCCCTTCCTCTTTGCCTTACCGTCACCCTCAATGGGGTTTCGATAGATTCCACTATCATCAATACCGGGGCATCCAATAATGTTTGTCCGATGAAAACCCTCAAGCAATTGGGTTTGGGATAGGATAATCTGGAGAAAATTTGCTCCACCATTGCTGCTTATGACAACCCCAAGAGGGTTGCCAAAGGTAAAATTGCTCTTCAACTGGAGATTGGACCTATCACCATGTCATTCGAGTTTCTAGTTTTGGATGTCGATCCGGCCTATAAGGCCATTCTTGGTCATCCTTGGCTGGAACAAACTCTAGGGGTCCCTTCCACCGCCCATCAATGCTTCAAATTTCCATTCAATGGGTGGGTTATCATAATCAAGAGCATTCCTACCGTGGAGACTCTCAATTCTATCACTTCGGAGCAGATGCCACACTTGTTCATTCCAGACAAGGGGAAGAAGCCTGTTATGTCCATCTTGATCTCCCCTCTCCCCTTGATTTGAACCGACCTCCTCTCTTGGATGAAGAATATGAGACCACCATGTGTCCCCAAGGGAAAGGTTGGGAGGTGATGGCTATGATCGGCTATATTCATGGCCGAGGATTGGGAAAGGACAAGCAGGGTCTTATCAGTAGCGTCTAAGTCAAGAGGTTCTTAGCTAGGGCCGGTCTAGGTTTTCAATCAAACCCAATTCATCTGGATCCATTCATACCCTACGAACCTCTCACCTGGACCCTGAAGGAGCATTTTATTCAAGGGCCCCTCCAGCCGGGAACTCGGGAGCCCATGGTGGAGGAGCTGTCCGACACCGAGAGCGAAGAAGAAGAAGAAGCTGCCGAAATCGAGGAAGTCGGCGAGGACTTCGGCCTCCTCTTGCTCTTTGATTCTGACCTTCTACCTCCATCTCCATCCCTATCTTCTTCATCTTCTCCCTCAACTGAGGTATGCTAGGCACACGATTCTCCACCCACTACTTCCCCCCTCCTTTCTCAATCTGTCCTTCCTCCATTCCTCACCTAGCCAGTCGGGGCATCCTTGAGTCAACAACTCATGGTTTTGAGCCATGACTCAAAAAAAAAATTGCCTATTTTGAAAGGTGGGAATGCAAGGTCTCCGTCGAACACCCTTCCTCTATGGACTCTCTTCCAATCGGCCAAGGGCCGATGCTTTCCAGCTTAAATTCTCACTCCCGCCCCCCTAGGGGCACTTCCCCTATACATAGTTTTGTACATAGTCCTGTGCATAGGGGTTTAGATTCTAGTTTAGATTCAGGCTTAGAATCAAGTCTAGAGTCAGGTCTAGGTTTAGAAGAGTCTGGTCCCTCTCAGCCACGCGTTCGCAAAGAGAAGGGTAGGCATGTTCCTGCCCATTATGTTATGGCCTTGGCTGAGAGGTGTCTTAATGTAAGGCCCTCGAATTTCTGTCGCATTATTTGTATTTGTGTATGTATATTTGTGCTTGTGTATGTATGTACATATTTACGTACGTATTAATTAGTACAAGTACGTGTGCATGTGCTTATATTAAGATGTAAATAATGCATGTACTGAATGGTGATAGTATGGATACTCTACCTTATACATATTGTATGTATATATGCATGGTATGCATGGTTTCTGAATATTTTAGACTGCTGGCCGAAGGCCATATTGGCGTCAACCCCTAGCCGTTTAGGTGGTGTCAGCGTCCAGACATGGACGCCAACACTAATCCAGGCGTCCAGCGACATGGATGCCAATCTCTCTGGCCTGCATGCGCAGCAGAGCTGCAAGCTTCTGAAACAAGAAAGCCAACCATTGGGGGACTGTCCCCAACGGCTCTGAAGGCTATCAAGTCACCTGGTGAGTGGGAGAGAGACTCTCCTTATGTCTGAACCCGAAATGGCCTCTTCCCACTCCTCTCTTCACCCTTGCAAGAGGAGAAAAGAGAAGAGAAAAACCCTAGAGAGAAACTGAGAGAAAACCCCACTTTGGAACCCAAAAATTCCCCAACCTGAAGATTTTTCCGGAGATCTGCTGCTTCAAGGAGGTTGCTGGATCGACGAGGAAGGCTTCCCCGACATCCCCCTGCTGTGGAGATCATCCAGGAGCCGGAGGAAGAAGATCTAGGAGGGAGTTCTGCACTTTCTTGGGATGCCCAAGGAGGGCTTCACCAACACCCTAGATCCTTTGGAGAAATTTTTAAAAGGCATGTGACCTATCCATGATGTTCCCGTATGTGTCTAGGTCGTTTCTATTATTTTTATGGATTTTTCCTCGAGTCCTAGACCCTCCCATTCACCCAAGTTTGAGAGCTCGGATCTATGTTTCTTCACAGACCTGCATTGACGGCAAGGTCAATGGACGCCGATATCATGCTTGGCGTCCATCGACCATGTCGCTGACCATGAGTCAGCGGCCAGAGACCGCCGCCAAGTTCCTCTGGACAGAACAGTGAACTGTTCTGCCCTTCCTTTACATTAATTTCGGTACGGTTTCCATGATGAGGATATATGGTAATCCTATACTCTATGTATATAGTCAATTGTGTTGTGTGGATGAGTGTGATGTGTGGTGGTGAATGTTGGAATATTGTACCCCTTAAACTTGTGAGCATGACTGTTGAAAATCTTGCAAATCCATGTTTCATGATTAGGATTAGTCTGAATGCCTTGGTTTTGTTGATCATGAAGATTAGTGGGTCAGATATGTGTATGCAATTTTTTTAAATTATCCATGCTTGTAAAATTGCCAATAAATCCGGTTCGGTAAATAAAAAGACATGCAAGAAAGATTTGATGATTGATCTATAGATGTATGATTTAGGTAATTCTGTATTCTCAAATCATGCATATATTAGTAGCCTCTATTCACACAGTAAGTGGCAAAATTGCATGATGTGTTAAACCCCATGTTAACTTAAATTGTGAATAGCATGCTAATTAGGTGTTTTATTTACTGTAAATTCCATTTAGCTCAGAAAATCTGCTGAAATATTAAGTGTATGATTTAGAACCCGAAAATAGATGTGGTTAAAATTTCAGGTCATTTGGACCAGTATATAAGAAGTTATGTATTTTCCATGTGAAATATAGTAATCTACGTATGATCGTAATGTGATTAGATAGTGCATAAACCTAACTTTAATGGTTAAATTACTGTGTGTTAAGCTCCTGAAATCTATAGTGCCATGTTAGGAAAAACAGAGATGTGCATGTGAGTGAGAAAGTGAATGAGATGAAAAGTGCTATGTGTAAAACCATGTGTAAATCGGTAAAATGTGTAAATGTGTAACTGTGCCAATGTGACACTACTTCCGTAGAGGGCAGTGGAGCTGTATCAGGGAAAAGTCCCCCTGAGAAAGTTCAATGTGTAAGTGACCCTAAGGGCATTAGGGGGAAATCCTGGAGGTGGACAAGTACCACTGGTTAGGGTGGAGACTTGTTCTCCCGGTCTGCGCAGTCCAAGAGTCGCCATTGGAATGCCTAGATGGCGTCTATGTGTAATGTGATGTTTATGTCCTTCTTTGGTGGTTTGGACTATGTGTCACGGCACCTAAAATGTGTAATGTGGAATGTGTAATGGTATGTGTCCATGTAAGTGTATAAGTGAACAATGTGAATGTGTATCTGCAAAGTGTAACCATGTGAAAGAGAAAACTATGTAAGAAAAAATGTGAAATTCTAAATGTGAAAATATGTTGTTGAAATCCATGTGAGACAAATCTGAAACCATGTGAAATCAGTAAATTCATGTTGTTATTATCATGTGTATGTGTGCAAAAAATGCCTAGAATCCATGTTAGGGATAATTAATGAGCACGTGTGCAAATAGCATGATCGGTATTCACATGATTGTTTTAAGCGATATTGTAGCTCTCATGTATAGGTTTTCAGCCATTAAACCATGTGAAACCAGCAACTTAAAGCATGTGAAAATGTCTATGTATGTGTTTAAAAACATGTAGGATCCATGCTAGTCGTGTTTTCCTTTCATGTATGCACAATGTTCATGTGGTAGTTCTCATGTCTCGGTTCTTTAAAGACAAAATTTCATGAGTAAATGAATAGAGAGCAGGTGATAGGTAAAGTTTTATTCTTAGAAATTTGAAAGCATGATCCATGTATAAACTTGTAAAACTTTCATGATAGGTTGAAACCTTCAAATGATTGCATGCCATGCGTTGTAAATGTTGAATGTGCATGTAGAACCCCTATGACTTATACGTGTATGTTATGAGTAGTGTTTCTTGCTGAGTCTTTGGACTCACTCCTTGCTTCGGCGTACAGGTGTAGTTGGTGACGTGGCACCTTTGGAGGAGACAGTGGAGACGGACTCTGAGCGCGGAGATTAGCTAGTTTTGGAGCTTCTTTGTGATTTGTGTATTTCATAGTATGTATTTGAACGTTGTATTAGAATTATCATGAAAAAGATGTATAAGTGTGGAAATTATGTATTTTTATTTCAGCAGTTTAAATTATGTGAACTTTATTTCTTTATTGTTAATTGCAAACTTATGTATGTTAAATGTGGATGATGAATGAATGGAGACAGTTGTCTTTTTACTTCCGCTACTCTGTTGTATATTCGCGTGTATCTCAGCTGTATGTATCGTTTGGGTAAATGTCCCACTGTGAGGACTCTTGCTATACCGACGTGGGTTGGTATAACCGTACCGGTATAATGAGGGCCGTCACAGAGATTGGTATCAGAGCGACCGATTGAGATTGCACATGAATATACCTAAGTCATCATCCCCATTGCATGCTAAGTATGTCCACATGTGTAGAAACACTAATAAGAAGTGAAAGATAGATAAGAAAGTGGTTAGAAAACTTAATACCTAGCTCTAATGCTGGCTGAAATTCTATTACAGCCATGGCTTCGAGAGGTAGGCGTGGTGGAGCGTCGGCCCGTGAGGACGAGCCGCGACGTGATGATCAGCGGAGCACAGGCCCCGCACCGCGAGGCCCTGTACTTCCCCCCCGCTGCCTGTGGACTACGGAGTATTCATGCAAGGTCTGTGCAAGCCATGCAGACGCAGGCTCATACCCAGTAGCACTCCAGGCCCAGTTGGAGGCCCAGGTAGAATTATGAAACAACCAAGTAGTTTGCTATTTAAATTGCATGATATTGTGTTTATTGTGTAATGTTATTGTTTAATGTAGCAGGCTCAGGAACCAGCTCAGGACCATGGTGGACCATCCATCATGGAGCGATTCAAGAGGATGACCCCACCCTCTTTTAAGGGGGAGAGTGATCCTTAATGGCAGAAAGCTGGTTAAGGGAGACAGAGAAAATCTTCCGAGCCATCAGGTGCCCTGATGAGGATAAGGTGACATTAGCCACCTACATGCTACAGGTATGTGTTAATTTAATATGTGTTATGTTTTTCTGAGTTAGATTGGTTTTTGATGCAACTTATGAAGGTGTATTACAGAGAGAGCGGATGTATGGTGGTCCTCCCTACTCGTACACGCTTTGAGGACGGAGCAGTAGACGTGACGTGGGACGTGTTCGTGAGGCTTTTCGAGCCAAGTTCGTCCCAGAGCATATCCAGGACAAGATGGAGCAGAATTCCTTTCCCTGATGCAAGGATCAATGACCGTGCTTGAATACGAGGCAAGATTTTCTGAACTTTCTAAGTATGCACCGCATATCGTAGAGGATGAGCGCAGGAAGACCAAGAAGTTCGTAATGGGTCTCAAGCCATCACTGCGGACGAGACTCGTGGCGTTTGACCACCGCACGCTAGACGAGGCCCTCAGCGCTGCCTGCAGACAGGAGGGAGAAATGGAGCAATATCTGGAGGAGAAGAAGGCTTCGCAAAAGAGGCCGGCAGCGACTTTCCAGCGCAGGATAAGAAGAAAATGGTGTACCAACACCGCAGAAATCAGTGGCAGTTAGCAACTCTCAGGTACCTTCTGTACGTTCCCCTGGTGTGAAGAAAGAGTGTCCCCATTGCGGAAGACACACGGTGGTTCCGAGTGTTGGTTAGTAGCGGGTAGATGCTTGAAGTGTGGGAGCAGCGACCAGAAGATCAAAGAGTGCCCAAGACTTCAGCAAGGAGCTCAGCGTGGAACGCCAGCACCAGCAATAGCGGCAGCCGCGCCAGCTATAGGAAGACCAGGAAGGCCTCGAGCCCCAGCTCGAGTGTTTGCTTTAGCTCGCGAGGACGCCGAGCAGGCGGAGCATGTCACCGAAGGTACAGTTTTGCTATTCGGTGTGCACGCTCGGGTTTTGTTTGATACGGGTGCTACTCACTCGTTCATTTCCGAGTGGTTCGCTAGGCAGTTAGCCCTAGAGTCAGGCATAGAGTCTGAGGAGTTAGAGGTTCCTTTGTCTGTGCACACCCCTGCGGGTACGGTATCGACTAGGAAGTGCATTCCGTCGTTACCTTTGTGCATTGAGGATAGATTCCTAGATGGGTGTTTCTTCTTGCTAAAGATGAAGGACTATGATTGTATTCTTGGTCTGGATTGGCTAGAGGAGCACTATGCGCTACTGGATTGTCGTCGGAAGAGGATTGTTTTCTGCATTCCTGGTGAGGACGAGTTCTCTCATCCCTTGCCAAAGAACTTAGCGGGAATGTTAGTTATCTCTGCCATGAAGGCGATGCGCATGGTGAACAAGGGTTGTGACGCATTTCTTGCTAGCGTTATGCTAGTACCCGATGCTAGTTCGTCACTGACTCTCGCAGAGATCGATGTGGTGCAGGATTTTCCAGATGTCTTTCCCGATGACTTGTCTAGATTGCCACCCGATAGGAGATAGAGTTCACTATAGAGTTGCTTCCAGGCACCTCTCCTATCTCGAAGGCCCCATATAGGATGGCCCTGCAGAGTTAGCCGAGTTGAGGAAGCATTGCAAGAATTGCTTGATAAGGGATTTATTCGCCCTAGTGTTTCCCCTTGGGGCGCACCTGTATTATTCGTCAAGAAGAAAGACGGGTCACTTCGGTTGTGTATTGATATAGGAAGTTGAACCAAGTGACTGTGAAGAACAGGTATCCCTTACCTCGGATTGATGATCTGTTTGACCAGTTGCGAGAGGCATCAGTCTTTTCCAAGATTGACTTGCGATCTGGTTATCATCAGTTGAGAATTCGGAGTGAGGATGTGTCCAAGACGGCATTTAGAACCCGTTATGGACATTATGAGTTCTTGGTCCTTCCTTTCGGATTGACCAATGCCCCTGCAGCGTTCATGGATCTCATGAACCGGTGTTTAGTCCGTATTTAGATAGCTTTGTTGTTGTGTTCATTGATGACGTGTTGGTCTACTCTCCGGATGAGCCACACATCGTCAGCATTTGAGCTAGTCATAGAGGTTCTCCGTGAGCACAAGCTGTAGCAAGTTTAGCAAGTGCGAGTTCTGGTTGCGCGAGGTTCATTTTCTCAGGCATGTTATCTCCGGCGCTGGTGTAGCTGTTGATCCAGCAAAGGTCCAGGCAGTTATGGATTGGGAGGTTCCCAGGACCCCTTCGGAGATTCGTAGTTTCCTTGGGTTAGCTGGTTACTATCGCGATTCATTGAGGGTTTCTCATCCATCGCCGCCTCTTTGACAAAGCTGACCAGAAAGGGTGAGAAGTTCGTATGGTCTGAGGCATGTGAGCGTAGCTTTCAGCTATTGAAGGCTAGCTTACTTCTGCTCCGGTATTGGTATTGCCTAGTGGTCTAGAGGGCTTTGCCATCTATACGGATGCGTCTCGGATCGGGTTAGGCTGTGTACTCATGCAGCGAGAAGGGTAGTGGCTTATGCTTCTCGTCAGTTGAAGGAGCATGAGAGGAACTATCCACTCATGATTTGGAGCTCGCAGTGGTGGTTCATGCACTAAAGATCTGGCACTATCTTTATGGTGTCAGATTTGAGGTGTTTACCGACCACAAGAGCTTGAAGTATCTTTTCTCCCAAAGGAATTAACCTGAGGCAGAGAAGATGGATTGAGTTCTTGAAGGACTATGACTTCGACCTTCAGTATCACCCTGGAAAGGCGAATGTCGTAGCGGATGCTCTTAGTAGAAAGAGGTCTTCGCTCCAGCAGATTGGAAGATGTTGGAGGATGCAGCGTGCTCTATGACCGAGTTTGAGCCATTGCTGTGTCAGGCTTTTGTAGCTCAGCTATCCCTAGATCCTCATCTTGGATGAGGTGATTGAGCAGCAGAAAGCCGACCCTAGATTGTTAGAGTTAGTGGGTAAGGCGGGCATTGCTCGTGATGAGGACGGTGTGATTAGATTTCAGCACCGTGTTTGTGTCCCTGATGTAGTAGATGTCCGTGAGCATGTATTAGCGGAGGCTCATAGATCGCGATTCTCTATTCATCGGGTAACACTAAGATGTATCAAGACCTGAAGAGATCATTTTGGTGGTCCGGCATGAAGAAGGATGTTGCGGACCATGTGTCTAGATGTCTAGTGTGTCAGCAAGTGAAAGCCGAGCGGCAGCGACCATCCGGCCTTATGCAGAAGATGGATATCCCAGTGTGGAAGTGGGAAGCTGTCACTATGGACTTCGTTCGGGTTTGCCTCGATCTAGAAGGGGCAATGACTTGATTTGGGTAGTTTAGATAGATTCTCGAAGACTGCTCATTTCTTGCCCATGAAGAAGAAGCAGTCAGTAGAGAGTTTAGCTAGATTGTATGTTAGTAGTGTCATTAGATTGCATAGTGTGCCGAAGTCGATCATTTCGGATCGAGATCCGAGATTTACTTCGAGATTGTGGAAGGGTCTTCAGGATGCGTTAGGTTCGGAGCTTAAGCTCAGTTCGGCGTTTCATCCCCAGACCGATGGACAGTCCGAGAGGACTATCCAGACGCTCGAGGATATGTTGAGAGCGTGTGTTCTGGATTGGAAGGATGATTAGGAGCGTCATTTACCTCTCGTGGAGTTCGCATACAACAACAGCTTTCATGCTAGTATTGGTATGGCTCCATTCGAGGCGTGTATGGTAGGCCCTGCAGATCTCCTTTATATGGGTGGAGACTGGTGATAGGCAGTTGATTGGACGGAGTTAGTTCAGGAAACCTTGGATAAGATTCAGCTTTCAGGAAAAGGCTTGTTGCGGCACAGGATAGGTAGAAGAGTTATGCCGACAACAGGAGAAAGGATTTGGAGTTCGAGGTTGGCGATCATGTCTTCTTGAAGATATCGCCTACTCGTGGAGTTGTCAGATTTGGCAGGCATAGCAAGCTAAGCCCTAGATTCATTGGCCCATATGAGATTCTCAGACGTTTGGGCAGCGTGGCGTATGAGCTAGCTTTCCCCCAGCTTTGGCTAGCGTTCACCCAGTATTCCACGTATCTATGCTCAGGAAGTATGTCCGAGATCCGTCTGATGTGATTAGTCATGAGCCAGTGGAGATCCAGCCAGATCTTTCGTATGTCGAGCAACCAGTAGCCATTCTTGACCGGAAGGTTCAACATCTCCGGAACAAGAGTATTGTGTCGGTGAAAGTTCTATGGTGGAACTTCTCGCGTGAGGAGGCTACGTGGGAGCTTGAGGATCCGATGAGAAGAAGTATCCCCTTTTGTTTGAGTAGTGTCGTTCTAACTTCGAGGACGAAGTTTCTTTAAGGGGGAGAGGTGTAAGGCCCTCGAATTTCCGTCGCATTATTTGTATTTGTGTGTGTATATTGTGCTTGTGTATGTATGTACATATTTACGTACGTATTAATTAGTACAAGTACGTGTGCATGTGCTTATATTAAGATGTAAATAATGCATGTACTGAATGGTGATAGTATGGATACTCTACCTTATACATATTGTATGTATATATGCATGGTTTTCTGCATATTTTAGACTGCTGGCCGAAGGCCATCTTGGCGTCAACCCCTAGCCGTTTAGGTGGTGTCAGCGTCCAGACATGGACGCCAACACTAATCCAGGCGTCCAGCGACATGGACGCCAATCTCTCTGGCCTGCATGCGCAGTAGAGCTGCAAGCTTCTGAAACAAGAAAGCCAACCATTGGGGGACTGTCCCCAACGGCTCTGAAGGCTGTCAAGTCACCTGGTGAGTGGGAGAGAGACTCTCCTTATGTCTGAACCCGAAATGGCCTCTTCCCACTCCTCTCTTCACCCTTGCAAGAGGAGAAAAGAGAAGAGAAAAACCTAGAGAGAAACTGAGAGAAAACCCCACTTTGGAACCCAAAAGTCCCCAACCTGAAGATTTTTCCGGAGATCTGCTGCTTCAAGGAGGTTGCTGGATCGACGAGGAAGGCTTCCCCGACATCCCCCTGCTGTGGAGATCATCCAGGAGCCGGAGGAAGAAGATCTAGGAGGGAGTTCTGCACTTTCTTGGGACTGCCAAGGAGGGCTTCACCAACACCCTAGATCCTTGGAGAAATTTTTAAAAGGCAAGTGACCTATCCATGATGTTCCCGTATGTGTCTAGGTCGTTTCTATTATTTTTATGGATTTTTTCTCGAGTCCTAGACCCTCCCATTCACCCAAGTTTGAGAGCTCGGGTCTGTGTTTCTGCACAGACCTGCATTGACGGCAAGGTCAATGGACGCCGATATCATGCTTGGCGTCCATCGACCATGTCGCTGACCATGAGTCAGCGGCCAGAGACCGCCGCCAAGTTCCTCTGGACAGAACAATGAACTGTTCTGCCCTTCCTTTACATTAATTTCAGTATGGTTTCCGTGATGAGGATATGATAATCCTATATCTATGTATATAGTCAATTGTGTTGTGTGGATGAGTGTGATGTGTGGTGGTGAATGTTGGAATATTGTACCCTTAAACTTGTGAGCATGACTTGTTGAAAATCTTGCAAATCCATGTTTCATGATTAGGATTAGTCTGAATGCCTTGGTTTTGTCTGATCATGAAGATTAGTGGGTCAGTATATGTGTATGCAATTTTGTTAAATTATCCATGCTTGTATAAATTGCCAATAAATCCGGTTCGGTGAATAAAAAGACATGCAAGAAAGATTGTGATGATTGATCTATAGATGTATGATTTAGGGTAATTTTGTATTCTCAAATCACGCATATATTAGTAGCCTCTGTTCACACAGTAAGTGGCAAAATTGCATGATGTGTTAAACCCCATGTTAACTTAAATTGTGAATAGCATGCTAATTAGGTGTTTTATTTACTGTAAATTCTATTTAGCTCAGAAAAATCTGAAATATTAAGTGTATGATCTAGAACCCGAAAATAGCATGTGGTTAAAATTTCAGGTCATTTGGACCAGTATATAAGAAGTTATGTATTTTCCATGTGAAATATAGTAATCTACGTATGATATCGTAATGTGATTAGATAGTGCTTAAACCTAACTTTAATGGTGAAATTACTGTGTGTAAGCTCCAGAAATCTGTAGTGCCATTTTAGGAAAAACAGAGATGTGCATGTGAGTGAGAAAGTGAATGAGATGAAAAGTGTTATGTGTAAAACCATGTGTAAATCGGTAAAATGTGTAAATGTGTAACTGTGCCAATGTGACACTGCTTCGAGAGGGCAGTGGAGCTGTATCAGGGAAAAGTCCCCCTGGGAAAGTTCAATGTGTAAGTGACCCTAAGGCATTAGGGGGAAATCCTGGAGGTGGACAAGTACCACTGGTTAGGGTGGAGACTTGTTCTCCCGGTCTGCGCAGTCCAAGAGTCGCCATTGGAATGCCTAGATGGCGTCTATGTGTAATGTGATGTTTATATGTCCTTCTTTGGTGGTTTGGACTATGTGTCACGGCACCTAAAATGTGTAATGTGAAATGTGTAATGCGTATGTGTCCATGTGTAAGTGTGTAAGTGAACAATGTGAATGTGTATGTGCAAAGTGTAACCATGTGAAAGAGGAAACTTGTGTAAAGAAAATGTGAAATTCTAAATGTGAAATATTGTTGAAATCCATGTGAGACAAATCTGAAACCATGTGAATCAGTAATTCATGTTGTTATTATCATGTGTATGTGTGCAAAAAAATGCCTAGAATCCATGTTAGGGATAATTAATGAGCACGTGTGCAAATAGCATGATCGGTTATTCACATGATTGTTTTTAGCGATATTGTAGCTCTCATGTATAGTTTTCAGCCATTAACCATGTGAAACCAGCAACTTAAAGCATGTGAAAATGTCTATGTATGTGTTTAAAACTGTAGGATCCATGCTAGTCGTGTTTTCCTTTCATGTATGCACAATGTTCATGTGGGTAGCTCTCATGTCTCGGTTCTTTAAGACAAAATTTCATGAGTAAATTGAATAGAGAGCAGGTGATAGGTAAAGTTTTATTCTTAGAAATATGAAAGCATGATCCATGTATAAACTTGTAAAACTTTCATGATAGGTTGAAACCTTCAAATGATTGCATGCCATGTGTTGTAAATGTTGAATGTGCATGTAGAAACCCCTATGACTTATACGTGTATGTTATGAGTAGTGTTTCTTGCTGAGTCTTTGGACTCACTCCTTGCTTCGGCGTACAGGTGTAGTTGGTGACGTGGCACCTTTGGAGGAGACAGTGGAGACGGACTCCGAGCGCGGAGATTAGCTAGTTTTGGAGCTTCTTTGTGATTTGTGTATTTCATAGTATGTACTTTGAACATTGTATTAGAATTATCATGAAAAGAATGTATAAGTGTGGACATTATGTATTTTTATTTCAGCAGTTTAAATTATGTGAACTTTAGTTCTTTATTGTTAATTGCAAACTTCATGTATGTTAAATGTGGATGATGAATGAATGGAGACAGTTGTCTTTTTACTTCCGCTACTCTGTTGTATATTCACGTGTATCTCAGCTGTATATATCGTTTGGGTAAATGTCCCACTGTGAGGACTCTTGCTATACCGACGTGGGTTGGTATAACCGTACCGGTATAATGAGGGCCGTCACACTTAAGTTGAGTCATGTCCCAGAGTTTCTTGAGGAGCCTGCCCTTGTAGAGACCGATTTTGAAGAAGGCGATTCTGTAGACGACAGTTTAGGAGTCTATCTGCTAGACTTCGATGAGAAAGATGAGCTGGGAGATCTTGTGTCGGAAGAAGAGGACCCAGTGAGCTCCTATGTGGATGGCATGAAGAGGTACGACAAGCCAACCATGGCTGCGGATGAGCCAACCAAAGAGGTCAACCTTGGCACTGAAGAATCTCCGAGAGTAGTTTTGATTAGTGCTAACGTGAGTGTAAAAGAAGAAGAAGCTATTGTAGCTATCCTCAAAGAATTTTCTGATGGTTTTGCTTGGTCCTACGAGGACATGCCAGGGCTCGACGCCTCCTTCGTCGAGTAGCGGTTCGTCTTAAAAACCAATGCAAAAGCCATCAAACAAAAACTGAGGAGGCTACATCCCAAGCTTGCACTCAAGATCAAAGAGGAGGTTGACAAATTGCACTGAGCCAAATTCATTAGTGTTGTGCTTTATCCACAATGGGTAGCTAATATCATCCCTGTGATGAAGAAGGACGGTAAGGTTAGGATCTGCATAGATTTCCCTGACCTTAATCGTGCTTGCCCTAAGGACGATTTTCCTCTTCCCCACATACATGTCCTAGTGGACAATACTGTCGATTTTGAGATGTTGTCATTCATGGATGGTTTCTCTGGGCATAACCAGATCCATCTGGCAGAGGAAGACTAGGCAAACACTTCTTTCACAACACCATGGGGGACCTATTGTTATGTTGTGATGCCCTGCAGATTGAAGAATGTGGGAGCAACCTATAAAAGGGCAATGATGGCGATTTTTCACGACATGATGCATGTGCACATGGAAGTCTATGTTGATGATGTATTGGTTAAATCCAAGACTCGACATGGCCATGTGAGGTCCTCCGAGCAGTTCTCCAGCAGTTTAGAGAACATAAGCTCAAAATGAACCCCAAAAAGTGTCTTCGGAGTTTCCTCGGGGAAGTTGCTTGGGATCATAGTCATCAAGCGGGGAATTGAGATTGACCCCAATAAGGCCAAAGCAATAATCGACATGCCTCCTCCTAGAAACATTAAGGAAGTTAGAGGGCTAATTGGCAGACTTCAGTTCATTAGGAGATTTATCTCTCAACATTCCATCCATTGCAAGCCATTTTACGAGATGCTTAGAGGAGAGGCTAAGTTTGATTGGAACGATAAATGTCAAAAGGCCTTTGAATAATTGAAAAGCTATTTGTTCAATCCCCCTGTTCTCGCTCCTCCGGTCCCGGGTCGGCCTTTATTGCTTTATGTGTCAACCACTGAAGATTCCACAAGAGCAGTCTTAGCCCAGTATGACGAAGAGAAGAAGGAGAAAGTGGTGTACTACTTATCTAAGTTGTTCAATGAAGCTGAGAAAAAGTACACCGCCATGGAAAGAACAAGTGCGGCCGTCGTCTGGGTTGCCCAGAAGTTGAAGCATTATTTCCTAGCTCATGAGGTGAAACTTCTAGCACGTATGGACCCAATTCGGTACTTGCTTGAGAAGCCTATCCTGACAGAGCAGTTGATGAGGTGGAAAAGTTTTCTCAACCAATTTGATATCACCTACGTCACCCAAAAGTCAATCAAGGGGCATGCTATTTCCGAGCATTTGGCCCACCACCCCTTACCTTCATATTCTCTCGTCGATGAAAGTTTTCCGGATGTAGAGTTAGGAGCCATTATTGATGGTGAACCTTCCTGGATACTTTACTTCGACAGAGTTCTTAACTCCAAAGAGTGTGGAATAGGGGCAGTCCTCCTCTCACCCGAAGGGGTAGTCATCCAATACGCCTACCAATTAACCTTCCCTGCTACGAACAATGTGGCTGAGTATGAGGCACTCCTAGTTGGGATGAAAATGGCATTGCTTCTTGGAATCAAGGAGTTAAGGATAATCGGAGATTCGCAATTGATACTCCGGCAATCCCTTAGCAAGTACCAGACCCGGGATCCCAAGTTGAAACCATACTAGGACTTGGTTTGTAAGGTAATCCGGCAGTTTAAGAAGCTTATTCTTGTCCACACTCCTAGGGCTCAAAACATTCTAGCAGTTTCACTCGCCTCCCTGGCTTCTTCCATCCCTATCCCGTTAGGGAGGTCTTCCGAAACCGTCTCTGTCCAAATGTTAAAAGTCCCTTCTGATGTTGATCGTTGCTTCTCTCAACTCAAATCTCCTTCCCTTCGAGTCCATACACTTTCAAAAGAGCCAGAAATCGATCTCGATGATGGCCATCCTTGGTACTTTGACATCGAAAATTATCTCAAAGATGGATCTTTCCCGGATTATGCCACTTCGTCTGATAGACGGGCCATTCGCCGCGTCTCCGAGCGTTACAAGATTATAGGTGGCATTCCCCACAAGAAATCCCTCAATGGGGTTTATCTCCGTTGCCTTGATGAAATCGAATCTCAAAACATTGTTGAAGCCGCTCACTCCAGTGAATGTGGTGGCCATGTCAATGGTAGAGTAATTGCTTAAAAGTTGCTAAGACACTATTACTGGCCTACCATGGAAAAAGATTGCACTCACTTTGTTCGTCACTGTGCTAAATGCCAATTACACGGTGACAAAATCCATGCTCCTTCCTCTTCTCTTCACCCTCTCATCGCTCCATGGCCTTTCGCTATGTGGGCGTTCGATGTGGTCGGTCCACTCGAGGATAGAACCAGAGAAATCCGTAATAAGTCCTTCATTCTTATCACCACCGAGTACTTCACAAAGTGGGCTGAAGCGGAAGCATTCAAATAGGTCAAAGCTTTAACAGTCGTCAAGTTCATCAAGCGCAACATTCTTGCAAGATTTGGCGTGCCTCGGGACATCGTTATCGACAATGGATCGCAATTCACTTCATAGAGCTCCACGACATGTGTGGTAAATATGGTATTAACTTGCATCATTCATCCCCATATTATCCACAAGGTAACAGACAAGTAGAAGCAAATAAAACTCTCATTAAAATCATAAAAAAGACTTGTAAATCTCATAACAATGTTGATTGGCCAGACCGCTTAGTTGAGGTTCTTTGGGCTTACCGCACCTCGGTCTGAACTCCTATGGGGCAAACCCACTATGCTTTGACATACAGATCATATGCGATACTCCCATATGAGATCTTCATCCCTTCACTTCGAGTTCAATTGGATTCCGAACATGACCCCGGTCAACGTCGGGAAGCTTTATTAGCACAACTTGAACTCTTAGATGAAAGGCAAATTATTGCGGCCGACCATGCATAAGTTTATCGCTAAAGAATTGCACGTTTTTACGCCAAAAGAGTGCTTGAGAGAAATTTTAAAGTGGGTGAAATGGTCCTAAAGCGTAAAATCATCAAGGTATCAGGTCCTAGGAGCAAATTGCAAGAAAATTGGGAAGGTTTGTTCGTTGTCAAAGAAGCATATTCGGGGAACGCTTAGAGGTTAGTGGACGCCAAGGGAGTTGAGTTGTTGCATCCTTGGAATGCAATCTATCTCAAGAAATTCTACCCTTAGTCAGTCGGTCAAGTCTGTCATTCATCACTTATCAATGTCATGGGTTTGAGACTTTGCTTATTCACTTGGCCATTAATAAGGTAGGGTCTCTTCACACACCACACGATGTTGGAGTACTGTCCTTTAGCTAGAAAATCATACGTACACTCGGACGGTCTAATTTGGTCAATGTATCCCCTCTTCTCTTCTCACTCGGTAATGTTTGGAAAAAGGGGAAACTACAAGTAGGGGACCACCCACTCTCACCGTAAAGACAAAGTCACCATAAATAGGGGCAATCAAGGAAATCCAAGGGCAAAATGCCAAATCAAGCCTAAAGGGGCAAAAGCCAAAAGGTAAAAAAAGGGTAGCAAAAAGTACGTACCTAGAAAAAGACTGACCAAATAAAGGAGGTAGCAAATAGTACATACCTCCACCAAAGAATCAAAAATGAAAAGTACCCCTAAAATAATTGATGACTAAGTCTTTCATTGTGAGATGTCAAAGTGGTTTCTTCCAATCTTTCCCTCTAGTGGCAATTGGACCTTCTAAGACCTTCCATAGTGGAAAATATCAAGAAGGCTAGGGGCAATCTCCAATGTCAAGAATATCATGCAGGATCCTTGACATATGATGAATATGTGTCTTAGAGTCTAAAACTCCAAATAAAAAATTGAAAAAAAATTGGAAAATGAAAAGACAAAGAGAGTCTCTCGATGTAAATAGTTTTACCATGTATATATCTATTCTCTTATTTTGTTAAAAAAAATTACGAAAATCAAAATCCAAACAAATTAGTGGTATCATGTACATATACTAACATATTTTCCTTATTTTCCTATTAAAAAAATGCATGTATATATTTCCTTTCAATAGTTTATTTGTGTTCTTATCTTTAATTAGAAATTAGTCCGTTGACTAGATCTCAAAAAAGGTACATCATTTAGGCAAGGGGCTAAAGACAGATCTACACTAACTTTTTTCCTTTAAGTGTTGTGAATGTAGGAACCAAAGCACATTAGCAAACCATTCAAGCTCACAAAACGACAAAGTCCACAAAAAGTCCATTAAAGGAACAAAGTTTTGTACATATCATGACAAGGGCATACCCCTAGTGGTACATCTGGAGCCTTGCTCCTCACTGCTCTCCCCCTCGCTAGGCCTCTGCCTACACGAGCTACTCACCTCCTCCTCCTCTCTCTCCCGACCCCAGTCTGGGAGGGGAGGTCTTGTCGCTGTCGAACCCTCTGGCCGTAGCCCTCCTCGCACCACTGACGGGTCCCCCAGAGACACGATGTCATCAAGTGATGCGAAGGCTGACCCGGTCCTCGCCTGCGCCTCCGGATGGGCCTACTGCTGCTGCTCCCAGCGCTACTTCAGCACCCGGTCCTTCAGGATCTCGTAGTTCACGACAATCTATCCCCAGGCACTCTCTGCCTCCCTCTCTCTCTCCCTCGCCTCGAGCAGGTGACCTGGCATGGTCGCCCAGTCCTCCCTCATGTCCTCTACGGCCACCCCCTTCGGGTGGCGCTGCTCATTGATAAGAAAATATGTTAGATCAATCACATCATGTGCAGAAAGATGGTGACTCAGTGTCTTACCTCTGTCTCTAGCTCCTCAACCCTCCTCTCTAGCTCCTGAGTCCTCGTATGTAGCTCCTGGACCCTCGTCTCCGCCTGGTCCAGGGCCTCCTGCAAGCGGACCGTCAGGTCCCCACTAGCTGGCTGTGCGGACGAGCACACCCCTGCGTCCCGACTCACCCGTACCCGGGCTAGCTCCTCTCTCTGCATTCAAATACCTTGGTCAGTTCTCAAATCAAATCAATTGTGGTCAAGGGTGAGTTGTGACTTATCGGTGTCCGCATCTCGGCACGGAGTCTCTCCGTCTCCACCGCCTGCTCTGCCAATCTCCCCTCCAGAAGCTGCACCGCTGCTAACTCCGACATCTGTCATTCACACTTCAAGGTTAGAATCAAGCAATTAAATTACCAAGGTTTAGAGTTAGCATTCACTTACCACTCGCCGGTCTAGCCAGAGTCGCCTGGCGTAGTGTGCCCGGTAGTCCTCCAGGTACACCAAGTTGTCCTGGAGGTCTGTCTATCAGAGGATCTGCTCTCCTCTGCCTCGCTAGTAGGCGACCGTGCTCCAGTGCTCCTCCCTCCAGTCACGGTCCTTGGCGAAGAACCGTCGGTGAGAGTGCCCCTCTCTTCCTAGAGAGGGTACCTCTAAGGCCGGCTGGTGCCAGCCCAGAGTCTATACCACTAACTCCAAGTAGAGGGGCTCGCACGTCCCCAAGCAGAGAAGGAGCAGGAGGTGATCAAAGAACGGCCGACTTGCCCCCACCGTCGTGTGGGACGCGTCTGCCTCCCCCAGGTAGGGAGACCAAACCACCTACAAGAAAGGAGAAAATTGGTCAGTCACATCAAATGGAAATTCAATGAAAGAAGGAAAGAGTACTAGTTGAGATTCATACCTGATCGTGGGGGTAGAGGTCAAGTCCCGCCCGCACGTCCTCCACGTGCCGATCCATCACTCGTGGGTCTGGCGCCACCTCCCACCAGGCCATCAGGGGCACCATGGCCTGGCTCCCCTCTCTCTGCACCCTGCGTCCCATGGGAAAGCGGGTATACCCCCAGATCTGCAAAGCAAGAAGAAGAAGTGTCAGTCAGGCAATTTAACAAATTAATTCAATGAGGAGCAAGAAAGAAAGATACATACCTTTAGAAAAGGGGTGAAGCCCCCGATGCTCTGAGAACACCGCGAGCTGCTAGGGAGAAGTGAGAAGAGGCGTCCTAGCATCGCAGCGCCCCAAGCGTAGCGCCCCGCCTGCTCCAGGTCCCATAGCAGGAGCACGAACTTGCAGTTCATTTGAGATGACTGCGTCGGGACAAGAAGCCAACCAAACAGGCATGCCACAAAAATCTGAACTGACCGCTCCTCGCTCCTGTCCCCCAATTGGATCGACACCTAGATGCCGGCGCCGAACTCCTCAACTCTCTCAGGGTCCCCTCCTCTCTCCTCTTAGCCTGACGGCCTCCGACAGAGCTCCAAGTGGGATGCTCCGGATCGGCCTCCTCCGTCCCGCCACAAACTCTAGCCGCAGTAGCTCCACCGCATCATCATAATAATATCTCCTCTCCTGTCCTACCACTAGTTCTCCCTGAACCGGTAGTCCTGTCAGATACGCCACATCCTCCAATGTGGGTATCATATGTCCCCAAGGCATGATGAATGCCTTGCAATCTTCGTCCCACCTCTCCCTCAGCGCCTCGAGGTACGAGACATCAACATGGAATGGGCGCACCACCAGGAGGTGTCCGAACCCCATCCATGCAACTCTTGTCTGCTAGACCTCCAGTAATGCCCAGTACCATGCCCAGCACAAATCCCACATTACCCGGCTCCTCATTTTGCCTTTTCCCTGCACAAAACACAGAAAAATAAACGTCAGTATCGATTGTCGTTAAGAAAAAGTTGGCATACAAGGGATTTCCATTTATACAGAGTAGATGGCGATGGGTTTTCCGTCGAGTTCTACTGTTAACGTCCAAGGTCCTGCCGTCAAGTTCTTTTAGACGGCAAGGATATGGACGTCAACAGGAACCCGACGACCAACGATGTTGACATCGAGTTCCTGGTTAACCCGATGGCACCTCCCCTGTTTTCCCCTCTCTTCCACTGTGTACAAACACACTCGCAGGGTTGGTTAAGGTCGTGTGACCTACCTTTGGGCATCAGGCGATCCTCCGGGGTGCCTCCGCCTCTGGCTCCTCTCCCTCTCCATCGTCGGTTGTCTCCTCTCCTTCTGCCGCACTGCCGCCGGCCTCCGCCAAGTCAGCTTCCTCCTCGGCCGTTTCCTCTGTCGTCGAGCCTCCCGTCAGTTCCTCCCCTTCCTCCATCCGGCGAGTATGGTCCCGGAGAGCCGTCCTTTTTCCCCTCATCCTCATTGAAGCAGTTCAGGATTAACACAGTCTGAAATCTTGAAGAAGAATCGAAGAAGATAGAAGAAGAGTGGGACGGTGAGAGAAAAAGAGAGAATGTGAGAGGGTGTGAGAAAATGAGAGAGTAAAAGAAGAGGCGTTTTCAGCGGTTTGAAGAAAGTGAAAGGGCGCCGGAGTGGCCTCGGGAAGGTAAAGCGGCATTTTGAAGTTGACGTCACTGTGTTGGCCGTTGATGTTTCTGTTGGCATCCAGCATTTGGTCGTTCATTTCCTTTTGACGGCCACCCTATGGCCATCTATATCTGGCCCCATGGTGTCCTGTCAGACCTCGTACTCCGGTCAACAACCCGGTGGTGGACGTCTACCTTTCTTTAGATGTCCATCGACCTAGCCGTCTATCCTATGTCTGGCAGTTAACGGCCTCCTTGTGGCCGTCTACTTAGCTTTGGCGGCGTTCGATGTGGACGTCAATAGCTCATCTTTAGTCTTTCACAAAACACTCAATCCACTCAATTGAAGGCAATTTGACACTCCATTGGGTCCATTCCACACAATTCAAGTCAATCAACACATCTAACATAAAGTTATTCATTGTTTATTCAGTAAATTTGTGTTACACTTATTGGAATTGAAAAAGTACATCATTTCGCTCAACGAGCCATAAAGAAATCACAAGAAATTGGGTGAATTGTGTCAATAAATTCTTCATACTTCCAAATGTCTTCCCAATTCTCCTGCAATGCCTGGCCCACCTTCCTGCTCACCATGTACTTCTCCCAAGTCTTTCTTGCTTTCTTCATCAACTTCTCGTTCCCCACCGAGATGATCATGTCGGTGCAGTGGGATGAAGCTAGAATTCCCCGTGGTATTTCGAGCTGACACTGGCACCGGTGTGGCTGGTACACCACCATCTGATCAGCTCCAACCAACCACAAATCTCTATCTTCCCTAGTGCGCACTCTGAATTCACTTGTCCTCATGAACAGTGGCCTCACTAAGAAATCCTCCACTGGGAAGTAGCCTAGGTAATCCTGCCGGGCATCTCTGCTCTTCAAGTGTGCTGTCACACTCTTGATTTCATCCTCTGGCTCATACCAAGCTCTGCTGCAATGCACCGAACTCCAAAGGAAAATTCTTATGGGGATAGGATGCTTCTCAGCGAAATCAAACTTTAAATGAGCTTCCATCCATACCTGAAGCAGGAACAAGCTCCTACATGTGCGTCCGCCTAAGCTCATCGTGGTTAGGGAGCTGTAAAGGTGTGCCAGAACTACAGGGGCAAGTGACTGCCCATGCCATAACAGTGACAGGATCCCCACGTGCTCGTATAGGAGGAAGTCGCCACTAGTGGGGAACAAAAACACACCAGCCAAGCAGAGTGTCAATCCCCTGGTCGCTCTCTCTCCACCAATCTCCTTCGCATGCAGGATCAGTCACCAGGCCAGCCGGTCTAGGAAGATCCCGTGCTTGTTCGTCATTCTTAACACCTCCTTCTTATCCCGTATGACATCCGCGAGGATCTTTTCCCACGGGAGAAGAGGGGTCGTCTCGTCGTACTCTAGGCACCGTCTCCACCCCAAGAACAACTCCACCTCTTCGAGCAACACACTCGCCTCGAATCCCTGGAACATAAACATGTGCGTGTGTGGATGCCACCGCTCCACGAGCACCCTCAGTGTGTCAAATGCCCACCACATCTCCTTCATGTTCTTCGCCAGCACCACCATGAAGCTCAATTCCATGCTCCGATGAAGCTCCTCATGTCCAGGGTGATTGTGTTCATCAGGTTAACCAACTAGGAGAAGGCCCGCACCTGGCCTTGGCTTGGGAACGCAGGTACCTCCTACACATCTAGGGAGTGCTGTGAGAGAGGGTTTGGGGAATTTTCAGCATGAAGAATAGCAGAAATAGGCGTTGCTTACCTCCCCATTTGCCAGCCGGGTGCTTAGATGCCCTGGAACTTCGCTTAAAATACCAGGATTCACGCTCGTGGACGTTTCGGTTGATGAGGAAGCCATGTTTGCTGCTGTAGTTCATCACAAAGTCCTCTGATTCGGAGTTAAGGAAGGAGAGGATGGAGGAAAAAGATAGGAGAGTCCTTGTGGACTTCCAAGAGCTATTTTTTCTATCTGATCCACTGGCAGAATAACGTCCACCTCGTTTGAGGTCAGTCTACTAATGACGGCATCCTTTGTGGATGCCTACTGTTGTAGACGGCGCATCTGGTTGACGTCAACTATACATGGGCGGCAATCGATCTGGATGTTAATCTCCCGAATTTTCAAAAGCTTTGTTTATCAATATGGCCATTATCTCTTATCTTGTGCTTCAAGTTGTCTTGCAGAAATTTAAGCACGAGCAACGCTTCAAATTCAAGAACACTCATGCGACCGTGAGTGTTACACATGTATGTCTAACATAGGATTAGTCACCAGAGGCGAATAACTTGGCGACCGTGAACCCAGAGTTCCCCTTTATCAAAAACTATAACGGGTTTACAATCTCTTAGTTATTCGTATGGCCTTAGAATTTTTCTTCTGGTTCTAACTTCTATTTTAGATAGGTAACCCACACCAACATGCATTTAGGATTTCACTGCTAACATTCTCTTACTAACTCAAAAAAAAATACAGATTTTCCTCAATCACTCTGTGCCTCCCCAGCTCAAGTGGCCTACAGGTTAGCACCACTTTCTTGAATATCCAAGCTGAATAACGCGTCTTTGTTGCCCCCCCTTCTCCACTTGTCCCACCGTGCATATCACAAGTAATCATTCCAGTCTTATTGAGTTCATGTGAACTTTTCGCCAATCATGAGCTTAATTCTGGACTTCCAGCTTTCCAAACATTGATTCCAGTTAGAACCTTTTAATAATCCTTTGAGAGATCAATCAAATCCTTGTCTTCGCAACCCCCTAAATTTGGACAAATGTCTTAATTAGGTCAGCGGGACCTAAACGGACTCTGGTTGTGAGATTTCCTTGATTCAACCATCATATTACAACTCCTTTGACTCAGACAACACCAAAAACTAGTCAAAGTCCTACACGGCAATGCCAGGGAGCCTAACGTTGGGTTGTAGTTGTAGTTACATGGGTAGATCACCCTTCCTCTTATCCACATTTGTCTCTCAGATGATTTGTCACTTGTTTCTAGCCTAACTCATTCGTATGGCTTGCTAGATTTCCTATCCTCGGTGATGGCCCTTCCATTAAATCTCTGCATCCTTTGCTTACCGAGACACCAACCTTTCAGTCCGCTCTTCTCCCTTGCAAGATCAGATGTCTCGTAGGGGCATTTGTAGACACGAGATTTGGCCCATCTCTGCATGGTTCATGGCCCAATAAGGCTTGGTTTGACTACTTGTTGACTTGCCTCAGATTCCATGTAGACGGCAACATCGACTGCCGCTGACCGCTGGTTGGCGGCACAGGCCCTCGACATCGATTCAGGTTGCCGTCCACTAGGGTTAACGTCTGCATAGGGTTGGCGGCAGCATTGTTTGACGTCAACCTTGTTTACTTGGTCTACGCAACTGCCCGAGTTTCCATCCCACTAAACGGCCTCTCCTCGGCCATGCAACACATGGGGCCATTCCCAACAAGCAAATGGGCCACCTTGGCACCCCTTTGACCCAATAAATGTCCTACATGGCCCCCTCTCATTGGTTCAAACTTTAACACATGTGTTGCCACATGTTTAAGTGTGTTTTCTAACACTTGAGCATCCTAAGCTTCCTAGCTCTGACCCCACTACCTATATAGGTCACTACTTGGCCTTCTAAGTGAAGGAGGAGATGTTGGACGTCCATGCCATGTTGCTTTGAGAGAGGAGAGAGAAAAGTGCCCTTGAGAGCTTCCACTCTTGTTCCCTCTCTTCTTCTCAAAATTTGGAGCACCCAGGTGGCTTCACCAAGTGCTGGAGGATTCACAAAGTAGCCATCAATGACCACAAACAGGGATCATCTCCCTCTTCTCTTTCTCTTTCTCTTCCTCTCTCCTTAACTTTGCATGAAACTCTTTACACACACACACACACTCTAGGCACGTAGTGCACACTCCCTACGCTCCCAAAAGGGGTTTTCCAACCAAAAAATGGAGGGAAGAAGGGTGGTCATAGCACTTGGCCACCCCTCTTCTCAAACCCGCAACCGGTACGGGGCTCTCCTTTTGGGCATTTTCTTTTCTATTTTGGACATTTACCACAATTCCCCAAGTCTAATAGAGTCTTTTCTTGTGGTAGGAACACTTTGGAGGAGACCGTGGAGCTTCTTCTCTTTGGCCGGTCGAAGAGAGGAAAGTTGGAGTCCCACCATCCACTGCAGCACGAGGCTACGTCACCAGCGTGATCATATTACCTCCTTGGGCATAGGTAAGGCCCTGGCGATCACATCCCATTCACTTCCTTTACTAGTCTCTTTGTTTTCCCTTTGGTCAACGTGGTCAAACAAGGAGTCAACGAAGTCAACCAGCACCCATTCAACACCAAGGAGGGAGCAGCAACGTTTGGGAACCTCCGGAGACTGCAAGTGCTCGTGGGGGCGTGGAACGGAGCGTCCACACCCATCACCTAGGCAACATAGTGATAGATCTTGGTTAACTACGCAGAACCGGGAAAAGCACTCTCCACCCTAACCAGTGGTACTTGTCCACCTCCAGGATTTCATCCTAATACCCATAGGATATCACACACATTGAACCTTCTCGTAGGGACTTTACTACAGTACGGTTCCACTGCCCTCTATGGTAGCAGTGTCACTAACGGCACAATATACACATTAAACACTTTACCACATTCACTTACATTATTCACATGCACTTAAACTCACACACATGCACTTTTAACACATATACCTGGATCAGTTTACAAATATTCTATTATTGTTTCACAATGATAATTAATTCCTAATATAGTCCTAATTATGCTGCTAATGACTGGATCACATATAATTAACTTGGCATGCTTGACATGGTCATTTTCTCTTTTTAAAGCCATAATAGTATGTATTGTTATCAAAATACAACGAAACTTTTATCACAGGTTCCCAACAGTAAACCTATCACATGCTAAATTTCTCATATTTTTTGGATCTATAAAATAATTATAGCAGTTAAAACATTTTTCAGATGTATCTATCTCTAGATTCATTTACACATGGCACATAGTAGGACAGTCATGCATAATAGTTTCAAACCTGCTAACAGTCATTATGAATACATGGAAATTTTATGAAACCCTAATGAACAAGAAGTCTAATTATTCAGGAATTATCAAGATTATCTCATGAATACAATCCATTTACAAAAATTATAGTAAATAATACGATTTACAAAAATTCGACCCATGCACATGGCATCATCTACTGAGGGTACCTGACTAAACATAAATCTCATAGCATGCACAGACAATCATAAGTCCAGAAATCACAAGGTATAGATCAAAACCACATTTCTGCAACTTGAAGAACTTGGCGGCACATATGTTGTCGCCAACATCGGTTAACGGCACCATAGGTTGCCGCCGACTAGGGATCTTAACGGTAGCAAATGTTGCCATTAAGTTCCTATTTACAGAAGTGCAGACTGCAAGCACAAACCATGGTGAATGGGGGTTCCAGGACACGAGGAAAATTCTGTAAAAATACCTGGGACCTAGAAGACATGTGTAGGGATGATGTACAAAGGTTACTTGCCTCTGAAAAATTTCTAGACGAGATTAAATTGCCGAAGATGCTCTCCTCAGCCAAGCCAAGAAGCGCCTCAAATATCCCCTCGAACCGGCGTCTGTGATGGAATATGATGCACGCCGTAGTCGGGGAAGCTTCACAAATGATCAAAGTCTCCCCCGGTCGATGTAGATCGCCAGGAGACACACCACAACGCTGGATCCAAGTCTCTTAAAATCAGTTTTTCACACAGGCTTTCTAGGGTTTTGACAAGAGCCAAAAGGGACCTAATCCGGCCAAGAGGGGTGTTTTTATATGCTAAGGGAGTCGGGATACGCATTTAGGTAGGAATCCTACCGTTGGATGGAGGTTTCCAAATCAAGAACCGAACGAAACGCAGCCGTTTTCAAATCTGAAACCGCATAAATTCTAGGGAAATAAACGTCCAACGATCTGGACGTCGACTCCCTTTAAACGTCCATGCATGTTGACGTTTACATTCACTTCGGCCAGAACACAGAAATGACTATAAACATACATACACTATATGTATATACATGCAATATGTAATGTGAAATATAAGCACCATATGTACAATGTAAATAAAAAAATGTATACATGATTGACAAGCATATGTATATATACAACATTATTTAATATAAATTACACAGAAATAAACACATCTATACAATATTACTAAAACAGAGTTCTCTATTTCCCGCCAAAACTAGATGCAGGACACGTGTAAGCACCAAAATACAAAATCCCGTTTAAACTGAAGTATATTCTATTCCTCCCTACGATGCATATCCATTTATTACTTTCTTTCTCTTTCTTCCTGCATGCGATGGCTACCCTTTCATCAATTCCCGGTGAAATGTTACACGGCGTTTCGCCTTCCCACGCTGCCATTGTCCAGTTTTTGGCTCTCTCTCTCCCTCATCTGTCCCTATTTTAAGTTTCACCTGTGTTAGCCATCATGGCGTTTCAGTTCCCGGAGAAGAAGTTGAAAGGCCGGTGAACTTTCGTCTTCCAGTTTCGACAAATGAAGATGGCGCGTCCCATACTATCTCCTTCCACAGCCGCGATCTCCATCGCCATTCCCACTAGCTCGGGCCCGGCGACGTGCTAGAGTTTTCTCCTAACGCAGGTATCCTACTCTCTCTCTCTCTCTTATGGAGCCTCCTCCTACTCCTCCGCGGCGAGCTCCCAGGGGTAGCACGGTCGCCTATTGACCTTATTCGCCTGTCACCGCTACTGTCTCCTTCTACTCCACCTCTGTGTTCATCATGATGTCCCTTTCTCCGTGTTCTCAACAGATAGAGATGGAGACCCAGACCATTTGCAAAAGTGCACCATCCGATCTGGTCGCAAAGAAATAGCCAGCCCTGTACGCTCCAAAGATGCGCGAACATGGCGGTGTTGCTGGTGGTGGTGACGAGGGTGGCCGGAGTGTGGGGGGTGGGCTGCGTGTACGTCCCTTCTTAGTACCCTGCCTTCATCGGCATGTAGAACAATCAAGGGGTGGTCACGACAGTCTCCAGTTGAAACAGGATCATTGGCCTGCAGAACCATTGTCCTTCATCGAACTGTACAGCCACTGGGCCTCATCACCTACCCCTAGGACGATCGCCTCTCCCACGCCTCTGTGGTCAAGAAACCCTGGAAACAGACTGCGACGACCCTCCTTATACCGGTATGATTATACCAATCCACGTCGGTATAGTGAGTCTCGTCACAGTGGGACATTTACCCAAGCACTAACACATATGATTGAGATGTACACAAATATGAATACAGTGTAGCGGAAGTAAAAGAACCACTGTCTTTTCATTTCATCATCCACATTAAACATACATGATCCATATAGCAATTTAAGGAACTAAGTCCACATAATGAAATACAAAATTAAAATTACATTGTTCGTCCACAATTACGTAAGTTTCAATTACATAAGTCTCAATTACATACTATGAAAGTAAGATACAATGATGGTGACTCTACAACACTCTACTCTACTCGCTCGGAGTCGCTCTCAACGGTCTCCTCCAAGGAAGTAGGGTCACCTGCTAAACCTGTACGCCGAACCAAGAGTGAGTCTAAAGACTCAGCAAGTAATTCCATACACATCAAGCATGCATACATCACAAGTAAGTCCTACATTCAATTTCATTAAGTCAAAACATATAGCATGGTTGAAACAATGATAAGAAACAACCTGTCATGATATTTCTACATAACTCACAACACATGATACATGGTTTATGTCATTCCAAATTAAAATACCTACCACATGCTTTCTACTTATCTATCCACATGAGAGCTACATTCACCATTTAAGCTACAACATGATAGCACTTCACCATCGGATTTTCACACACATAAAAGGAAAATACTCCCAACATGGATTCTACATATTTTTGCACAGGTAAAACATTGTTATAAACACATTAAGGTTGCTGTTTTGACATGAATCCCACATTTTCATAACATGAATCACAATTTCACATTCTAACACATTTGTTTCACATGTTTACACATTTGCACATTCACATTGTTTACTTTTACACATTACACATATACACATGTTCACATTACACAATTTGTACATATACACATTCACATTTTCACATTTAGATGTCGTGACACATAGTCCAAACCACCACTAGAAGGACACATTCACATCACATAACACATAACACATAGACGCCACCTAGGCAACACAGTGACGGCTCTTGGTACTGCGCAGACTGGGAGAAGAACTCTCCACCCTAACCAGTGGTACTTGTCCATCTCCAAGATTTCATCCTAATGCCCATAGGATTCTAACACATTGAACCTTCCCGTGGGGACTTTTTCACAGTATGGTTCCACGGCCCTCTATGGAAGCAGTGTCACACACGGCACAATTTACACATTTCGATTTTTAACACACACACATTTCACCCAATTTATGCATCACTTACGTTGTCGCTATTAAGCACATGGTTTAGTTTTTCCTAAATCATGGTGCTACTGTTTGACAGAGTTTAAACACTCAGTAATTTACACTAATCAGGTTGAAAACACATAATCAAACCATAATCATGATAGCATGCATTAATAACTCATTTTCACATGGAAATTTCACAATATATCCTATTGTTACCCAAATCTAATGAAAATTTAACCACACACTGTTTGCAGGGTTCAAACCACTCATGCAAATTTTCACATTTTTCTGAATTCCACAAGATTTACAGAAAATGAAACACTCATTCACATGCCATTAATAATTCAGTTATCATGTAGCACGACATAAATGTCAGATTTGACAGTTCTCAGACCTGTACCTAACATGCATATTATCACAGAAATTTTTCCCGAATTTATCTCACATCATACTATTTACTGTGATTCTTTTTTTTGACCCTACACATGCTTTCTAATTTCATTACCGAAATTGTAATAAATCACATGATCATGGAAAAATTTCCAATTTTGCAAAGCATGGACTGACATACATACACATGGTCTAGAAAAATTATGGCATTCAAATTCCTCACGAATCATGTGAACAATAGACTAACACAACCAAGGTCTCATCTAACATTCATTTTTCATAAATGTAACCTTTCACACTATTTATAGAAATTCACAAAATCTCACAACGCATTCCACCATTCATAATACATAGCATATAACGTTTACAATATATCCTCATGCGAAAAACTTCAGAAATTAGTCATATATAAGGAAGAACAGCTCACTGTTCTGTCCTGAAGAACTAAACGGCAAAGGCTAGCCGTTCAAAGGGGTTAACGGCAACATCGTCTGCCGCCAACTACAGAGCTTAACGGCAAGGGATCTTGCCGTTAAGTTCCTGTCTATGCAAAAACATAGACCGAGCTCCAAAGAAAGGGTGAATGTGGCAGATCCAGGACACGAGTAAAATCCCATAAAATTTCTAAGACCTACTGGACATATACATGCATCACGGGGATGGGTTCCTTGCCTTTAGAAAAATCTCCAAGGGGATCTAAATGGCTGTTGAAGCTCTCCTTGGGCAGTGCAAAGAAGCCTCCACAAACTCCTTCCTCCGGGCTCTAGGATGAGGTAGTCTTCAGTCCAGCATGGGGAAGCCTTCCCTACGTCCAATCTTCCTCCCAGTTGAACAAGTCGTCGCCGAAGAAGCCTCGAATCGCCGGATCTGAGCTCTCAAAGTCCAGTTTTCTCTGTTCTCTCAGCTAGGGTTTTCTCCTTGCAAAGAGCTAAGAGAGCTCTTTCAGGTTGCAAGGAGTGGTAGTTTTATAAGGTAAGGCTTGGGATCTCACGCAGGGCATGATGGGAGAGGTGAGAGCCGTTGAGGACATCTCCCCAATCGGTGAGCAAGCCCAACCCGAAATTTTGGGGTCTACTGCGCACAGAAAATCAGAGAAGTAGACGTCCACATCCATGGTCGTTTACCTCATAGTTGGCGTCCATCGACATGGACATTTACTCAACATGGATGTCCATCCATGTTGACGACAATTTGCTCTTTGGCCAGAGCATTAAACCATGCAGAAAACCATATATACGCTATATATATATACATGCAATATATATAGTATAGTGTACACACTACTACACCAGGCAAACAACCAATAATTACATCTAAACATACACATGCATACATAAGTACACCTAGCTAATATGTACGTAGATATCTACGTATGCATACATAATATTTACACATAAGCATGAATCCACACACACAACAAAATAAATGGACAAACTTTGAGGGCCTTACACCCTCTTCCCCTTAAGGAAACTTCATCCTCGAAGTTTAAACAACACTACTCGAACAAATGAGGATACTTCTTCCTCATCGCATCCTCAAGTTCCCAAGTAGCCTCCTCTCGCGAGAAGTTCCGCCATAAAACTTTTACCGACGTAATCCTCTTGTTCCAGAGATGCTGAACCTTCCGGTCAAGAATAGCCACTGGTTGCTCCACATACGATAGATCTGCCTGGATCTCCACTAGCTCGTGACTAATAACATGAGACGGATCTCGAACATACTTCCTGAGCATAGATACATGGAAAACGGGATGAACACTAGCTAAAGCCAGAGGCAAAGCTAGCTCATAAGCCACGCTACTTAAACGCCTGAGAATCTCATACGGGCCAATGAATCTGGGACATAATTTGCTATGCCTGCCAAACCTGACGACACCTCGAGTAGGTGAAATCTTCAAAAAGACATGCTCACCCACCTCGAACTCCAAATCCTTCCTCCTGTTGTTGGCATAGCTCTTCTGCCTATCCTATGCCGCAACAAACCTATTCCTGATAAGCTGAATCTTATTCGAAGTCTCCTGAACTAACTCTGGACCGATCAACTGTCTATCGCCGGTCTCCTCCCAACATAAAGGAGATCTGCAAGGCCTTCCATACAACGCCTCAAATGGAGCCATACCAATGCTCGCATGAAAACTGTTGTTATATGCGAACTCCACTAGAGGTAAGTGGCGCTCCCAATCATCCTTCCAATCCAGCACACACGCCCTCAACATATCCTCGAGCATCTGGATAGTCCTCTCAGACTGTCCATCTATCTGAGGATGAAACGCCAAACTGAGCTTCAGCTCTGAACCTAAAGCATCCTGAAGACCCTTCCACAGCCTCGAAGTAAATCTCGGATCTCGATCCGAAATGATTGACTTCGACACACCATGCAATCTAATAATGCTACTGACATACAATCTAGCAAAGCTCTCTACTGACTGCTTCTTCTTCATAGGCAAGAAATGTATAGTCTTCGAGAATCTATCTACGACTACCCAAATCGAGTCATTACCCCATCTACATCGAGGCAAACCCGAAACAAAATTCATAGTGACAGCTTCCCACTTCTATATTTGGATCTCCATCTTCTGCATAAGACCAGATGGTCACTGCCGCTCGGCCTTCACTTGCTGGCACACTAAACACCTAGATACATAATCCGCTACATCCCTCTTCATGTCGGACCACCAAAAGGACCTCTTCAAATCCTGGTACATCTTAGTGTTACCCGGATGAATAGAGAATCTCGACCTATGAGCTTCTTCTAAAACATGCTCATGGACATCTACCATGTCAGGGACACACACTCGGTGGTGGAATCTAATCACACCATCCTCATCACGAGCGATGCCTGCCTTCCCCACTAACTCTTGGAGTCTAGGGTCGGCTTTCTGTTGCTCTATCACCTCATCCAACACCGAAGACCTAAGGGATAACTGAGCCACAAAAGCCTGACATAAGGTCTCTAACTCAGCCATCGCACACACCGCATCCTCCAACATCTTCCAATCCTGCTGGAGCGAAGACCTCCTCCTGCTAAGAGCATCCGCTATGACATTCGCCTTTCCTGGATGATATTGAAGATCGAAGTCGTAGTCCTTCAGGAACTCAATCCATCTCCTCTGCCGTAGGTTTAGTTCCTTCTGGGAGAAGAGATACTTCAAGCTCTTATGGTCAGTGAACACCTCAAATCTGACACCATAAAGATAGTGCCTCCAGATCTTTAGTGCATGAACCACTGCCGCAAGTTCCAAATCATGAGTCGGATAGTTACGCTCATGCTCCTTCAATTGGCGAGAAGCATACGCCACTACCCTTCCTTGTTGCATTAGTACACAGCCTAAGCCAATCCGAGATGCATCCGTATAAATGGCAAAACCTTCAGCACCACTAGGTAATACCAATACCAAAGCGAAAGTAAGTTTAGCCTTCAATAATTGAACGCTACTCTCACATGTCTTGGACCACACAAACTTCACCCCCTTTCTGGTAAGCTGAGTCAATGGGGCGGCGATGGATGAACATCCCTCAACGAATCGCCGATAGTAACCAGCCAAACCCAGAAAACTACGAATCTCCGAAGGGGTCTTGGGGGTCTCCCAATCCATAATTGCCTGGACCTTTGCTGGATCAACTGCTACACCAGCACCGGAGATTACATGCCCAAGAAAATGAACCTCGCGCAACCAAAAATCGCACTTGCTAAATTTTGCATACAGCTTCTGCTCACGGAGAACCTCTAACACTACCCTCAAATGCTGACGGTGTGTGGCCTCATCCGGAGAGTAGACCAACACATCATCAATAAATACCACAACAAAGCTATCTCCGTACGCCCAAAAAACCCTGTTCATGAGATCCATGAACGCTGCAGGGGCGTTGGTCAATCCGAAAGGAAGGACCAAAAACTCATAATGTCCATAACGGGTTCTAAACGCCGTCTTGGACACATCCTCACCCCTAATCCTCAACTGATGATAACCAGATCGTAAATCTATCTTAGAAAAGACTGATGCATTTTGCAGCTGGTCAAACAAATCATCAATACGAGGTAAGGGATACCTGTTCTTCACTGTCACTTGGTTTAGCTTCCTATAATCGATGCATAACCTAAGTGATCCATCCTTCTTCTTTACGAATAAGACAGGTGCGCCCCAAGGGGAAACACTAGGGCGAATAAATCCCTTATCTAGCAATTCTTGCGACTGATTCCTTAACTCGGCTAACTCCGCAGGTGCCATCCGATATGGAGCCTTCGAGATAGGAGAGGTGTCCGGAAGCAACTCTATGGGGAACTCTATCACTCTACCCGGTGGCAATCCAGACAAATCATTGGGAAAGACGTCTGGAAAATCCTGCACTACCTCGATCTCTGCTAGAGTAGGTGACTCACTAGCCTCGGGTACTAACACTACGCTGGCAAGAAAAGCGTCACAACCCTTGTTTACCATGCGCATCACCTTCATGGCAGAGATGACCAACTTTCCCACCCAGTTTCTTGGCAAGGGATGAGAGAACTCGTCCTCACCAGGAATGCGGAAAACAATCCTCTTCCGACGACAATCTACTAACGCATAGTGCTCCTCTAGCCAATCCAGACCAAGAATAGCATCATAGTCCTTCATCTTTAGCAAGAAGAAACACCCATCTAAAACCATATCCTCAATACACACAGGTAACGATGGAATACACTTCCTATTCGATACCGTACTTGCGGGTGTGTGTACAGACAACGAGACTTCTAAATCCTCAGACTCTATGCCTGACTCTAGAGCTAACTGCCTAGCGAACCACTCAGAAATGAACGAATGAGTGGCACATGTATCAAACAAAACCCGAGCGTGCACACCTAGAAGTAAAACCGTACCTTCGGTGACATGCTCCGCCTGCTCGGCATCCTCTCGTGCTAGGGCAAACACTCGAGCTGGGGATCGAGGCCTTCCTGGTCTTCCTGTAGCTGGCGCTACTGCTACTACCGCTGCTGGGGTTGGCCCTCCGCACTGGACTCCCTGCTGAAGTCTCGGACAATCCTTGATCTTGTGGTCACTGCTCCCGCACTTCAAGCATTTTCCCGCTACCATCCAACACTACGTACCACCGTGTGTCTTCCTACAATGGGGACACTCCTTCATCATACCAGGGGAACGTTAAGAAGGTACCTGAGTACTGCTGGCTGCCACTGGACGCTGCGGGGTCTGGTACGCTGCCTTCTTCTTATCCTGCCGCTGGAAAGGGGCCGCAGGTCTCTTCTGCAAAGCTTTCTTCTCCTCGAGGTACTGCTCCATTTCACCCTCCTGCCTACAAGCAGCGCTAAGGGCCTCGTCCAAAGTACGATGATCGAATCCCCCTAGCCTCGTCCTCAGTGATGGCTTAAGGCCCATCACAAACTTCTTTGCCTTCCTGCGCTCATCAGCTACTATGTGAGGTGCATACATAGATAACTCAGCAAACCTGGCCTCGTACTCGAGTACAATCTTGGAGCCCAGAGTCAAGGAAAGGAACTCCTGCTCCATCCTGTCCTGGATATGCTCGGGGACGAACTTGGCCCGAAAGAGCCTCACGAACTCATCCCAAGCAACATCAATAGCACCGTCCTCGAATCGGGTTCGCAGTAAGGAAGCCCACCACACATCAGCTCTCTCCTGCAACACAACCTTCATAAGAACCAACTAACAGCTCTAATTTAACAGGATAAGCAAGCATATAAAACTAACACATACCTATAGCATATAGGTGGCTAAAGTAACCTTGTCCTCATCCGCACACCTAATAGCCCGGAAGATCTTCTTGATCTCCCTCATTCAGCTCTCGACTAGTAATGGGTCGCTCTCCCCCTTAAAAGAGGGTGGCAACATCCTCTTGAATCTTTCCATGATGGAGGGTCCACCATCGTCCTGAGCCTGGGGAACTGGAACCTGGGCTTGCCACAACAAACAACAAGCAATGCATATTCAACACAACATCATGCAATCAAATAAGACAAAGTACTCTTTATTTTATTATTCCAACCTGAGCCTCTATTTAAGCCTGGAGTGCAGCCTGGGTGTGGGCTTGCGCCTGCATGGCCTGCACTAGACCCTGCATGAACACTCCATAATCCACAGGTGCCGGTGGGGGAAGTACAAGACCCTGAGGTGCCGGGGCGTGCTGCTCAGTCTCCTCCTCACGCCTAGGCTCATCTCTCCTCTGCTCGCCATCGCGAGTAGGTACACAACCACGTCTACCGCATGAAGCCATAAGCTGCAATTAATTTAATCACTATTAGAAACTACGTTATTTAGTCCCTAACCACTTTCTTATCTATCTTTCATTCATTATTAATCAATTCTACACACGTGGACAACTCTATAAAGACTTAGCATGTAATGGAGATGATGACTTATGTATATTTATGTACGATCTCAACCGGTTGGTCTCTGATACCAATCTGTGCGACGACCCTCTTTATACAGGTATGATTATACCAATCTACGTCGGTATAGTGAGTCTCGTCATAGTGGGACATTTACCCAAGCACTAACACATATGATTGAGATGTACACAAATATGAATACAGAGTAGCAGAAGTAAAAGAACCACTGCCTTTTCATTTCATCATCCACATTAAACATACATGATCCATATAGCAATTTAAGGAACTAAGTCCACATAATAAAATACAAAATTCAAATTACATTGTTCGTCGACAATTACGTAAGTTTCAATTACATAAGTCTCAATTACATACTATGAAAGTAAGATACAATGATGGTGACTCCACAACACTCTACTCTCCTCGCTCGGAGTCGCTCTCAATGGTCTCCTCCAAGGAAGTAGGGTCACCAACTAAACCTGTACGCCGAAGCAAGAGTGAGTCTAAAGACTCAGCAAGTAATTCCATACACATCATACATGCATACATCACAAGTAAGTCCTACATTCAATTTCATTAAATCAAAACATATAGCATGGTTGAAACAATGATAAGAAACAACCTGTCATGATATTTCTACATAATTCACAACACATGATACATGGTTTATGTCATTCCAAATTAAAATACCTACCACATGCTTTCTACTTATCTATCCACATGAGAGCTACATTCACCATTTAAGCTACAACATGATAGCACTTTAGCATGGGATTTTCACACACATAAAAGGAAAATACTCCCAACATGGATTCTACATATTTTTGCACATGTAAAACATTGTTATAAACACATTAAGGTTGCTGTTTTGACATGAATCCCACATTTTCATAACATGAATCACAATTTCACATTCTAACACATTTGTTTCACATGTTTACACATTTGCACATTCACATTGTTTACTTTTACACATTACACATATACACATGTTCACATTACACAATTTGTACATATACACATTCACATTTTCACATTTAGATGCCGTGACACATAGTCCAAACCACCACTAGAAGGACACATTCACATCACATAACACATAACACATAGACGCCACCTAGGCAACACAGTGACGGCTCTTGGTACTGCGCAGACCGGGACAAGAACTCTCCACCCTAACCAGTGGTACTTGTCCACCTCCAGGATTTCATCCTAATGCCCATAGGATTCTAACACATTGAATCTTCCCGTGGGGACTTTTCCACGGTACGGTTCCACAGCCCTCTATGGAAGCAGTGTCACACACAGCACAATTTACACATTTCGATTTTTAACACACACACATTTCACCCAATTTACGCATCACTTACGTTGTCGCTATTAAGCACATGGTTTAGTTTTTCCTAAATCATGGTGCTACTGTTTGACAGAGTTTAAACACTCAGTAATTTACACTAATCAGGTTGAAAACACATAATCAAACCATAATCATGATACCATGCATTAATAACTCATTTTCACATGGAAATTTCACAATATAACCTACAATTACCCAAATCTCATGAAAATTTAACCACACACTGTTTGCAGGGTTCAGACCACTAATTCAAATTTTCACATTTTTCTGAATTACACAGAATTTACAGAAAATGAAACACTCATTCACATGCCATTAATAACTCAGTGATCATGGAGCACAACATAAATGTCGGATTTGATAGTTCTCAGACCTGTACCTAACATGCACATTATCACATAAATTTTTCCCTAATTTATCTCACATCATACTATTTACTGTGATTTTTTTTTTTTACCCTACACATGCTTTCTAATTTCATTACCGAAATTGTAATAAATCACATGATCATGGAAAAATTTCCAATTTTGCAGAGCATGGACTGACATACATACACATGGTCTAGAAAAATTATGGCATTCAAATTCGTCACGAATCATGTGAACAGTAGACTAACACAACCAAGGTCTCATCTAACATGCATTTTTCATAAATGTAACCATTCACACTATTTACAGAAATTCACAAAATCTCACAACGCATTCCACCATTCATAATACATAGCATATAACGTTTACAATATATCCTCATGCGAAAAACTTCAGAAATTAATCATATATAAGGAAGAACAGCTCACTATTCTGTCTTGAAGAACTAAACGACAAACGCTAGCCGTTCAAAGGGGTTAACGGCAACATCGTCTACCGCCAACTGAAGAGCTTAACGGCAAGGGATCTTGCCATTAAGTTCCTATCTGTGCAAAAACACAGACCGAGCTCCAAAGAAAGGGTGAATGTGGGGGATCTAGGACACGAGTAAAATCCCATAAAATTTCTAAGACCTACTGGACATATACATGCATCACGGGGATGGGTTTCTTGCCTTTAGAAAAATCTCCATGGGGATCTAAATGGTTGTTGAAGCTCTCCTTGGGCAGTGCCAAGAAGCCTCCACAAACTCCTTCCTCCGGGCTCTAGGATGAGGTAGTCTTCAGTCCAGCGTTGGGGAAGCCTTCCCCTACGTCCAATCTTCCTCCCAGTTGAACAAGCTCGCCGGAAGAAACCTCAAATCGTCAGATCTGAGCTCTCAAAGTTCAGGTTTTCTCTGTTCTCTCAACTAGGGTTTTCTCTCCTTGCAAAGAGCCAAGAGAGCTCTTTCAGGTTGCAAGGAGTGGTAGTTTTATAAGGTAAGGCCTGGGATCTCACGCAGGGCATGATGAGAGAGGTGAGAGCCGTTGGGGACATCTCCCCAATCGGTGAGCAAGCCCAACCAGGAATTTCGGGGTCTGCTGCGCACAGAAAATCAGAGAAGTAGACGTCCACATCCATGGCCGTTTACCTCATAGTTGGCGTCCATCGACATGGACGTTTACTCAACATGGACCTCCATCCATGTTGACGCCAATTTGCTCTTCGGCCAGAGCATTAAACCATGCAAAAAACCATATATACGGTATATATATATATACATGCAATATATATAGTATAGTGTACACACTACTACACCATGCAAACAACCAATAATTACATCTAAACATACACATGCATACATAAGTACCCCTAGCTAATATGTACGTAGATATCTACATATGCATACATAATATTTACCCACAAGCACGAATCCACACACACAACAAAATAAAAGGACAAAATTTGAGGGCCTTACACAGACCTCCGGGGAGCGCGGTTGCGAGGGCTTCTTCTTGGCATAAGCGCCGTCGCGGGAGGGTGCCGGCCAGGAGGAGGAGCGGTGTTCTTCGTCCAAGGCGCGCCCAGGGGGCTCCGCCATGTCTTCCACGACGTCAGCTGGGTGACCCGGCATTGTTCATGACAGGTAGCTCTTCCAGGGGGCCGTCATTGCCAATGAAAAGTGCAGAGAATTGGGCAGTGAGGTGGGCATATTCACCGATTGTCGTCGTCATGGTGGGGGCGAGTGCCATCATCTCCGTCGTAAGCTGCAGCTCCCGGCGCAACACAGAACGAAGAGAAGAAGAGGGGGAGGAGAAAAAAAGTTATATCGTCTCCCTTGTCCCCGTGTGTGTCCATGCATGTGATCATATCGTCTCCCTTGCCCCCATGTGCATATTGTCTCCGGCAGGATCATATGATGCCGCGGCCAGATGGAATCTCCCAACTTCAGGGTCGCCGTCGTCGGATCTGTCATCATTGCCTACTACCTCATTATGAACACCATCGCCTATTGCCGATGACATCTCTCTACCGCCTTAACACTGCAAACAGCAGTAGTTACTGTTGCGCAACAGTAAATATCGGTTTATTTCTTTTTTCTTCTTAGTTTTTAATTTCTATTTTAAAATCTGATTTTGTGAGATGACATTTTCCAATTTATATATATTTTTAAATATATTAAAAAATTATACATACTAATGTGTACTGGATCCAGAACCCGACCAGCGATCTGTTGGTCGCCTAACACACATATTTGTTATGTAGTTAACAGTTGTTGATTTGTAAGTAAATGTTTAAGTATGATATAATTTTCATATTTAACTATGTCCATTCCAAGAGCTGATTCTTAATTATTTAGATTAATGTAATGTTAAAATTAGATTTTGAAAATTATTTCTTTAATATTTAAAATTTACGTAGGAAAAATAGAATAAAAATTATTTTTTAATTGAAAAAATATCATATTCAACACTGTTAACCTATTTTCAACGCCATCTCGTAAGCATTTGAAGAAAATCAACTTTTTTAAAAAAAATTAATAACGCATCTAAACTTTTTTGATATAATAAAATTCAGCCTTGAAACTGTCACGTGATAATATCAGGATACTCTAATTCCCGCCTAAACTTTCTTGATATAAAAATAGAAATACGGATGCCTAAACTTTCCCCTAAAAATTCAAAAATTTAAACAACTTTTAAACATGACATATGCATGCTACCCTCCACGGCAAAGCAATCGAGGGAAGGTGAATTATTCACCTTTTTTAATTAGTACCATGATATTTATATGGGAGAATTATCAATCAATCCCTGCTTTTTGGGGACTTATTTTTAGGTCTCTGACTTACACAGTTTTCTAAAGGGAGAAAAGTGTGTAGCTACACAATTTTCTAAAGGAGTCAACGACCTAAAAATAAGTCCCCAAAAGACAAGGACTGATTGATAATTCTCCCTATTTATATTCCAGTATATCTATTTATACTCATAAACAAGGAAATGACATGCATTTAAGAAGAATCCAGGTAAACGATTTCTTTCTCTAAATTGCTGCCTAAACCAGTGAAGAAATCTTGCTACACCGGGTAAGATAATTACTACATGGAAAAATTCAAATAATGTCAAAACATGGCAGTACACAATTTTTTATAAAAAACTCAATTTTAGGCCACATATTAACAATCACATTATTTGGCAATTATATACATTATGTTCCTAGGCAAGTTTCATGAACAGTAAGACATGGAAGGTAACAAAATTGAGTTTGGGTTTGACATTACAAATAAGATCTATTTTCAGATTTTATAAATTGATGTAGATTGGAGATTCACATGAGTCTCTAATAAAGGTTTATTGTACCTTAATATGCAACATGTATTTGTAACCTATTGTTCACTACTTCCACTTAACTTCTTATTGTAGTTTCTATTCTTATGTTAAAAATGAGTCTTATTAAAAAAATTGTTAGCGTAATGTTGCTTCATACAGTGCCTATGATTTCTTTCCTTCTATTTTATACTTTTCTTGCTCGAATAAATTTCAAAATAGAATACATAAATTACTTTATTATTTATCATCAAATTGAACTTCAATTTTTTTTTTTTACAAATCTCAGAAAAAATAAATTAACATATCCAACTTAACAATATTTAAAATTTTAACATATTTTATATTTTTTTAAAAAAATCTTTTTATTCACTTAAACATTTTAAAAACCATCGTCGTGCATCGCACGGGTGTCCAACTAGTATCTATATATATACATATATATGTATACACATGCACATAGCTATATACACATAGTGACTAGTACATCATAAGACAAAGTCAAATAAAAGAGCAAAAATTCGAGGGCCTTACATATACATATTATCGCCACGGATTTCCAATAACAAGTTCATAGTAATAAGGACAAGATCATTCATAGAGTTCAAGGGATGACAAAAGCTCAAGAGATCAATTGGACAACATCAGGACGTATCTTAAGTTTCATAATCCTTAGTGTCTTGACAAGAGGATGACTAATGATATGTCGTACATGCTACATGTGCTCTCTCTCTCCAGGATACTTCATGGTACAACCAACTCGGTCTCTATAAGGGAATCCACAGAGTACGAAAACTTACGGAGGTCTAAGGAAAGATGTCGCTAGTCTGTCGATACGGAATGCCTTACCGAGAGCTTCGAATTCACCAAGAAGGGTGTGCCTAATCGTGCAAACGTGTAAGTGTCATGACACAGAACTTTCCTAATCATTCGTGCAATTGATGAACAAAATATGGAAAACCTCGGAAAGCACGTAAATAAAGAAAGTCCACATGCAACAAGCAAGCAGCATAATAGGAAAGCTTTAAACCAAGCAAGTCCATTCTTAACATGTATCCTCCATAGATTAATATCACAACTTATTTCATGACAGATTTCATTTCAAGCTAGATCACTAGATGATAATCAAATGAACGTAGGATAAATCACTTCATATTGTGCATTAGGATCATATTCATGTCATTATAGTTTTTCAAACGGGTTGATCACTTTTAGGCCAATGGATAACTAAGTAACATGATTACAGACCAAGACATACACATGGTTGACTAACTAACCAAAAGGAACAGTGTCAGGTCGGCCTTTGAATCGCGACGGGTTCAGACATCGCTTTTCAAAGAGCCGTACACAGTTGAGCACATAATCGCGACGTACCTTCCTGTCACATTTAAATCGCGACAGGGACAATGGTCGCCATTCAGACATGAATCGATTACCAGATCGATTGCCTAACCATAATCGCGACGGACCTTCATGTCGTGTTTCGGACGGAATCTATTGCAAGATCGATTACCAATCAAAATCGTGACGGTCAAGTCTGTCACATTCATAACGCGATAGACCGACATGTCGTGACGATTCTTGAATCGCGACACTTCGATACGTCGCGTTCAAGAATTGACATTAAACTTCAAATATAAAATTGTACGGAATTGGAGGGCGGGAAAATTGCCAAATCGCGACAGCATGACGGGTCCAGAAACCCATGCGACACATAGTTTGATGTGTTAGGGTTGACCAGTCAGACCTGAAAATGCGACAGATAGCTCGGTCGCCTTTACATGAATCGTGACTTACCAGTAGGTCATGTTCATGCAAACAGAACTGTGACGTCTAGATACGTCGCATTCATGGATCTTGCCTAAAAACACAGAAAACAGGTATAACCCTTCATGATAGACCTACAACTTGAAATCTAGCGATCTCTAGGCAAAATGTAAACATGAAAAATGTTAAGGACATCAAGTAGAGGGGAATCATTGTTTTGGCTTGACCCAAAATGACCTCGATTTACAGCATAACCAAGAAAAGCCCTAAACTTGCGCGACTTATGGAAAACGCTTAATACGACTAATATGCTTGATGGAAATTGGGAAAAATGGATGCAAAAAAAAACTAGGCTTGATGCTCTTTCAGATAGTATAGCCCTTGTTTAGTTCTGGCCTGAGATCACCTACCTTTGAATGCTAAGAATTGCTTGAAGGTTCTGGGTCAATGCAGTGGCTTGAGGAAGATGTTGTTCATGAATACAAGCCCTAGGGTCGACCTCCTTGCTCCTGGGCGTCCTTCCCATGTCCAGTAAGGAAGAAAGCTTGCTATGGTTTCCCTATTGGGTTGTGTAGTGGATTTCTATGGCTAGGTGCACTTGATTCCGACTTTTGATGTTTCCAAATCCATGGTAGCAATCCTACCATGACTAGGATTCCCTTGAAATAATATTTCCTTCTTAATCCAACTTTAATTAGAAAGTTATAGAGAGCAATTTCGTGCTCTCATGTTGGGCTTAGGTTTGAGTCATGATTAATGGCCCAAATAATTCATGTTTTAGCTTAAATGACCCATTTGACTAATGGGTATTGGGTTAATATGAATTTCAAATATGATTTCCTTTTTGTTTGACCACCTATTGGCCCAATAAGAGTTGTGTTGGCCCCAACAAATCTAAATGGTTGGTCCCACTTCTTGGGAGTTAAACACTGACATTTTATTTATTTATTTAACATTCTCATTTATTTGTTATTTTCCTAAAAATTTTAAATCCGTAAATTTCCTGGGTGTTACATTCCAAAAGTCGGAGTCCGGGAAGACTTCGACTTTTGAGAACTCAGAGTAAGTAAATATAATGGACTTCGACTTTTAGGAAGTCAGAGTCATGTCAAACTTCGAATTTTTTGGAGTCAGAGTACTACCAGTTAGTTCATTAATTGTAGCCCTACTTTAAATTTTCTCGAGTCGAAGTATGATATACAGTATTCGTTGTGGACTTAGAGAAATTTTCATCAGTGTTGATACATTGATTCTGTGTAAGCATAAATTTTGGCTAAGATATATTACAGTATGTATATTAAAGCCTTTGTATATTAATTTTCCATAAATGGTAGTAAAAAGGTATTTTAAGTATATTAAAAGGTTTTGTCTTAGCCAGAACATTATGATAAATGTTTAGCATAATATTAGAAATATTTTTAGGGATAGTTGCTCAACAGTTATGACCATCAGTCCTTTAGCTCTCGGAGTCCCAAAGGCTTCAGGCTATGCAGGTAGCTTCATGGCTCTATGAGATAGCTTATGAAAATGACTGCAAGCTTCATATCCGTTATTGACAGAGGCAAGCTTCAGTAGGAGCTAAGTATCTGCAAGGTAAAGAAGCGTAAGTACCTCTGTCCTTTCGGAGGTAGGTAAGATAGAAATATGTGTAAAGTATAAAGGATCTCAGATGGACAGATGATCAGAGCATTTAAGAACAGACTGACAGTTGTATATAAACTTTTCCTAAAAGTAAGGAAGTTCTGACATAAAGGATATGTGGTAGGTGAGTTCTGACAGATAGCCCATACTACTTATACCTACCCTCGCATTTACTGCATAGCATCTGTCAAATGGGAATAGAACTATGTTTTTGACAGCAAGTAAGACACCACAATATACAATTCATTCGAATCTTACAAAGATTTTTTATATGATTATTTTGAGTATACTCTTTCCCACCTAGCAGAATATTTAATTTAATAGCAAGGAAAACATCATATTGTAGGACATATATGACACATATATTTTGTAAAAGATCTCATAGGGATAAGAGAATCTATCAAGATAAATGAGACATAATGTTCTATAAGAAATAAAGAAAAGTATCAAAGTATAGTAACACAGAAGTTGGTGTTATACTTCGACTTCTAAAGAGTCAGAGTGAGAAATGATCAAGACAAGAACAATACTAGACTTCGACATTTCAAGAGTCGGAGTGAACCCAGTTGATAAACAATCAGTATTTGAACTTCAACTTTTCAAGAGTCGGAGTTCAATTATACTTCGACTTCCCAATGGTTGGAGTGATCCCAGTTCAACAGTTGATGGATCACTTCGATTTTCATGAAGTCAAAGTGTGACCTGTTTGTTCAGCAATCGGTACAACACTTCAACTTTTCAAGAGTCGGAGTTAGTATGGTATACACTTGTGGACCTAAAGGAATCTTCTTATCAAGTGTGTCAATGTTAGACACTTAGGTCCCGTGTGTGTTGACACACAAACTTAAATAAGTGATACAGAGTATAATACATTTATGCCTCTATTTTGTCATATTAATTTTTATAAAAAATAACTTGTGGTATCATTCAATAAATTTGTTTTTAGGAGATATTAAAGGATTTTGTCATAGCAAAAACACAATGTTCAAACATTAAAAAAAGATAATTGCACAACAGTATTCTTAAGATAGTTGCTCAACAATTCTCCCCCTTTTTGTTAATGAAAATTTTTTTTATATAGATACTGTAAACAATTGGTTTTGTAAAAAAAAATTGTTCTATGTCCTATATATCTATTATTATCTTTCTTTCTCCCCCTTTGTGGCATTAACAGAAACGATAAAAGATAGAGAGAGAGAGAGAAAATACACATAGATAGAGAGCAAATGTTGTATATTAATAGTAGCGAAGAGCATTGTGCATTCATGATGAGGAACTATGAAGATAGTGAGAAGGTGGGATCTGATGAAAGAATGGTTGCAGAAGATCCCAGAGCTTCTTCTCATTTTCGGGGAATATATGGAAGAACATGGAACCATCTATGTCATAGGATGATCCTATAGAGGGGATTTTCCTAAAAGACTTAAGATGACGACGATGATACCAATTAAGTCTCCTATTGTAGTTGTCACTATATAGAGTTCTCCAAAGGGGAATGAATTTCCTACTAGCTGCCTTGTGCAGGAACTCATGAACTGTAATGTTCTAGTGGAGACTTTGAGAATGAGCTGCTTCCTTGACTTTGTAGGAGACGGTATATCTGTCTGTCCACATCAGAGACATAGTCCTCCAAAGTGTCTCATAACCTTTACAAAGATAAGCAGCAAAAGATAACTTTTGCTTCTTGCATTCTGCATTGTTTTCAGGGTAAGACACAACCCATTGACCATCTGTCATTCTTTCTGATTTGGAAAAACTATGCTGAAAATCCACAAGATGCTGAGAAGTCTTAGGGGCATGCACGATAGAAAAACGATGGAAGGGTAGCTTGATGTTGTATTTGATTTTGAACCTAGATGCTATCCTAATGTGTCTGTTGAAGACAACTTGGGCAAACTGCTTTCTATAGGAAATTGCCCCTATTAAACTGGGGTGCAGTCCTGAGGGCAAACCAATGGTCATAAAAGGAGTCATTTCTCTTTGCCCTCTAACAAGCATAGCCCACTCTGTAATGACCCTCTTCATACCGCTACGATTATACCAATCTCCATCGGTACAAAGGGCGTCAATACAGTGGGATAATAACCCAACACTAAACGATAGGTTGATATGTACATGAATACAAATGAGTTCAGCAGGAATAAAAAAATAACTTAACTTCATTCTATCATCATCACACATTCCACAGTCTATATAGACAGAGAAAGATATGACAATGTCCACATTATTACAATTTCAAAAGAACTACATTGTCTATTACACCATATGAATAACATTATTCAAACTATGAAAGAAAAATTACAACTATATAGTGAACTTCACAAAATGCTACTCCTCGTGCTCGGGGATGCTCCTCGTTACACCCTCTCCAAGTACGGATACACCTGTCTCACTTGTACGCCGAAGCAAGTATGAGTCTAAAAGACTTAGCAAGCAATCTAAAGACTCATCCTTACACATATCATACACATGTTAAACTACCAAACAATAAAGAAACACATGCTATCATTTAAACCACAACAATTTACATGGCACATGCTTTACAAAATTAACTACACATAAATCATCCAAATATGTTCCTAACTAACACATGCTCATATTAAATCATGGATAATATACATACACCTTTGCATGCTTTCTACACCCACCATGTAATATGATTTATCAATCCAAACATTAACCATATTATGGTACAACTCTACCAACTAGAGCATGGAGTTAAGCACCAAGTAAATATCAACCTAGCATGATCTCTATTCATATTTCACATGCACTTTTCACATTTAATTACACATTTCATTTGATGTTTTAATATAAATAAATCACAATTACACATGATACCACATATTATTAAACATGCATTGAAGGGTTAAGACATATTCAAGTCTGTTGGCAACCATATACAATTTAAGCATGGAACTATATACTAAGTGAATAGCATGTCTATCATGGAACTTAGACATTCTTTCATGCATTTATCACAATCATAATCACACTTTACTTGCTGTTTTGACATGAATTAAATACAGTTACATGGTTTTACATTTGTTCACATGCTATCTTATTCATTTAACAATTTCACATACTCATCTTTTACATTGCACAACTTACATGTTTACATTCACACATTCACATATGCTACTATATGGAGGTTATTAACCTATATATTATGATTCTAAACATGATGTTACATCAACATATTAACACATGAATGATATAAATATACACATCAACATATTACCTTAGTTTTTCACATGCATTTACTCTCTCACTTACATTCACTTTCACTTACACAGGGTTTCACACACTTTTCACATATGTTTCACTTGCACTTTCACATATCACATGTCACATCACTTGCACTTACAACGTGCCACATTCACAGGTTGCACTTTACACTTTATTCACATTTTATCACTTAAGTTGTCGTGACACATAGTCCTAACTACCATCTAGAGGACGCACGCACCCATATCACATAGCACATATAAAATAGCACATCACATCACTTGACACATACCGCCACCTAGGCAATCTAGTGGCGAATCTTGGTAACTGTGCAGACCGGGAGAAGCCCTCTCCACCGTATCCAGTGGTGCATATCCACCTCTAGGGTTTCATCCTAATGTCCTTAGGATATATTTCACACTATTGAGCCTTCCTTAGGGACTTTTCTATGGTACACCTCTCAGACCTCTATGGTAGCACTGTCAATCTCGGCCCAATTTTACATTAGCACATTATCACATTGTTTACATATTTCACATCTACTATTTAATCATTTTACATGCATTATTTAACAATTGCACATACTTCAATTGACCTAACATGATACTACTATTCACAGTCATAAAATAATTCATATCACAATCTTAGACATGCTGTTAATTACTGAATCACACAAGATTAAATCTAACATGCTCAATATAACTATTTTTCATCGTTTAACTAATAATTTCACTTGCTGTCATCAAAATAGATCAAAATTTTTATCACGGGATATAAATAGGAAACTTGTCGCATGTTCAATTTTTTCAGATTTTCGGTTTTGTAAAATAATTATAACAATTAAAATAAATTATATGTTCATTTATCACTAATTTCCCATAATAGAAATTACGCTATAAAAGTCAAACCTAACAGTGCCAATACTTAAAGAAAGTAATTACATGATTGCAGAAAATATTATGAAATCCTAACTTACAATAGATCTATTTACATAGATTAAACATGGTCATATTATTCTCACAGTTCAATTACTAGAATTTTAATATTTAATACAAATCATAAAAGTTCAGTACGACCTCATGATATGACCTAATGAATGACCCTGACCACATACATTTTTACAGCATGCATATACATCCACAAGTCCAAATAACACATCTCAAAGATCAAGCAATGTGATGTTGGAACCCTGATGAACTTGGCGGCACAGTGTGTGTCACAAATTGTGTAAACGGCACAATCTGGTGCTGCCAACATAGGAACTTGGCGGCACAGTATGTGGCCGCCAACTTCCTATCTGCAGACCATCCACATAGCACACTAATGCAAGGGAAATTTGGAGGTTCCAGGACACGAGGAAAATTCTGGAAAAATGTTAGGACCTAAGGGGACATGAGTAGGGTTGACATCCATAGGTTACTTGCCTCCAAATAAATCCAAGCAGATATAGATTCATCAGTGAAGCCCTCCTCGGCCAGGCCAAGAAGGTGCTCAAAACCTCTTCAGATCCGGTCCTTCTTGTCGATGTACGTTGATTCTCGGAGTTGGGAAAGCTTCCTCTATGGATGGGCTATTCTCCAGTCAGTGCAGATCTCCAGAAACCTCCTCCAGTCGTTGGATCCAGCTCTCCAAAGATCAGCTTTTCTCCACAAGGGTTCTAGGGTTTCAAAAAGACCAAAAAAACATGATTTGGCCGAACCAAAGTGTTTTTATAGAGCTGGGTAGGTTGGGTACGCATTAGGGTAGGTCTCCTACGATTATAGATTGGTTTCCTAAACTGGAACTAGGAAGAACGCATACGTTACCAAATTTGAAACAGCCAGAACATTGGGAACATGGCGTCCACCTATGGTGCCACCAACAGGGGGTTGGAGTCCATCGATCTAGATGCCAACTCCTCTGGCCCAGGCAGTCAGTGGCAGGCATGTTGCCGCCAACTGGGATTTCGGCCAAAAAATAGGCAAACATCAAAATGGTTGTACCAACACATCATAAACGGTTTAATGGGTAAGGGAATAAGTAGATATCATATGCAAAAGTTAAACATATACATATATACGTGTACACAACATAATTACATACAACATGCATGGATTAGATAAATATAACATGTACATCGATAGTTAGATAATGCATGAACATTTAAATATACACATGTATGAAAAATAACTCATATGCTCTTACAAGGTATATAGCAGTAATTACATATCATATGCACAACATTACTCAAATATAAAATGCATGGTTTCTAATTAAGTACAATATGCACATGATTAGTTAATTACCTATATTCACATAAAATAATATATATATATATATATATACTTACATATGCACATCTGAATAAATACATTACATGCACGGAGTATCACATATATATTCATACATATCCATGGAATAAATAGTATAATATGTACATCAATGGTTAGGTAGTAAATGCATAGTATTATTAAGATGCAATATGCATAAGGTTAATTAAGAATAGTCTATACAACAATAGTTTATTTGCATATGCACACTTAAATTGACATATATATATTTATATATATATACGCATGTACACAACATAGTTACATACATTATGCATGAAATAGGTAATTACAATATGTACATCAATAATTAGATTCAACATGCACATTTATACACATTACATGAATAGAAAATTAACTCATATATACCTACAAGATGTATAGCAATATTCACATATTTTATGCACAACATTACTTAAATATAATATACCTATGATTTTAGTAAGCACAATATGCACAGAATTAGCTAATTACTTATTCTCACAGAAAATAACATATATATACATATATATGCACATGAGTAATTTAGAAATTGCAATATGCACAATTTAATACACACACTATATACATAACAAGTAAATATCACATGCACAATATAAAATGAATAAAATTCGAGGGTGTCACACTCTCCCCCCTTGAAAAAGATCTTCGTCCTCGAAGATCGGATCGAGTACCTCTGGTAACGACATCGATGTCGTCTCCGATTAACACATTCTCCTCGGTTGGCGATGCTAGCTTCGTTGTTGCACTTGTTGGTACACCTCGCGGAACGAGCTTCTTCAGTCTCGGACATTCTCTGATCTGATGATCCTTACTGCCCAATTTAAGACATCTTCCTTCCTTTAACCAACACACATTTCCGCCATGACATTTACCGCAATGCACACACTCGGGTTTCTCGCTGCCTGGTACCATAGCTGATTGCTGACCTTCCATGAGTTTCTTCATCTTCCTATTTTGCCGCTGGAATGTTTCTGGTAACCTCTTCTCCTGAGCTTACTTCTCTTCCTGGGACGATTCCATCTTACACTTCTGCTTGCTCGCTGCGTTGAGAGCCTCTTCCAAGGTGCGAAGGTAGAACTCTAAAAGTCTAGCTCCCAATGATGGTTTGAGCCCCTTCACAAACTTCTTTATTTTGCTACTTTGCTCACACCTCCTAGCCTGAGCACTACGTCTACCACATCCAACCATAGCCTACAAAATAATTAATCTAGTTAGAATACTTAATCCTAACTATTTTTCCTTAACTATCTTCCATTCATTATTTAATATTTTCTACATATATGGACAAATTTCTATAAAGACTTTGCAATATTGTGAAGATGATGGTTTATTCATGTACAATCTCAATCTTGGTGCTCTGATACCATCTATGTAATGACCCTCTTCATACCGATACGATTATACCAATCCCCATCGGTACAAAGGGCGTCATTACAGTGGGATAATAACCCAATACTAAACGATAGGTTGATATGTACATGAATACAAATGAGTGCAGCGGGAATAAAAAATAACTTAACTTCATTCCATCATCATCACACATTCCGCAGTCTATATAGCCAGAGAAAGATATGACAATGTCCACATTATTACAATTTCAAAAGAACTACATTGTCTATTACATTGTCCATATGAATAACATTATTCGAACTATGAAAGAAAAAGTACAACTATATAGTGAACTCCACAAAATGCTACTCCTCGTGCTTGGGGATGCTTCTCGCTACACCCTCTACAAGTACGGATACACCTGTCTCACCTATACGCCGAAGCAAGTATGAGTCTAAAAGACTCAGCAAGCAATCTAAATACTCATCCTTACACATATTATACACATGTTAAACTACCAAACAATAAAGAAACACATGCTATCATTTAAACTATAACAATTTACATGGCACATGCTTTACAAAATTAACTACACATAAATCATCCAAATACATTCCTAACTAGCACATGCTCATATTAAATCATGGATAATTTACATACACCTTTGCATGCTTTCTACACCTAACATGTAATATGATTTATCAATCCAAACATTAACCATATTACGGTACAACTCTACCAACTAGAGCATGGAGTTAAGCACCAAGTAAATAGCAACCTAGCATGATCTCTATTCAAATTTCACATGCACTTTTCACATTTAATTACACATTTCATTTTTTTTTAATATAAATAAATCACAACTACACATGATACCACATATTATTAAACATGCATTGAAGGTTTAAAATATATTCAAGTCGGTTGGCAACCATATACAATTTAAACATGGAACTATGTACTAAGTGAATAGCATGTCTATCATGGAACTTAGACATTCTTTCATACATTTATCACAATCATAATCACACTTTACTTGCTGTTTTGACATGAATTAAATATAATTACATGGTTTTACATTTGTTCACATGCTATCTTATTCATTTAACAATTCACATACTCATCTTTTACATTGCACAACTTACATGTTTACATACACACATTCACATATGCTACTACATGAAGGTTATTAACCTATATATTATGATTCTAAACATGATGTTACATCAACATATTAACACATGAATGATATAAATATACACATCAACATATTAGCATATTACCTTAGTTTTTCACATGCATTTACTCTCTCATCTACATTCACTTTCACTTACATAGGGTTTCACACACTTTTCACATATGTTTCACTTGCACTTTCACTTATCACATGTCACATCACTTGCACTTACCACATGTCACATTCACATGTTACACTTTACACTTTATTCACATTTTATCACTTAAGTTGCCGCGACACATAGTCCTAATACGATGTAGAGGACGCACGCACCCATATCACATAGCACATCACATCACTTGACACATACCCACCAGCTGGGCAATCTAGTGGTGAATCTTGCTAACTGAGCAGACCAGGAGAAGCCCTATCCACCGTATCCAATGGTACTTGTCCACCTCTAGGGTTTCATCCTAATGCCCTTAGGATATATTTCACAACGTTGAGCCTTCCATAGGGACTTTTCTATGGTACAGCACTTAGACCTCTATGGTAGCACTGTCAATCTCGGCCCAATTTTACATTAGCACATTATCACATTGTTTACATATTTCACATGTACTATGTAATCATTTTACATACATTATTTAACAATTACACATGCTTCAATTGACCTAACATGGTACTACTGTTGACAGTAATAAAATAATTCATATCACAATCTTAGACATGCTGTTAATTACTGAATCACACAAGATTAAATTTAACATGCTTAATATAACTATTTTTCATGGTTTAACTAAGAATTACACTTGCTGTCATCAAAATAGATCCAAATTTTTATCACAGGATATAAATAGGAAACATGTCGCATGTTAAAATTTTTCAGATTTTTTGGGTTTGTAAAATAATTATAACAATTAAAACAAATTATAGGTACATTTATCACTAATTTCCCTTAAGTAGAAATTACAGTATATCAGTCAAGCCTAACAGTGCAAATACTTAAAGATAGTCATTACATGATTGCAGAAAATATTATGAAACCCTAACTCACAATAGATCTATTTACACAGATTAAACAGGGTCATATTATGCTCACAATTCAATTACCAGAATTTTAATATTTAACACAAATCATAAAAATTCAGTACAACCTCGTGATATGACCTAATGACTGACCCTGACCACATACAATTTTTATAGCATGCATATACATCTAGAAGTCCAAATAACACATCTCAAAGATCAAGCAGTGCAATGTTGGAACCCTGATGAACTTGGCGGCACAGTGTGTGTTGCCAACTGTGTAAACGGCACAATCTAGTGCCGCCAACACAGGAACATGGCGGGACAGTATGTGGCTGCCAACTTCCTATCTGCAGATCATGCAAACAGCATACTAATGCAAGGGAACTTTGGAGGTTCCAGAACACGAGGAAAATTACAAAAAAATGCTAGGACCTAAGGGGACATGAGTAGGGTTAGCAACCATAGGTTACATGCCTTCAAATAAATCCAAGAAAATCTAGATTTATCGGTGCAGCCCTCCTCAGCGAGGCCAAGCAAGTGCTCAAAACCTCTTCAGATCCGGTCTATCTTGTCGATGTAGGTTGATTCTCGGAGTTGGGAAAGCTTCCTCTATGTATGGGCTATTCTCCAGTCGGTTCAGATCTCCAGAAAACTCCTCCAGGCACCGGATCCAGCTCTCCAAAGATCAGCTTTTCTCCACAAGCGTTCTAGGGTTTCACAAAGACCAAAAAGACATGATCCGGCCGAACCAAGGTGTTTTTATAGAGTTGAGTAGGTTCGGTACCCATTAGGGTAGGTCTCCTACGATTATAGATGGGTTTCCTAAACTGGAACTGGGAAGAACGCATGCGTTACCAAATTTGAAACACCCAGAACATTGGGAACATGGCGACCACCTATGGTGCCACCAACAAGGGGGTTGGAGTCCATCGATCTAGACGCCAACTCCTCTGGCCCAGGCAGTCAGCGGCAGGCATGTTGCCGCCAACTGGGATTTCGGCCAAAAAATAGGCAAACATCAAAATGGTTGTACCAACACATCATAAACTGTTTAATGGGTAAGGGAATAAGTAGATATCATATGCACAAAGTTAAACATATACATATATACGTGTACACAACATAATTACATACAACATGCATGGATTAGATAAATATAACATGTACATCGATAGTTAGATAATGCATGCACATTTAAATATACACATGTATGAAAAATAACTCATATGCTCTTACAAGGTATATAGCAGTAATTACATATCATATGCACAACATTACTCAAATATAAAATGCATGGTTTCTAATTAAGTACAATATGCACATGATTAGTTAATTACCTATATTCATAGAAAATAATATATATATATATATACTTACATATGCACATCTGAATAAATACATTACATGCACGAAGTATCACATATATATTCATACATATCCATGGAATAAATAGTATAATATGCACATCAATAGTTAGGTAGTATATGCATACTATTATTAAGATTCAATATGCATAAGGTTTGTAGCACCCTGAAAATTTTAACTACATAAAAACTCAAATAAATGGAAATAAATAATTTCCATAATATCGGAGTATTTAAAACATACGTATCATTATTGTATGGGCTAAAACATATCGAAAAATTCCGTAAAAATTATAATCAACCCTAAACATTATTACTAAATGTTTCACAAAGAAATTTTTGAAACAAAAAATCGTATTAGCCAAGTATAAAGTGTTTCACGACTTATTATCGTAATTCATGAATAAGTCGTAAAATCATTATCACACGTACGTGGATGAGTCAACAAATTAAATAAAAATCATATATGGACTTCAAATAATATCCTCTAATGACCCATCAAGGAATTTGGTTCAATAAAAATCATTTGGGCTAGGTTGGAGAGTTATTGTGACCGATTATCTAAATAATGAAACAAGTCGGAAAACCGTTAACACGGAAATACGACGCAATCAAAAATTAAATAAAAGTGTTGGGGAGACTTCCAACATTATATATTGATGACCCATTATCTTAATTGGGCCAATGGGCAACATTTGGCCCAAAAATCAAATAAAGCTAGAAAATACATAGAAATTCGTAACCATAAATAAGCTGAAATTAAAAAGAGGCAATTAGAGTTGAATTGGGATGCAATCATGCATTCATGGCAACCCAAATTCATGCCTAACTATGAGGGGAGGTTTCCTAATGCCTCACACACTCAAAGGGAGGAGGAAATCATCAAAAATAGAAAACCAAATATGCCAATCCCGAAATCCTCTTTTCCTAGTTATAATAGGACTCCTAAACACCATGGTTACTTAAATACTCTTTACCCAAACCCTAGGAACGAATTTAGAACTTGCTAGGGTCGTGTGGAGGAGCTCTTGGTGGCTGAGGAGCTGTGGAACGACCACAAGAAGCCGTTCTTCTTCCCCTTCTCATCTGCTGCGACCTGCACAAACCACCCTCTTGAAGTCGACCAAAGGTGAGTCAAACCTAAACCAAACCTTGCAAGGCCTATACCCCTGGAAAGAGGGTCAAGTCTACGTTCTAACCCAAGTGGAATGCCCAAATTCCATGCAGTATACATGGAGCAGTAAGTGTTTTCCTCCAAGTGGTCTGAACACGGGTTTTTTGGAATAACGGGACTTCTTCAACCCAAAAGGTAGGTTTTCTCGGGCCAAATCTTAACATATCCTATACCAATGTGTAGAGCATCAAGTTAACTTTCATTTCCCACTGGTTTCATCGAATTTCATTTAGTAGATTTTGAATTATAAGCGTTTTGCCAAAGTCGCGCACTGTTAGAGCTTTTCCCGTTCTTAATATGTTGCACGTGTTTCAAGACCGAATTAGAGAAAGCTCATAACATGAACGTTATTCTACTAGTTTTCCTCGTCAGGTTTCATGTTGACCGTTTTGTCTAAATCTCATTATTTAGAGAGTTATAAGCATGTTACGTGGGTTTCTGCATAAAACTATGTCTTCAGGTTACCCTTGGTCTGACCTTGTGTTCCCTATGATCAAAGCCTATCGAAACCATCCTTATTATCCAATTTCGATTTACTGGAAGTACCCTCGTATGTCTAGGTTGTTTTAAAACTAGTTTCGTTATTTTTCATACCCTGTACAAATTGTTCTCTATTTTAGAAGCACCCTGTGTCAAAAGAAGGGAAGTCTGGTCCGCAATCCAAGAACTTGTCCTCGCTCTGGCAGGATCTGGCGCAGATCCTGTGAACGTGATGGCTCGATGTGTCGTCTTCCGAGGTCTCGTCGCGACAGCCCGACATGTCGCGACCTGATTGCGACAAGACCTTTGTCGCGATCATGCTGCCTGAATCTGACAGCCCAGCCGCGTTCTGCACAACCCCCTGTCGCCTTCTAGCCATCCCTTTGCGGCCTTGTCCTGTCGCAATCTGACACCCTGTCGCCTTCCTTGTAGGCACCTGTCGCGATCTCAGGTTTTGTCATGAAAACCCCCCTTACTTTCTTGTAAACCTAACTGCCTTACCCAAGGGCTGGTCAAGGTAATATTTAGTGGGTAAATCACATGTCTTGGGTCTGATCATTACATGATTGTTATTAATGACTTAAAAGTGTTAAACCCATTTAAAAGTTTTAATTACATGAATGCTATTCTAAGTGCTCCTTAAATGTTATGATCCATTCGTGCTACTTGTGATTTAATCTTCCCACTGTTCTTCCACGTTTAAATGATAATGGTTATCATAAAATCTTACAAACCATGATTAGTTAAAGTGCATAGTTTTATTCCATGTTATCTTGTCAAGTGCTTCCTGCGAGTTTGAGACCGATGGTTTGTGAATTGAGACACGCGTACCGCACTACACACTAGCACTATTAGGCAGCCTTTCTTTGGAAATTGGAAACTCTCTACCGGTCATTCCGAATCGGTAGACTAGCGACCTTTTCACAAAGGCCTCCGTAAATCTCCTCTGACCATGGATTCCCACATGGCCGACGAGTTGGTTGTACCATTGAAGTTCCCTGGAGATAGCACGCACTTCCTTTCTCTTCTTGTTCTCGTGAGTGAGACTTACAAAATGGACTAAAGCCATTAATGTAAAGATTGAACGAAAGTATAAATCGTACCGTTATGCTGCCGAATTTATCTCTTGACCATTGTACTCGTGAAATCATGTTCCATTACTTATTACTTGTTCTCCTCATCATCATGAACATGACATTACACATGCTTACTTATTGAAACTCTCATTGGCCATTATAATGACTGTGGGTATCTACATTTAAAATTTTAAGTGAGATGCTGACAGGGCACGGCATGTGTCCAAGGGCTCCAATCTAGCCCCAATGATGGCGAGTCATAGATATACTGTTAACCATGGGGTATAATGATTACTGGCGTTGCATCTGCGCTGGAAAAATCGTGCGTGCGTGTTGAATGATAGATACAATACCACATACACGTGACCTAGTGTACATTCTTGATGGATCTTTTCTCGGTGTACATTAGTGTCTACGTGCCTGATTAGTGTTACTTGATCATGCTCGTGCGTGCTTGCTTGCTTGCGTGATATGGCCATCCTGCATTTATTGCAATTTACATGATATCTTGCGTGCTTGTACAAAGTGATCTATTTCTAGTTCTCTCTTGTCATCTTGTTCATCAATCTTGTTCTATCATGATCTCTCTCTCTAGCTTGTTTTATATATCATGTTTTAACGTGTTTTATTCGTACTTGCATATTATTCATCGTACTTGCCTAGTTCTAAAATGTTAATGACTTATATCATTGCCCGCACATTGAGATATAAATCCTACTGGGCTAGTTTGCTCATTCCCTACTTTTAACCAATCTAGGTGACCATGAAGTGCAAGAGGAAGAGCAAGTCGAGGATGGGAATGCGTCCGAGTGAAGAGCGTTCCAAACATGAGTCTATCTATAGTTAGTTTTTTTGAGTGTTAGAATAATGTAGTAGGAAGTGAGGTAGTATGTACTTTTGCTTTTATTGAGTCTTAGTCCTGTATTAGTTTATCTGTGACAAATATGAGATTTGAATACATTTATAATTGAGTTCACATTTGGGCCCTATTATGATGTTGTGTTGATACACATTTAGTGCGTGCTAGTTAGAGGCTTATTTGCCGACTGTCCACGTCTCGAAATATCGACTCGAATTAATTAATAATATCCGCTGCGTAATTCTCGGGACGTGACAAGGTTAATTAAGAATAGTCTATACTACAATAGTTTATTTGCATATGCACACTAAAATTGACATATATATTTATATATATATACACATGTACACAACATAGTTACATACATTATGCATGAAATAGGTAATTACAATATGTACATCAAAAATTAGATTCAACATGCACATTTATACACATTAGATGCATAGAAAATTAACTCATATATACCTACAAGATGTATAACAATATTCACATATTTTATGCACAACATTACTTAAATATAATATACCTTGGATTTTAGTAAGCACAATATGCACATAATTGGCTAATTACTTATTCACTTAAATTGACGTATCTAAGAGTACCTCTAAAACCTGGAAGAATCCTTGCAAGTGATTATAAGTACCTCCTTGATAAATTCATTGCCAGACTGGGTGGATGGAGGTCCAAGCTTATCTCTCAAGCTGGGAGGATAGTCTTAATTAACTCTGTTCTTTCCTCCATCCCGATATACCTTGCATCTTCAACTTGTCTTCCGAAAACTATGCTCTCTTATATGGAAAAGTCATGTGCTGCTTTCTTTTGGAATGGGATTGATGGATCCCACCGGCGTCACTGGGTAGCCTAGCATATCATTTAGTGTCCGCGTACGGAAGGTGGCCTTGGAGTACGTAGCATCCATCATGTGCAAAAGTCTTTGGCTGTCAAACAGATCTGGAATATCCGCTATGGCACCTCCCTTTGGTCGGTGTATGCTAGGAAGAGATTCCATTCAAATTTTGATCGGCTTCCTGGCATTCCTAAATAGACCTGCATGGAGATTAACCAAATCATTCTGAAGAACACTAGATGGATTTATGGCAAAGGTGACAAAATTGATGTATTGAAGAATACATGGAGAGGTGATAATCCGCTGGAGAATATGTTTAACGTCTCTCTTCAAAGTGAGGGCATCACGCTTCAGGATGTCATAGCTGATAGTTCCCAACCTATTAGATCGGTCCTGCCAGATTACATATTTCAAGGGGTGGAGTTGAGTGTTGAGGAGGACCAATGTGTGTGGACTGCTTCCCCTAATAGTGTGTTCTCTGCTAACTCGGTGTATAACCTGGTCAGGAATGCCGGTGTTCCTCGTCCAGCACTTTCTAAGATATGGCATCATTCTTTCAATCCTAGAGCCTCACTCTTCTATTGGAAGGTTCTTAACAGGGCCGTTCCACTTGATGGTAGAATTATGGAATGTGGAATCCCCTTAGCTTCTCGGTGTCATTGTTGTGCCTCTCCTTCAGTGGAGGATTTAAATCACATTTTCATTAACAGCGTTCTGGCAAGGAAGATCTGGCGGTGGTTTCTGCCAATCATCAGCAATAACATTTACCTTCACTCAAATACTACTGCTAGAATCTAGGCTTTCTTCCAACAAGCGAATATTCGATCTCCAATTGGTTTCATATCTATCTATGGCATGATCCTTATACTCTGGGAACTCTGGAAGAGCTGTTGCGCAGCCAGGTTTGACGCAAAGAAACCTCGGGTCTATGAAATAATCAGTAGCATCAAGACTAATATATCCATTGCTTTGTCCAATATGGCATTTAAACTGGCTCCTACGCCAGATGAGCTACACATCCTTCAGCAGTATGGTTTTGTTACTCATGTCTCTAGTAAGCAGCTGAAATTTATTCGGTGGATTCCCCCTATCCGGAATTTTTGTCTAAATGTTGATGGGGCTGCCAAGGATAGTGTTGGTATATGTGGAGGAGGTGGTTGTATTCGGGATACTAATGGGTCTGTTCTCGCTGCTTTTGCTCATTACTATGGGGAGGGCAATAGCCTCATTACTGAAACTTGCGCCCTCTGCGATGGACTTCGATTGGCGGAATCTCTTGGCATTACTCTTTCAGCTACATATTCGGATTCCCTAGTTCTTGTCCAGTCTATCAAGCAGCGCAGATGCTCTTCATGGCCTACTTACAGATGGTGGTGCATAGCTAGAGATATATTGCTTGACCAAGCCGCCTAAATAACTCATGCTTTTCGGGAGACAAATTGAGTGGCTGACCAACTCGCCAACCATGCTTTAGTGTCCAGGTGTAATGAGTTCTTTTGGACATCGGATAGCCTTCCTCATTCTTGTAAGGGCCCGCTTTTGTTAGACAGGTCTGGTCTTTTGAACATTAGACTGATCTGATTAGGGTATGCCCCTAAATGTTTCTGTATCTCTATACTTTATATATAGTTTTGGCCCAGGTACTCTATAAGGCCTGAGGACCGTCTGATCAAAAAAAAAACTTATTCTCACATAAAATAACATATATATACATATATATATGCACATGAGTAATTTAGAAAATTACAATATGCACAATTTAATACACACACTATATACATAACAAGTAAATATCACATGCACAATATAAAATGAATAAAATTCAAGTGTCTCACCCACTCCCCCTTATTAACATCTGGCAAGTTTGTCTTGAATCTATTTTCATTGAACTGCTTCATTCTACTGTAACTGATCTGCTGCTCCTTTATAAATTCACTAAAAAGATCAATGAACCTAAGATTTAGGTGAAAGGAAAGATTCATAAACTAGTTCCGGTGTTTGGCTTCTCTAAACATAGCAGCTTCTCCAGGGTAGAGAGATATAAAGTCTTGAGTAGAAACGGTATGGCTTTTTTGAGTGATAAGGTTCAGATCAGCCAGGGACAGTTCTGAAGTTTTTATCAAGGTGGGTAGCCAATCTTCAAATTTGTAGCCTGGCATCCCATGGACTTCAAGGAAAACTTTAATGGAAAGAAATTCTCTGAAAAGAGTCGTGTTGTGAAAAAATGATAGACAAAGGCATAACAAAAAGGAGGAAGTAGGGAGCTAGGGTTGAGTTTCATATTGGGCCCTAGTTTAGAAGAAAGTGCTAAACTTGGCACTATTTGAGTAAGAGGATGAGTAGATTTTTACGAAGATGGAGTTGAGGATGTAGGCAGAGAGAAGAAAAAGTAAGGGGCTAGGGTGTGAAGATTAGGTGTTTTTATAGTGTAGGGCTTGAATGTGTGCACCATAGGAAATGAAGTAATAGAAGTGTTTGAGGGAGAAGGAATTGAAGGAGGTTGTTCTGCTGGTAGAGAAGTAGAAGGGGGAAGACTAGAGGAGATATGAGGGACAGGTTCGGAATGAATTTGAGGTGTTTGTTCAGTGGGAGCTGGAGGTGTAGGTTCAAAAGCAATGTAAGGGAGGGTTGAGGGTTTAGAAGGGGGGGAAAACTACATAACTAGATTTCAACAGCTTCCTCCTCACCCTTCTCTTGAAAGTCTTGACCTTGGAAAGCTCTTCCACTTCCATAGACTGCTCTAACTGCTCCACTGACGGCTCTGCCTGCCTATCTGATTTCTGCTAAAATTGCTCAAAAGGCTACTTCTTCTAAGGTTGCTGCTGCTACTGCTATTTAGCATCCGACTCTGTCACTACCACAGACTCCACAACTGGCTATTCTGTAGGCTTCTCTAGTCGGGGCTCTAACTGGTTAGGCTGATGCTCTTGAGGAACAGGAGGTATTGGGAGCTGCTCTTGCCCTGTTGGCATACCAATCGGAGGAGCAGATCCTTCATCTATTGAACTTCCTCTGACATAAAGTCAAATTTGACATCAATTTGATGTATCTTCATCTAAAGCACTATCAACATTTCATGTTGCTTAAGGACCAAATTTAATACATCATCAGTGGTTCTACTAGTCTCCCCCTGAGACCTTGACTGGGTCTCAACTGGTGATGGAGCGACATGATGATACTCTTCAAGCATAGAGGGCTCAACTGGAGTGGTACTTGGGATATCTTCTTCTTGAGCCACTCTTTTCCCTTTCAGATCCCTGAGCACTTGACTGATAATCTCATCTGGGAGATCTTGCTCTAGGGAGGGTGCTACCATGTATTCTTGTGATGCATCTTCTGCTACTGTTTCTTCTTCTCTAGCTTGTTGTCTAACTATTATAGATTGGACTAGTTGAGTAGTAGAAGGGCCTTGTACCTCATCTGGAAATGTGTCATGATTGCAGTTTGGTATGGACTCCTTATTCCATAAATTCTATGCCCTATCCTCCAAAATGTAGTGACTTCTTCTGAGTGTGAATAGCCCAATCTTCTCCTTCAATGACACTGAGAATTCTTCTGATAAATCTAATGAAAATCTTCTAAAAATAAGGGTCCATAAGGGACAAATTCCTGCAAGAACTTGGACCCTGCCATCCTCTCTAAGATAATAGAGGGAAGATTGATTGTATGCCTCTAGATAGCTCAAAAGAGAATACTGCCATCCCTAGCTGTGATGGATGAGTGAGTCCCAGCCATAAGTGTGTTGATAGTAGAGACGATGGAATGAAGGAGCCTGTTCTCTGTAGAGAGCTCGTTGATAAGAAGCCCTTTCTTGGAGAGAGTGCCTAGACTACCAATTATGGCTAGTCTCTACTTCTCTACGAACATTACTTCACTGATCTTATGTCTGGAGTTGGGGCAATCCAAAATTTCAACTAACAACTCTTTAGAAATAGAAACTTGAGTACCTTTCAAAAAGCCTCACATTGACCCATCTGTAGACACTTGGAGAGAAATGAAAAAGCCTTCACAACATCCTCAAATGCGGGTTCATTTTTCTGACAAATTCTAGATCGGTCCATCGCTTTAAGGGTTTTTGCTACCCAACTGAGTCTACCCGTCAGCTGTGAGAAATCCACTACCTTTCTTAAGCAAATCAAAGCTTTGGATGAGTTGAGATGGTGCAACTGTTCTTGGATGAAGAAGGTCTCGTTTAGATCCCTAGAGGATGATATCTAGACAAATACACGAGAAGGTCTAGGGGAGATGATAGAGGAGATGTAGAGTAGGTTCAGAGAAGTTAAAGAATCTACCTTTCTTTAGAGAGATCAAAGGAATCAGTGGATGCTTGAAGATGGTTCCGTCGGGGTGAAGAGTAGAGACGTGGGAACTAGGAAGAAGACGAAGGAGTCAGAGACGTTTCGAATGGGGTAAATTGGAAAGTAAGAGGGAAAGGTCTTGAAAAAGAAGGAAGTTATCTAACGGACTGTGAATGAGGGGATGAACAACTGGATTAAAGAATAAGCCATTATTTTAATTCCCCCAACAAGTTTTATAACCCCCCTTTTTTTTTGAATTAACATAGACTCCAACTTCACAAACTCCGACTTCAAAATACTCGAAAGTCGAAACTTTGACTTCGGAGAAGTCAAAAGTTCAACACTTCGAAAAAGTTTGACAATGTATAGAGCATTACAATGCAGTCAAGTGTTTGAGGATTTTATCAGAGTTGGACATTCCAATTTCTTTTTTATTGATGTAAATCTATCTTCAAGGAGAGGTTTAGTAAATATATTTGCTAATTAATTTTTTGTAGAAACAAATTCAAGTAAAATATCACCATTACTTACATGGTCCATGATGAAATGATGTCTGACCTCAATGTGCTTGGTCCTTGAATGTTGGATTGGATTTATGGTCAAATTGATTGCGCTTGTATTATCACGTAGCATTGGAATTTCATGTAGTGTATGACCATAGTCTTCTAGTTGATGTTTGATCCACAGCAGTTGAGTGCAGCAACTCCCGGCTGCAATATATTCTTCTTCTGTTGTGAACAAAGCTACTGAATTTTATTTTCTGTAAGACCATAAAATTAGACATCCTACAAGGAATTGACAAGCGGCACTGGTGCTTTTTCTGTCTATTTTGCATCCAGCGTAATCAGCATCACTATTTCCAAGCAATTTAAATTTGGAACATCTGGGATACCGTAAGCCCAATTTACTTGTGTTTATAAGATCTCTAAAAATTTCTTTTAATAGTATTAACATGAGATTCTTTAGGATCATCTAGAAATCTAGCACATAAACATACAATGAACATTATATCTGGTCTACTAGCAGTAAGATAGAGTAATGACCCAATCATACCTCTATAAATCTTTTGATCTACTTTCTTACCAATTGGATCACTATCTAACTTAATTCATGAGCTCATGGGTGTTCCTAAAGGCTTACAATTTCCAAACCATATTTAGAAAGCAAATCTGAAATATACTTGGTTTGGCAGATGTGAGTGCCTTCCTTAGTTTGCTTGATTTGCAAGTCAAGAAAATAATTAAGCTAACCCATCATGCTCATTTCAAACTCACTTTGCATAAGATTTTCAAAGAATTTGCAGAGTGATTCATTTGTAGAACCAAAAATAACATCATCAACATATATTTGTACAATCAAGATCCCTTCTAAAAATGTCTTACTGAATAGAGTGCTATCTACTTTACCTTTTGAGAAATCATTTGATATAAGATAAGCACTTAGTCTTTCGTACCAAGCCCTTGGAGTTTGTTTTAAACCATGTAGTGCTTTCTTTAAACGGAAAACATGATTTGCATACTTAGTATCTTCAAAACCAAGGGGTTGCTTAACATAAACTTCTTTTTTTATGAAACCATTCAAAAAACACTTTTAACATCCATCTGAAATAAATTTATATTAAGAGAACATGCATAAGCTAATAAAATTCTGATTGCCTCTAATCTAGTAACTGGAGCATATGATTCATCGAAAAAATGCATTCCTCTTAGGAATATCATTGTGCTACCAGTCTAGCCTTGTTCCTTGTGATCACTCTTATTTAATCCATTTTGTTTCTAAAGACCCATCTAGTCCCAATAACTGGATGGTCAGAAGGTCTAGGCACAAGAGTCCAGACCTGGCTACGTTGGAATTGGTTAAGATCCTCTTGCATAGCTAGGATCCAAGATTCATCTGTCAGTGCATCATTGATTGTCCTAGGCTCAATCTCAGAAACAAATGCAGTGTAATCATAGGGAATATTCATACCTCTTGTTCTTACCCTGTCTTGACGATCACCTATAATATTTTCTCTTAGATGATCTCTTTGATACCTTAATTCTCTAGGTAGTCCTTTATGTGCTTCTTCTTGTTTTTGAAGTTCTTCTATTGATGGATCTTCTTTGTCTTCCTCTTTTTGTTCAAGAGAAGTCTATTCTAGATCTCTGCACAATTCTTCAACAACATCTTCTTCTTCTTCTAATTTCTTAATAGAAGGGTTAGTTTCATCAAATAAAACATGAACTGACTGTTCTACAGTTAAAGTTCTTCTGTTGAATACATTGTATCCTCTAGGTTTTGAAATATATCCTAGTAGAAAGCCTTCATCACTTTTAGCATCTAATTTTCCTAAATTATCTTTACCATTATTCAAAATGAAACACTTACAACTAAAGGGTCGAAGGTGACTGATGTTTGGCTTTTTATCCTGTATAGTTCCTAAGGTGTCTTCTTCAAAATTGGTCTGATCATGCATATGTTGATGATATAGCAGGCTGTGTTGACTGCTTCTGCCCAGAAGTACTTTAGTAGATTATATTCTGTAAGCATTGTTCTGACCATGTCTATCGGTGTTCTATTCTTTCTTTCTGGTACTCCATTCTGTTGAGGTGTTCTTGCTGCAGAAAAATTGTGCTCTATGTCATTTTCTTCACAGAATCTGACAAATTCTTCATTCTTGAATTCTCCACCATGATCAGATCTGATACTAATTATCTGAAATTTCTGATTCTTCTATACAAATTTGCTGAATTTTAAAAAAGCTAAAAAGGATTTTGATTTGGCTTCTAGAAATGATACCCAAGTGTATCTTGAGTAGTCATCCACAATTACATATCCATAAACTTTTCCTCCAAGACTTACTGTTCTTATTGGTCCAAATAAATTCATGTGAATAAGTTCTAAAGGTTGGAGGTTGTTACCAATGTCTTAGACTAAAATGATGTCTTGGTTTGCTTTCTTTTTACACAAGTTGTACAAATTCTAGATTTCTTCAATTTTAGCTTTAGAAGACCCTCAACTAGATCATGCTTGATTAATTTCTTAAAGACTGAGGTGCTTGCATGTCCTAGTCTTCCATGCCATAAAACAGTCTCTTCATTCTTAGTTGTTGCAAGGCACAAATTGACTTCTTTCAGTTCTGCCAGTTGTAAGGTATACAAATTCTTTACTCTATGTGCTTCAAAGACTGTTTTTCCATCTTTCTGAATTATACATTGTCATTCTGAAACTTTACCAAGTGACCTTTGTCACAGAGGTGACTGAAGCTAATGAGATTATGATTTAATACTTCAACATACATAACATCTTCTATTAAATCCTTTTCGTTTGTTGCTACTGTGTTGCCCAGCTAGCAAGCCCAGAGGGGGGGGGGGGGGGGGGCGAATGTGATTCTTAAATTTTGATCACTTTAAAACCTGTTCAGAAAAACAATCACAAAACACACTTCGATAACTGTTAATGTTAGTCAAAAGAGGATAGCAAACACAAGGCAATCAAACACACGACATACAGAATTTATCCTGGTTCGGACCTCCTCTCCATAGGAGTCCTACGTCCAGTCCCTAAGAAACAACTCAAGATTTCACTACCCAAGGGTACAGTCCCCCTCAAGGACACTTACACACCAGCCGCAGCTGGTCTTCTCTTTACAACCCGAAGAGGAATTACAACACCCTGGATCCCACTAGGTCTTCCTTCTACACGAAGGGAAACAAACATCCTGGAACCCACCAGGTCTTCCTTCAAGACAAAGGGAAAGAACACAGGAATGTATTCAAGAGATGATGCGCCCCTAGATCAAGCTTAAGGACCAACGCTCGATCTGAAGCAATGCCTGAGAGGGAAAGTTCTACGATGAGGAACACTCTTAGTTTACATAAGCTCTCAAGATTAACACAATGAATGCAGAGAGCTAAGAGCTAGACAATCAAAGGAGTGAGGCTTCACTCTTTCAGATGCTCGCAGAAAAGCTTGTAAAAGATTATCGTAAGTGTTCTATCTTTCTGGAGCTTCAGTCTTCTATATATGACTTCCATTTGAAATTTGAACGTTGAAGTGTCTGTTATCTCTAAGCTTTTGTTTACGTTAGACTGCATGTCACTGTGGAGCTTCTTGTTCAACAGTCTTTAGCTTTCCATGCACGCAACAAGAAAGAGGATCTTCTTTGATGTCCGTTATCTTTCATATTGTCCAATGTTGTATTGAGGTGCGCTGTCAGAGACCTACACGCATTAAATACTAAAATAGTAGACAGCTAGGCTGTCTCTTGTGGTCAGTCAACGTTAGAATGATTTTATATCAAAATATAAGTTCCATTCTGTTCTTCTAAAAAGATGTTTACAGTATAAGCATGGAAATAGAAGATATCATTTGCATGGATGTGAGAGAAAAGCGAGGGAAGACTTTGACTTTTCAAACTATCTGAGAATAGGTTTGAATATAAAATCGTTATACACCATGAAATAGATATGATCATGACTTATGAAATCGATGTAAAGATGAGTCGTTGTTCATGTGAATCGTTATACGTTCATAAACAAGTCGATGTACACACAAATCGTTATGCATTAATAACCGAATCATTGTAGAGACAAATCGTTATGATACTATCAACAAATCGTTACGAGTAAATCGTTGTTTCACTTATCGAGTCAATATAGTGAACAAATCATTGTTTAATGTATCGAATCGTTACTGCGACCAAGTCGTTGTGTAACTTAATGAATCGTTATGAAACTTAACGAGTCGTTGTGAAACCGAAATCATTGTGAGAGCAAATTGTTGTTCTCACTTATCAAATCGATGCGACGACTAAATCGTTATGAACCAAGTCGTTGTGAGAGCAAATTGTTGTTGTCACTTATCAAATCGATGCGACAATCAAATCATTATGAACCAAGTCGATGTGATCTCTTAGCAAATCGTTATGAGAGGCAAATCGTTGTGATCTCTTAGCGAATCATTATGAGAGGTAAATCGTTGTGATCTCTTAGCGAATCGTTATGAGAGGTAAATCATTGCGATCTCTTAGCGAATCGTTATGAGAGGCAAATCGTTGTGATCTCTTAGCAAATTGTTATGAGAGGCAAATCGTTGCGATCTCTTTGCGATTTGTTATGAGATAGACTTCAATAGAATAGCGATGACTTATGAAATCGTTATAGGACCAAAATCGATGTGAATGAGGAAATCGTTATGATTCTAAGGAAATCGTTATAACAACGAGAGAGTCGATGTGTACTTGGAAAATTATATGCTTCGAACTGTAAATTCTGGTATGAAGAATACTTACCCGTTTAGCTTGATTTTCTTTGTTAGATTTCCTGTGCTCAAATCTTATAGAAGATGTGTTAGAAATGCACATTGACTTAGTTTTGTTAATCACCAAAATAGATATTTAATTCATTTACATTACATGGGGAAAATCTGATCATCAATCTCCCCCTTTTTGGTGATGCCAAAACATAGCAACAATGAAAGATGTTCTGAAATAAATCTAAATAAGTTGCAAAATAAAATGTAAGTGATGTGAAATAAAATATAAGAGATGCATTTCAGAAATAGTATATTTCTCCCCTTTTTGTCATTAAGCAAAAGAATCATTCGGAGACAAAAAACTTTTCTATTTATCTGGTGGAATATATTTTCGTTCACATTAACTTTATATTTTCTAATGTACATACAGTTTTGCAGGGACTACCTCCCCATCCACGCAGGTCGTCCCGACGACAGGTATATGTATATGTAAACATAAAACTCTATATATTATTGTTCATATTAAATTATATTTTCTAACGTACATATTTGCAGGGACTGCCTCCTCGTCTACGCCAGTCGTCCCGGCGACAGGTATATGCATATGTAAACACAAAACTCTATATATTATTATTCATATTAAATTTATATTTTCTAATGTGTATATAATTTTGCAAGGACCGCCTCCCCAACCACGCCAGTAGCGCCACCTTTCCCTTCTTCCTCACCACCAGGTACATGTATGTTTCCATAGATTAGTACGTTTCTTGTCTTCCAATTTATACAACAATAGTGTACTTAATTGTTTTCAACAGAGGTGGAGAGCCAGCATCCAACAGCGGATGAGGAGGGGCCTAGCTACCTGGACGATAGCCATGTTGGATTTCAGGGTAAACTTGATCACTTCAAACTTACTGTATTTGTTATTTATATTATACAGTTCATGTACAAATTAATGTGCAATTGCAGGGGGAAGATAGATCCCGATTCTGCTTCCTGTTGTATTACGACGCTGGTCAACGCACACATTCCAGGACCAGTGGATGCATGGAGAGAATTTCTGGTGCCCGTCCGAGATTTATTATTTGACATGTTCATGGTATTATTAATTTTTACTGATTTGAAGTCATTTCTATAATTACTATCTCTATTAGTGCATAAAGTTGAGTAATTTTATTTCTAAACAGCGGAGGTATGTGTTCACGAGACCCGAGGATCTCCCTCGAGCTCGAGCCGTCTGGGAGTCTACTGCCCAGACTAATTTAAGAAAGTTGATGTATGAGGCCCGGGACAAGGCAATGAAGACCATAGGCAGCCGGGATCCTATGGCTTGGCTGGATTACGACTTTGTTTGCCTGAGGAGGGACTATTAGGAGTCCCTTTGTCATCGTTGGGCTACTGGACCATGGTAGGAGCGGTCACGGCGGCAAAATGCAAGCGATCAACTCATCCGGAGAAGAATGTGCATACTAGTGGGTCCATATATTATGCGACTCACAGCCAAAAATTAGTAAGCATATTATTGTTCAATTGCTTAATACATTAATTATTATTGTGAAACTAACTAATTTGAATTGTAAGCGTCACGAGCTCGAGCGTGCCCCTACTTTTCGCGAGTTATTTGATCGGACTCATAAGCGGAATGGGACATATGACTATGTCAACGAGAGTGCTCGCACGATTGCTGTAAGTCAAAATATAAATTTTGAATTCAATTAAGATATTAAAATAATTTTATTTCAATAATTTAGTTATAATTTATTCTGCAGGAGACCTATGACAAGATGATGGAGGATCGCTATGCAGAGGGCGCTCCCCAGCCAGACTTGGACCCGGAGGCTTGGGTCGACGCAGCGGGAGGGCCGAGGAAGGGTCGAGTGTACGGCTTTGGGGACAGCCTGGATACTACTCCAGTGTTGTCCTCATATGCGAGTTCAGTCGCTTCTCCGGCATACGCGAGTTCATCTGCTGTGCCGCCCGGCAGTGGTGTAGAGGAGATGATAACCCTCATCTGGGAAGAGCTACGGACGCACTTTGGCATTATGGTCGAGCAGTTGATCTCAGCCATGCAAGGAGTACGCCCCTCACAGCCAGCCCTCAGATCAGTATTACTATTAATTTCATATATTTTGAATGCAATGAAACCACTAAAGAAGGTCAAAAGGGAAAAAAATAAATCTATATTAAGAAACCTATAAAGAAGGTCCCTTTATACAATCAACTTATGGAAGGATAAAAAAGCCACATGAGCGCTCAAATTACTATTCTAAGATAAACATAAGTGTAAAGGGCGTTCAAATGACTAATCTAAAAAAAACTCAAGTGTAAAGGATTAGAACAAGTAACCTGGGGGTCCAAAATCCCAAAATGGGATCCGATCGACGTGTCGTTTGCTCTGACACGACCGGGTGGGTGAAATTGACGTGTGCGAACTGACGGAATCCGAATTGGATTCCCGGATTGGGTTGGGCGTTCAAATGACTAATCTAAAAAAAAACCCAAGTCTAAAGGATCAGAACACGCAACCTGGGGGTTCAAAATCCCAAAATGGGATCCGATCGATGTGTCATTTGCTCCGACACAACCGGGTGGGTGAAATTGATGTGTGCGAACTGATGGAATCCGAATTGGATTTCCGGATTGTGTTGGGTGTTCAAATGACTAATCTAAAAAAAACCCAAGTCTGAAGGATCAAAACACGCAACCCGAGGGTCCAAAATCCCAAAATGGGATCCGATCAACGTGTCGTTCACTCCGACACGACTGGGTGGGTGAAATTGACGTGTGTGAACTGACGAAATCCGAATTGGATTCCTGGATTAGGTTGGGCGTTCAAATGACTAATCTAAAAAAACCCAAGTCTAAAGGATAAAAACACGCAACTAGGAAGTCCAAAATTCCAAAATGTAATTCGATCAACGTGTCATTTGCTCCGACACGACCGGGTGGGTGAAATTGATGTGTGCGAACTGATGGAATCCGAATTGGATTCCTGGATTCGGTTGGGCGTTCAAATGACTAATCTAAAAAAAACACAAGTTTAAAGGAACAAAACATACAACCCGGGGGTCCAAAATCACAAAATGGGATCCGATCGATGTGTCGTTTGCTCCGACACGACCAGGTGGGTGAAATTGACATGTGCGAACTCACGGAATCCGAATTGGATTCCCGAATTTGGTTGGGCGTTCAAATGACTAATCTAAAAAACCCCAAGTCTAAAGGATCAAAACAGGCAACCCGGGGTCCAAAATCCCAAAATGTGATCCGATCAACGTGTCGTTCACTCTGACACGACCGGGTGGGTGAAATTGACGTGTGCAAACTGACGGATTCCGAATAGGATTCCCGGATTGGGTTGGGCGTTCAAATGACTAATCTAAAAAAACCCAAGTCTAAAGGATCAGAACAAGAAACCAGGGGGTTCAAAATCCCAAAATGGGATCCGATCGACATGTCGTTCTCTCCGACACGACCGGGTAGGTGAAATTGACGTGTGCGAACTGACGGAATCCAAATTGGATTCCCGGATTGGGTTGGATGTTCAAATGACTAATCTAAAAAAACCCAAGTCTAAAGGATCAAAACACACAACCCGAGGTCCAAAATCTCAAAATGGGATCCGATCGACATGTCGTTCGCTCCGACATGACCGGGTGGGTGAAATTCACGTGTGCGAACTGATGGAATCCGAATTGGATTCCCAGATTGGGTTGGATGTTCAAATGACTAATCTAAACAAAACCCAAATCTAAAGGATCAAAACACACAACCCGGGGGTCCAAAATCCCAAAATGGGATCCGATCGACGTGTCGTTCACTTCGACACGACCGGGTGGGTGAAATTGACGTGTGGAAACTGACAGAATCCGAATTGGATTCCCGGATTGGGTTGGGCGTTCAAATGACTATTCTAAAAAAAACCAAAGTCTAAAGGATCAAAAAACGCAACTCGGGGGTCCAAAATCCCAAAATGGGATCCGATCGATGTGTCATTCGCTCCGACATGACCGAGTAGGTGAAATTGACGTATGCAAACTGACGGAATCCGAATTGGATTCCCGGTTTGGGTTGGGTGTTCAAATGACTAATCTAAAAAAACCCAAGTCTAAAGGACCAGAACAAGCAACCTGGGGGTTCAAAATCCCAAAATGGGATCCGATCGACGTGCCGTCCACTCCGACACAACCGGGTGGGTGAAATTGATGTGTGCAAACTGACGGAATCCGAATTGGATTCTCGGTTTGGGTTGGGTGTTCAAATGACTAATCTAAAAAAAAACCCAAGTCTAAGGGATCAAAACAAGCAACTCGGGGTTCAAAATCCCAAAATGTGATCCGATCGACGTGTCGTTCACTCCAACACGACCAGGTAGGTGAAATTGACGTGTGCGAACTGACGGAATCCGAATTGGATTCCCTGTTTGGGTTGGGCGTTCAAATGACTAATCTAAAAAAACCCAAGGTAAATGATCAGAACAAGCAACTCGGGGGTCCAAAATCCCAAATAGGGATCTGATCGGCGTGTCATTCGCTCTGACACGACCGGGTGGGTGAAAGTGACGTGTGCGAACTGACGGAATTCAAATTGGATTCCCGGTTTGGGTTGGGCGTTCAAATGACTAATCTAAAAAAAACAAAGTCTAAAGGATCCAAAATATTTTCTAATTAAACTTGAGGAATAATCACATGTGTTTAAATTTAATTTTTGGAAATAATGTTTTTATATTAATGTTTATTAATATTTCTCATATTAATTTTTTTTAATATAGGATCCTCCGGCACCTGACGATCATGAGGCGGGGACGGCGGATGATCCAGCAGACCTGTCTTGATTTTTAGCATTTATTATTGTGTATGATTTTATATTTGTTGTGTTTTATGATTTTATGTTTCATTGTGAGTACCTGTTATTGTGGAATGCATGAATATTTTAACAAGTTTTGTAATTTATCATTGTTAATTTCTGTAATTTAAAAAAAATATATTACTTATTTCCGACGGGTTTTTCGAAGGATATTTATAGTTGACCGACGACACTTATCCGTCGTCGATAATTTCTGACCAAATTTTTCGACGGACGTTTTCTGATGACCGTTCAACGGAAAGTTATTGGAAGGCACCCTTTTCGACGAATTTCTGTCGTATTTCCGACGGATTATGTCCGTCGGAAATACCACTTTTTCTTGTCGTGGTTTGAAACACAAAATTCATACATAAAATACTCTCCCCCTTTTTGTCGAAACCCAAAAAGGAAGGATCTTACCATTTGCATATTCCCTCTTGTAAGACTTCTTACCAATACTACCTATGAGTTTGAATGAGAGGGGTTCAACAATATTTGTCATGAATTTACATCTCCCCATTAGTGTATGCTCCCCTGAATGTGAGGCTCCCCCTTGATATGAGGCTTATTCAGATTTTCAGGAATTTTCACTTGTTGGTCTTGTTGTTTCTTGACATATCCACTTGTTGTTTGTCAAGTCTTCAAGATTTTTTCCTGCATTAATCATAAAAATAGAAAGACTTGCAAACCATTGTTAGTAGCATTGTAATTTAGGGAATAAACAACAAAAAGAAATGTAAGTTTAAAAACAAAAACTAAAAACTAAGGATGACTATTTCCCCTTCAGATAGGAATGAAGTGAAGAGTAGATAGTCACCAATCAGATGCTTTTGAGCATCCCTAACCATACCCATTTGAATGCCTTTTAAGTATAGAGCTAGAGATGTTTTACCTTTTGTTAATTTTCTAACTGATTCTTTTAAATAAAGATTTTCTTCAGTAAGAGTTTTCAATTTTTCTTCTAACTCTAATTTTTCATTGTTCTTGATTTTTAAATCTTCATTCAAAAGATAATTATTATCTTTTCTTTCCTTTCATTGTGTTTATAATTGTTCCATATCGGATTTAAGATCAAACACATTCAACCATCAAGTCAATCACCATACACATTGTAACCCAACAAAGGCGACAATGACCCTGTCGCATTCACATTGAGAAGGCGACACCCTTCATGTCGCGTTCATGCCTCCAACGATTGCCTTTAGGACATAATCAATCACCTTCAGAAGGCGACACCTCAATACGTCGTGTTCTCATTTGGCCTTTTAATTCCCTAAAAATTCGCCAGAAAATGCTTCAAGACTTCCTTCTATGGAAGGCGATGTATCGAGGCGTCGCTACCTAGTAGCGACACAGAGCCTGTTGCGTTCTGGTTTCCTCACAGAACCATGCAATGTGGCTTTCCTATTCGTACTTGGACCCTTGCTATTCATGAATAATCTGACTTTTGGTGGGTCTAGAGGTCTCAAAATCTTGCCAAATTCGCAAGAAACCTTTCTCAGAACTTCCATGCCACGTTCTGACTCTCCTTGCACGAGCACAATTACCAAAACTTGGACTCCAGCTCATTATTCCTTTCCTATCTTGTTTAGGAATAATGGCCTATAAATGTGTCAATAGGGCACGATTTTGGACAATGTCGGCATCTGCTTCTTCATCTCCTAGAGGGCTACAAATCCCTAGAAGAACTCTCAGCCTCCAGACGACCAGGAAGTGCCCACCAGGGCAATTTCTTCACCTCTACAATTTCTCTCTCCTGTTCTTCATGTTTTTCCCTTCATGTATGCACGTTTAGATCTGTTTCTTTTGTAGTTTTGCATTAGATCACTCAACACACACTTGTTTTAAACACCCAAAGGGGTTAAAACACCACCCCACATGAGTTCCCTCCAATTCTTTCATGTTCTTTGATTATTTTGGGATAGATTCTACATCAAATGAATTTCTAATGGGTTTTTTATTGTTTTGATGTTCTTGGCAGGTTAAAGAAGACATCTCAGGCACGAGACTCTTGCCCCTTGGCCAGCTGAGGAGCAGAAAGAACAAGAATCCACAATTTCCCTCTTCTGCTGCAGAAGGCGGCAATAATCTGGTCGCATTCTTCTGAAGGCGACGACCTTCTTATCGCGATCATTGAACCAGGTTTTCTTTTGCACTTTTCTTCCTCTTTCCAAAGTAGTTAGCACATGTTCTTCGTACCATCATCTTTGCAACTACTTTTGTGGCGATCACGGTCCTTTCTTTAATTTTTATCATCATTATTTGGGGATCAATTCTCGTGATTACACCTTTTGGTGATCACGGTGGGACTTCTAGTGCCTATCGTGCTTACTGCTGTCTTCCCCAGCCATTTTCAGTCTTCCATGTGTGTAGTTTTTGTTTAGATTGCATGTTTTTCTGTTGTATTTCACTATTGTTTTGAGTTTTGCTGCACTGGGGAAGAAGGCGACGAGATAGGCGTCGCGACCTTGAAGGCGACAGGGAGGTCGTCGCTATCTGGTGAGTTCTGTTAGTTCCATCTGTTCTGAGTTTTCTGGGTTATTTTGAGCACTGCATCCATGCTTTGAGTTGTTTTGTGCCTGATCCATGCTTACAAGAGTCTGTCAGCCATTCATGCTATAGGATTGTGTGAATTTCCGTGCATACCACGTCCCACTTGACCTCTGTCCATTGCGAAGAGGAACGCGACGCACTTCCTATCACGATCCAGGTCACGACAGGTAGATCGTCGCCTTCTGCTTCTGAGAGTAGGTCGGCCTGGTTTTCTGTTTGTTAGCTTTAGGTTAGATTCTTGCATGAACTCCGGTGCACATAGGGGGCATACATATTCTCACATTATAGTTTAGGTTGTCCTCCTCGGCGACGTTAGCTCTCTCGGCCACATATTTCTTGTGTCCGACTAGAGCACTCGCTTGAGGGCCTCTGTAAGTCCCCATTGACCATGGATTCCCACACGGCTGCTGGGCTGGTTGTACCTGTTGCCACTGTAGAGTTAGGATCCATGCATTCGTGAGGCTGTGAAAATCCTAGTCAAATCCAAAGTTGGAAGCCTTCTCCCTTTAGGAAACCCATCCTTTGAGGGAATTTGCTAAAAAGACAATCCATTAAAAGGCAAACTTGAACCAAATAAAAGAAACCATCATCATTGTCAATTGCTTGTATTGGGTGAGACATTTTCTCTTTCTTTTTTTTGCATAGGATTGCTTGTTTAGGAAACTAGGTGCCTGTTTAGGTAAGGTTGTCTTTTAAGTCTTGACAGGCATCCCACACTTTGGTGTATCAAAAACTTTCACTTTTCAAACATGGAGTCTTATTTGAACCCGGTCTACAATGATTGTGATACCCTGAAATTTTCAATCTTTTATATCGTGTATATGTGTTTACTTGTTGTGTGTATAGCATGTGTATTCAATTGTGCATATTACTATTTATATACTTCTCATGAACATATACATGCATATATATATATGATATTTTTACGTGAGAATAGGCAATTAGCTAAATTGATGTATTGTGTATACCAAAATCTTAGGCTCATAATACTTAAAGTAATATTATGCATGTTATAATTATCTATTTCTTGCATAATGTATATAATTATGTTGTATACGTGTGTATAATTATACATACGTCAATTCAAGTGGGTGCATGTAAGAATTTGTGATTGTGGTATAAATTATTCTTAGTTAGCTTATTCTATATTACATCTTACAGATATTATGTATGTAAAATCTTGAAGTGCATATTGAACTATCTATTCCATGGATGTTGTGTGTAAATATATGAAGTACATATGTATATATATGTATGTTATCTTATGCATGTGATGTCTATCTATCTAATCATATGTACATCAAATCATCTATAATATATGAATAGTACTTAAATAACATTGTTATGTGATAGGTAAGTAATGCTATAGGCCATGTAAGTACATGAAAGTTATTTGCATACAAGTATAATTATACATAAAGTGCATGCACTATCTAGTTATCAATATATGTAAATCTCATGCATATGGTACGTATTGTACACATAGTAAGAAAACACTATCATACATTTTGTAAATAATCATGAGTTTATTTCCAGCATGCAATATATTTTAAACGTGTGTGAATTATCTAATTATTGAGGTGCCTATTGTATTTATTTATTTTAATGCATGTAGTTAGTATTATGGATGTGCGTATGTATACATACATGTGTTATTCTTGTTTAATAATATTTATCTACTTTAGCATGTTAAATTATTTATGGTGTGTGAAGTACTTGTATGATAATATGCATACAATATTTAACTAATAATGAACACATTTTAATCATAGCTTCATGCGTAATGTATGTAATTATGCAATGTGTACGTATATGTGCATATATGTATGTATTGATGCATATTGATCTTAATTATGATTAGTGTAAGTTGTATTTAATTAAATATTATGAACTGTATGTACTTTATGTGGTAAGAACATATGCAATTATTTTTACACATACTAGATTGCTTTGGTGTATTTATACATTTAATTTTAGGTTTGACTTGGTTTTGGCTGCACTATGCTGCTGGCGGCCAGGACCTGGACGCCACGACATTGTTGCCATCCACCCCCTGGACGCCAACCACAGTGGGCGGCCACCCCCTGGACGCCAACCCCATTCTGGCGGCCAGACCTTGTCGTCAACTGTGCAGTTGACTACAACCGATGTTGACGTTAATATCCTCCTGCGTAACGGTTCCAGAATTGTTAATGCTCGTGTTTTGGCTGGTTCCAGATTAGGAAACCCTTCCTAATGTGTAGAAAACCTACCCTAGTATGTATCCCCAACCCCGAGCCTATAAAATACCCATCTTAGGATGAGGAAAAGGCTTTTAGCATTTGGTGAAAACCCTAGCTCCGAGATGGTGAAAAGCTGAATTTCAGAAGGCCGAATCCGTCGAATGGAGGTGTTCCCCGAAGGATACAACATCTGGAGGACAGCCAATACATCCAAGAAGAGATCCCAACTCCGAGGAGCCATCTACATCGACTGGAGAAGAAGATCTAAGGAGTTTCTGAGCACCTTTTTGGCAGGGCCAAGAAGGCTTCATCGACATATTCTGATCTTTGTAGATTTTTTTAAGAGGCAAGTAAACCTAGATCTTGATCTTATACATGTCCCCTTAAGTCTTAATATTTTTACGGATTTTTCCTCGAGTCTTGGAACCCTAAATTCACCCTTGTATGATAAGTTGTCTGTATGTGCTGTTGGGACCAGGTTGACGACAACATAGGTTGCAGTCAAGTTCTTCAGTTGAAGTTGACGGCAACATCCCTTGACGTCTATTTCTTCAGGACCTGAAAGTGTGCTTTTTGATCTTCTCTTGTTGTTTAAATAATTTCTGAACATGGGTATATAATAAAATTTTTATAGGTGATTATATACTGTTAGTAGGTCATATCATGAGGTTGCCTAAATTTTCTATGGACCATGTAAATTATTAAAATTTAGAGAGTGAATAAGGAGCATGACATGAACATGTTTAAATGTAGAATAAATAGATTTTGTTGTAAATTAAATTTTATAAATTTTCCATGACAGATTGAATACCGGTATTAGGTTTCTGTTCTGTTAATGTCTAAATAGGTTGGTGTGTACCATACTTAATGATATTTCGATAATTATGGCTGCAACATAGATTTAATTATAGAATTATATTTACTGTTCGAAAAATCTGAAAATTGCATATGTGACATACTTACTGCTAATGACCTGTGATAAAAATTTAAATCAAATTGATGACAGCAAGTACAGTTATTAGTTAAACCATGAAAATTGTTCATATTAGATGTATTGAATTCGATCTTATGCAATTCAGTAAATGTACAACATGTTTAGGACTGTAAAGTAAGATGTTTTAATTTTGAAAACAGTAGTATCATGATTAGGTTAACTAAGATATGTGAAATTGATAATTAAGATGTGTAAAGTGATTAAGTATTATATGTAAAATATGTGAATAGGGTATGAAAATGTGAATAAGTAAATGTGTGATAATTGGGCCAAGAATGACACTGCTACCCTAGAGGCTTCGAGAGCTGTACATAGAAAAGTCCCTATGGAAAGCTCTATGTGTGAAAAGTTTGTCCTAAGGGCATTGGGATAAACCTGGAGGTGGACAAGTACCACTGGATAGGGTGGAGAGTGCTTCTCCCGGTCTGCGCAGTTACCAAGATTCACCACTACATTGCCTAGGTGGTGTGTATGTGATATGAGTTATGTGATATGAGTTATGTGTTAAGAGTTATGTGCTATGAGATGCGATGAGTTATGAGTATGAGATATTTGTTTGAGTCCTCTAATAGGTAGTTAGGACTATGTGTCATGGCATTTTTTTTAATTATTGGAATATGAATAAGTGTACAATGATATGCAAAAGTGGCAGGTGATGAGTGCAAGTGACATAATAGGTGATAAGTGAAAATGAAAGAGTAAGTAATATGGGGATTATGTGAGGAGACAAGTAAAGAGAAAAGTTAATGTTAATAAGAATGTGCTTGCATGTGAAAAACTAATATATTAACGCAATATGCTCATATAATTTCATGTATTAGTTACCATAATTGTGATATCATGTTTAGTATTATGTTAGGTGTTTTATTTCTTTTTATGAGATAGGGCACATGAATCAACATACGTCATCATGCCATTTATGTAACCTAAAAAATTGAGCATGTGAGGTTCCTAAAGGAGTGGGATTGTGTGTGAATAAGACTAAATTCATATAATGGAGTTTATTCCATGCTAAAACAGCAAGTATAATATAGTTATGAATGTGTTAAACATAAGGAAGAATGTTTAGATTCCATACTAGTTGTGATGGGTGCTTAGTATAGAGTTCTATGTTTAAATTGTGTAGTATTGCCAATCAACTTGACTATGTTCTAGACTTTTAAATTCATGCTATAGAATATGAAACCATGTGTATGATAATTATTTGCATTTGAACAGCAAGCAAAATGTGAAATTAGATATGAAAAGTACATGTGAAAAGTGAATAGTCATCATGTTAGGTTGTTCAAATCTTTATGCCAAATTCTATGTTCTAATTTTAGGAATATATAGTGAAATGAACTAAAGTGTGAATGAATGAATCATGTTACATGTTAGGTGTAAAGAATATGTTCAAATGTATAATATTAGTATCCATGATTTAAATTAAAAATGTATAGTGCAAAGTATGGTTAAGTGATTTAGAAATGTGTTGATAGCTAAAAGTATGTTCCATGCATGTTCTTGTAATTTAAATGCTAGTGTGTATTCCTTAGTGTTTAATAGCTTAATGTGAATGCGATATGTTTAAGATTAAGTCTTTGTTTTACTTGCTGAGTCTTTGGACTCACCCTTGCTTCGGCGTACAGGTGAGACAGGTATTACCATTTTGAAGGAAGGCATAGCGAAGGTTGATCTCTTAGAGGAGTAGCTTTCGAGGAGCAAATTTTCAGTTGTACTTTTCTTTTCATAGCTTGAATAAAAATATGTATGGACAATATTTGGACAATGTAGTTCTTCCTCATGTAATAATGTGGACATTGTCATTTTATTTTTGCTATATAGACTGTGGAATATGTGATGGTGATGGACTAAAGTTGAATTGTTTATTTTATTCCGCTGAAATAAATTACTATCTACGTACTTTTCAACCTATCGGCTAGTGTTGGGTTTTATCCCACTGTAATGACGCTCTTTATACCTATGGGGATTGCTATAATCGTACCGGTATGAGGAGGGTCGTTACAGAGATTGGTATCAGAGCCCAAGGTTGAAATTGTACATGGATAGACCATCACTGTCACAATATTGCAAAGTCTTTATAGTAAATTGTCCATATATGTAGGAATTTATTAATAATGAATGGAAGATAGTTAAGGTAAATAGTTAGGATTCGTAACCTGGATTCTAACTAGATTGATGATTTTGAAGGAAATGGCTGGACGTGGTGGACGTAGTGCTCAGTCTAGGAGGAATGAGTAGAACCGCAAGATAAAGAAGTTCGTGAAAGGACTTAAACCATCGGTGAAAGCTAGGCTTCTAGAGCTTGACTCCCGTACCTTGGAAGAAACTCTTGGCATTGCGAATCAGCAAGAGAATAAAGTGGAAGCATATCAAGGAGAAAATGATGCTCAAAAGGAGGGAGTACCAAGGCCATTTCAAAGGCAAGATAGGAAGATGAAGAAGCTAATGGATGGTCAGAAATCAACTGTGGCATCAGGCAGCAGGAAGTCAGAATGTATCCACTGTGGGAAGCGTCATGGCAGGAATGCATGTTGGAGAATGGAAGGGAGGTGTCTTAGATGTGGCAGCAAGAATCATCGGATTAAGGAATGTCCAAACCTGAAGACGAAATTCATCTCAAGAGATGCTTCATCAGTAACCATAAAGGAGCAAGGATTAGTCGGAAATGATCTCGGCGGCGTCATTACAGGTACTTGATTCGATCTTCGAGGATGAAGATCTTTTTCAAGGAGGGGAGAGTGTGATACCCTGAAATTTCATTCTTTTATATCGTGTATGTGTGTTTACTTGTTGTGTGTAAGCATGTGTATTCAATGTGCATATTACTATTTTTATACTTCTCATGAACATATACATGCATATATATATATGATATTTTACGTGAGAATAGGCAATTAGCTAAATTGATGTATAATGTGTATACCAAAATCTTAGGCTCATAATACTTAAAGTAATATTATGCATGTTATAATTATCTATTTCTTGCATAATGTATATAATTATGTTGTATACGTGTGTGTATAATTATACATACGTCAATTCAAGTGGGTGCATGTAAGAATTTGTGATTGTGGTATAAATTATTCTTAGTTAGCTTATTCTATATTACATCTTACAGATATTATGTATGTAAAATCTTGAAGTACATATTAAACTATCTATTCCATGATGTGTGTGTGTAATATATGAAGTACATATGTATATATATGTATGTTATCTTATGCATGTAATATCTATCTATCTAATCATATGTACATCAAATCATCTATAATATAATAGTACTTAAATAACATTGTGCATGTGATAGGTAAGTAATACTATAGGCCATGTAAGTACATGAAAGTTATTTGCGTACAAGTATAATTATACATAAATGTGGATGCACTATCTAGTTATGAATATATGTAAATCTCATGCATATGGTACGTATTGTACACATAGTAAGAAAACACTATCATACATTTTGTAAATAATCATGAGTTTATTTCCGAGCATGCAATATATATTTAAACGTGTGTGAATTATTGATAACTACATATTTTTTTGTGTTAAACTTCATACATATAGTTAAGTTTAAACAGTCTTTGTCTGTAATAAAGTGTATTTTGATTTTAATTTTCATTTCGTTCAAAAATAAATTCAAAGCATATTAGTTAATTCTCGAGTTGAACACATAATTAAAGTCTCACTTAATAAAAATCAATAATTTTGAATAGTTTATGTTTCTTTACATTGTATATAAATAATTTTTTATCACTTTAAACATCTTTTAATTCTTGTAAATATTAGTGTGTAAATAAATTGGATTCACCCAATATAATCATGACACATGCCCCTTTAAAATTTATTTTACCATTTCTAAACACCTCACCAATACCCTCATGCCACATACCCCATCCAATCTTATTTACAAATATCCCACCCCACCCACGTATTCTACTTAAACAAAGTCTTTTTGTTTCTTTCCACCAGGCCAAGCAGACGAATCTACTGGAAGCTTCAAGAAAGGCTGGTTTGGGCATGGCGGTTTGGGGCTTGAAGCTGGATGGCTGGGTTGGGTGGTGATGCAGAGGATCTGAGCTCTGGCCGATGGAACCAGGGCAGCGCTGGGGTTTCGGGCGGCCAGAAGGGGAGCTGTGCGGAGCTCGGAGCTGTGGCGCGCCTGGTGCTGTGCGGCGTGGATGGACCTGGGAGCGGCCAGGGCTTGCGCCCGTGCAGAGCAGGAAGAGGGCGCGGCGACCTGCAGATCGGCGATGCAGAAGGCGATGGCGCTGCGGCTGGAGGTGGCTGGGCTGGGTGCGCCTGGGGCTGTGCGCGGCTCTGGCCAAGAGAGGCAGGGCGTGGCTGCACGCAGGCGTGGTGTGAGCGGCCAGGTGTGCTGAGTAGATCCGGTGCAAGGCGGGCCCCATGTGTGCAGATGCTGGGCCCTGGCGCGATGCATGCAAGAGGCGGGCTGCGATGGAGGCCAGCTGAGGTGGCGCTTGTGCTAGTGCTGTGCAGACTGAGGTGGGTGTGTGCGGTGTGCAGGGTCCGGATCTTAGCGATGGCACGCTGAGCCGGCGATCCTGGTGCCCGTGTGAAGCGCATCTGCTGTGAAGCTGGAAGCTGGCTGGTGGCGTGCAAAGCTGTGCAGGCGATGGAGGTTGAGGCGGTTGAAGCCCCTGCTGAGCTGGAGGATCTCCAGGTGGGCTAGCGCTGGTGATTTGGGCGCGAAGGCAGAGCAGCAACCTGGGTATGTGCGAAGGTGCGGCCAGGGCCAGGCGCACCTGGTGTGATGCAAGAGCTGGCAGATGGCCGTGCGAAGCAGCAGCGGTGCGATGGATGAGCTCTGGCGTGCGCATCCGGAGCATGGGCGATTCGTGCTAAGCTGGAGGCCGTGCGACGCTGGCGATCCGGGCGTGCAGAGCTGGCGATCTTGGTGCAGACTGAAGAGGAAGCAGGACACCTGGAACCCTATAAAAGGACCCCAAGTCCTCTTCTCCGGGGGTTGGCTAGTTCAGAATTTCTTAAGAATTTTTTGTTTATTTTCCTGTATTTCCTGTTCTTCCAGTTCTTAGGAGGGGACTTCGCCAGTGGAATTTTAAAAACTTCTTGCTATTTCTTCTTGTATTTTTTTGTTTTAGCAGAGCAGGTGTTAGAGATTTGGTGATTCGCCAATATGTCACTTGGGGATTTTCGTAGTTCCTGTTCTTTTCTGTTCTTCGGAGATCAGAGCAGGAGAGGGAGTTTATTTGGCATTTGTCTTTGTACCTACTTTCCCTTAGCATCTGTGTAGATAACAGACAGTTCTTTCTTTCTAAGCAATCTTCTGAGTTTAACAATTTTCTTTAGTTTGTTCTGTACAATTTCTTTTTGAATTTGATAGTTCTCTACTTCCTCATGTGCAATGTGTTGAAAGTTCGATCCATTGGAGCCTGTTTTGTCCATTTCCGTTTGTGCAATTGCTTGTCCCTTTTCTTCTATGTTTACATGGCTTGATCCAGTGCAAAAATTGTTATTTCATTTCTTCGTATTTCAGATATTCGAATGCTTCTTTCTTCCAATCTCTTGTTCTTGCTGTTAGAGATTTCTGAGAGAGGGGAGATCAATCTTATAATTTTCTTGGGATTTTCTTCTTCGTTGTTGTTGGTTGTTGTCTGGAGGGAGTCGGTGGTTTGAGAGGAGTTGATGTTTTTTTTTTTTTCAGGAACTAATGCCATTTCGGCCTCTGTCCCTGCCTACCCTTGTGAGAGAAGAACTGGACTATGGGTTTTGGGGTTTTTCTGGTTGTTTATCGGTGATCTTGTGGGCATTTCTGAGAGGTAGCTGTGGGTTCTGGTTCATCTCTGTAGTTGTTCTTTAATCCGTGGAGAGTTTCTGTGCATCTCTGTTGTTGTTCTCTAGTCCGTGCTGAAACAGAAGTTGGGAGCACGAAGTTAAATTTTCTTCAACCGTAATACTTGTCAGTCTAAGGTGTAAAAGACGGCAGTGGTTTCCTCTTGTACTTCACTTGGTGGCGTCCAGAACACTTCTGGAAGTAGCAGTGATCATTCAGAATTTGATAGATTAAGGAGTTCGGCCCCTCTTCTGATTTTAGTGCTTTTAATTTTTTTTTTTTTTTTTTTTGGTGTGCTTAATCCTCCCTGTGGACAGATTTTGAGTTTAGCATTGCAGTTTATATTTCTGTTGCTATTTTCTTACTAAGTCGCTAAACTGTGAGTAAGAAGAGATCCAATGCATTCCTCCTCACTGTTCTGAAGCTGATTACATTTTATTTCTTATTTGTTCTTCATCCCTCGAGCTATGAGGGTACAGTGGTTTGGTATGTTCTTTTGAGAATTCATGTTCCATCATCTTTCCGAAGCAATTCAGATTTAGAGGTGTATCCGTTTGTGCCTAGTTTAGATCTCTCTCGATTTGTTTGATCCCTCGAGTTGTGAGGGTACAATGATACCAAGTCTCTTTTCATTTCAATTCCACGTGTTCTTTCATTAAGTTTGATCTGTCAAGATTGTGTGGGATTTGATTGGTGTTGTTTACACATTCACTTTTAATGCATTGTCATTAGAATGATTTCAAGTTAAAGTAGTTTAATTCAAATTCTATTCAGCCTCTCTGTGGATATGACCTGTTCTCACCATTTTACTAGTTCATATTTGCAATTTTAAATTTGGGAGACAGTTTAGAGGAAGTGCGCATTTTGACGCGTGCGAAGAACTCTAGACAACGAAGATGCACAGTCAACTATGTCGCACGTTCATCTTGGCGCCGTTGCCGGCGAGGCATTAGAGTTTGATTTAGATCTATTTTGATTTGATTTCATTTCTATTGATTTTACATTGACTTGTTATTGGGCTTTCATTTCAGATTTGCTCAAGGAGAGGAACTTGGAGATTGGGCTTGACATTTGAAGCCCATTGGAGGAGCTTGCTGATTTCTTTTCCCTGTTGTTTTTAATTCAGTCTTTTAGATAGGGGAGTGTGAGAGAAGCTTGTAGTGAGATTTTCATGTACTCTCTGTGCATGTACAGAGATTTATTTCACGTTGGCATGTAATAATTGACCTCTTGGTGGTTTGATTGGTTTGGCATTAGTCTATAGTATCACTTCATATTTTCTTAGTTAAATTTCATTTCATTCAGTTTAAAAACCAAATAAAAATTAAAAAATTCTAAAATCTAAAAATTTTCCAAATCGCTCTTTCATGTTAGCCGTTTGTTTGTAAATAAAAATTTCACCTCTCAAGATTAGAATCCCATGTTTTAGGACATTCATCATCTTAATTGTCATTTTAATTGTCATCTCTTTTCTTGCATTGAAGAGTGCGGGGGAAAGGTAAGGTTTCTAACTCTTGTTTCATGCATTAGACTTAGCATTAGTAAATCAATTGTTAAAATTTGTTTGTTGCAGTTCACATTTTTAAATGGGACTGCTGAAGGGATTCACCCATTAGAATAAAAAGATAAGGTGAGGGATTTCATCACCCTTTCCTTTGCCCAAAAATAAAAAAAAATTTCCACATTTTTGCATTTACCTCAGCTTTTAATAAAAACTAGTAGACTTGGCCCTAGGGTTCATCATTAGATTTATCCTTTCTTGAATTCAAAACTTCTCTTTAAGTCTGGTGTCTAGGATTAGAGGTTAAAAAGCTTACGCTTAAGTGAGTCAGAGGTTACTTAATTGGGTCCTTGCGAAAGCAAGGGGGGCCTCCTCTACTCCACCTCTTACCTGGCCGGTACAAGAAGAGTTAGGATTGGACTTAAGCAAGTATAAATCTGATTTTGAGAAAATAATATAAGTCCAAGGAACACGTAGTGGTAGGTTAATTTGATTTGAAAGTGTTTGTTTGTTTGTGTTTGTTTAAAAATTCATCAAAAATCAATAAAAATCTTTAAAATTCAAAAATCATAAATAGAAAGTTTTTCATCTATGCATGCTTGGTAGACGCTCCCAAAACATAGATTTGGCTCAACCTATAGACGAGATTGAAAGATTCTTTCATAAGATGGCCAATCAAAACCATAACCAAATTGATAGGAATATGGAGGAGGTAGCACCCAGACAGATGAAGGAATACTTTATTCCTTCTAATTATCAACCTGCTACTTGTATCAGGCCGGAAATTCCAGCAAATCATTTTGAGATCAAACCTGGAACCATTCAGATGTTGCCATCCTTTTATGGCAATCCCAATGAAGATCCTTATAGGCATATAGATGAGTTCCTAGAGATCTGTTCCACTGTAAGGATCCAAAACTTCACTGAAAATGCCTTAAGGTTGACCCTATTTCCATTCTCCTTAAAAGACAAGGCTAAACATTGGTTGGGAACCATAGGGAGAACCATCACAACATGGCCAGAAATGCAGCAGGAGTTTTTGAAGAAATTTTACCGAACTGTAAGGATCCAAAACTTCACTGAAAATGCCTTAAGGTTGACCCTATTTCCATTCTCCTTAAAAGACAAGGCTAAACATTGGTTGGGAACCATAGGGAGAACCATCACAACATGGCCAGAAATGCAGCAGGAGTTTTTGAAGAAATTTTACCCGATTGGCCGAACAAACACCATGAGAAGAGCAATAACTGGATTCTCCAACAACGGGAGAATTAATGCATGAATCGTGGGAGAGATTGAAGGAGTTGCTTAGAAAATGCTCCCATCATGGTCTGTCGAGGTGGCAAATTGTTCAAGCCTTTTATGAAGGACTAACTAAGCCAAATAGGCAAATGGTTGATGCTTCGTGTGGAGGAGCATTCATGACTAAGAGTGAGGATGAGGGATATAATCTGTTTGAAACATTGAGTGAGAATTCTATCAATCATGCCTCACTCTACTCTTATGAGAGAGCGTTAGGACCTGTAAAGAAGGCAGGGATGTATGAAGTAAAAGGGAGAGGAGAGTCAGATTCTAGGGTAGAAGATCTGATAGCTAGACTTGACTAAAGATTGGAGCAGAAGTTGGAACAAAAATTCGATCAATTATTATCTTTGACTGGGCAAACCACCCCAAAATTTCTCACAACCTGAAACTTGTGCTTGTGTGCTAGCCCAGCTCATCCCCCGATGCTTGTCCCACTATTGCCCAATTACCTCCTTTCATTCAGGAACAAGTCCAAGCTGCTCAGGCTTCTACAACCCTCCTATGATCCATACTCTAACACATACAACCCTGGTTGGAGGAACCATCCGAACTTTTCTTGAAAAATCAATCTGAACAAGTTTCTCAACCTACCTTCAAGCAATCCATGTACGGTCAATCCTATCCCAATCAAAATTCGGATTGGCCAATCTTCTAACTCAAAACCTCCACAATTCCAAGGAGTCAAAATTCCAATCAATTTGCTCATACAAATTTCCAACAACCTTCGTATCAACCACCACCTCCTCAACCTAATTGGGATGATAAAATGAACCAACTTCAAAACATGATGGCGACTCTATGCCAAACTGTGCAAGAACAACAAAATCAATATCAAACTCAAAATCAAAATTTTCAACAAAATTTGGCAAGGATAGAGTCTCAAATTGCTTATGTATGTCAAAGGAGGGAAGTAGGGCAATTGCCAAGTCAAGCTGTAGCAAACCCAAGAAACAACCCTCCTGGATTTTACCAGAACCCGCAATACCATCAGGCCCAGGGGTATAGACCACCACCTGCTAGACAAAATGCACCTCCACCACAGAACCCACAATAAGCTTTTGTCCAGAACATTCCTGCTCCGCAAAATCAAAATCAACCTATACAACAGGATCATCCTCCTGCCTAAGCTAGGGGCCCGCAAGTAGAGAATGAAAAAACTGTGTCTACCCTAAGAAGTGGAAGAATCAGAACAAATCCTCACCCACACATGTCAAATGAGGATAAAGAAAATGAAATGAAATTGAAATTGAGGAAGAGATTAAAGAAAATGTTGCAAAAGAAAAATCCAAGGGAAAAGAGAAAATTGAAGAACCCCTAGACAAAACCAAGACAAGTGAAGACCCAAGCTGTTACATCCAAGAGTTCCTTTTCCTGAAGCTTTAAAACTATAATCCAAAAACAAATCCATTGGTAATGAAGAACTCTTGGAGCTATTTAAACAAGTTCACATCAACATTCCTTTGCTTGATGCTATCAAGCATGTGCCTGCCTATGCCAAATTCCTAAAAGAAATGTGTACTCCAAAACCTGAAGTGAGAAACAAAACTGAAACAATAATTCTTCCAGGAATTGTGAGTACCATTGTCTTAAATCAACTCCCTAAAAAGCTCAAAGATCCAGGCACTCCACTAATTCCTTGCACCATCGGTGGAGTCACATTTGAGAGCGGCCTTTTAGATTTGGGAGCCAATGTCAATCTCTTACCTTCTGCTATTTTTGAGAAATTCAAGATAGGAGAATTGAAACCCACTTCTGTTGTCCTTCAACTAGCCGGTCGTTCTGTCACCACTCCAAAAGGCTTAGTTGAAGACGTTATTGTGAAAATCAACGATTGTTACTTCCTGGCCGATTTCATCATTTTGGACATGAACACTCCTCAAGATTTGACTCAGTCCACCATTATCCTTGGTAGACCTTTTTTGGCCACAGCTAGAGCCAATATTGACTGTGCTACCGGGATGATGGATATATCATTTGGAGATAGGCGAGTTAGTATCAACTTTTTCGGGCATCTAGGCACCATGACCTAGGAGAAAGTTGTCTAGTGGTAGATACCTTGGAAGAATCTTGCGTGGAAGAAATGGTAGACCAACCCTGTGCTCTAGGGTTTGAGGGAGAGGAAGGACAATTTAACTCTTTATTTCAGGATAGTGATCCATCAATTCCGTCTGAGTGTCCTCCTAAGGTGAGCTAAAACCACTCCCTTCTAATTTAAAGTACATCTCTTCTGGAGAGAACGAGACTTGGCCCGTCATAATTGCTAGTGATCTTGAGGAAGGGCAGGAGAAGAAATTGATTGAAATTTTGAAGAGTCATAAGAAAGCTATAGGTTGGACAATTGATGATTTGAGAGGGATAAGTCCTTCAGTGTGCACACATCGCATATACTTGGAAGAAAATGCTAAAAGTTCAATAGAAATGCAAAGAAGGCTTAATCCCAACATGAAAGAAGTTGTTAAGAAAGAGATTGTTAAATGGCTGGATGCTGAATTCATCTATCCCATCTCTGATAGCCAGTGGGTTAGTCCAACTCAAGTTGTGCCTAAAAAGTCAGGACTGACTGTGATTCAAACGGAAAAGGGTGAGCTCATTCCCACTAGGCTGGCTACAGGATGAAGAGTGTGCATTGACTATCGCAAATTGAATGCGATGACCAAGAAAGATCATTTCCCCTTGCCTTTCATTGACCAAATCTTAGAGAAACTTGCTGGCCAAAAATTCTTTTGTTTCCTTGATGGATATTCAGGGTATAACTAAGTGGCTATTCACCCTGAGGACCAAGAAAAGACCACTTTCACATGTCCATTTGGAACCTTTGCCTTTAGACGCATGCCCTACGAGCTGTGCAATGCCCCTGCAACTTTTCAACATTGTATGTTGTCTATTTTCTCAAACATGATTGGGGATTACTTAGAAGTCATGGATAATTTTTCTGTGTTGGAAATGACTTTGATTCATGCCTCGACCATTTGACTGAAGTGCTCAAAAGATGCATTAATGCCAATCTTGTCTTAAGTTGGGAAAAGAGCCACTTCATGGTTAAGGAGGGATTGTCTTAGGACATATTGTCTCAGAGAGAGGGATAGAGGTAGATAAAGCCAAGGTAAATCTCATTTCCGAATTGCCTCCTCCCAACTATGTCAAACAAATTCGATCCTTCCTGGTCATGCTGGATTCTATAGGAGGTTCATCAAAGACTTTTCCAAAATTGCAAGGCCATTGACTTCTTTGTTGAAAGACACTCCTTTCATTTTTGACAAAGCTTGTCATAAATCTTTTGAGGACTTAAAAGACATTTTGACCAAAGCTCCAATTCTACAATCTCCAGACTGGTCATTACCATTTGAGATAATGTGTGATGCTTCAGACTTTGCTGTAGGTGCTATTTTGGGCCAGAAAACTAATAAAGGATCTGTAGTGATTTATTATGCAAGCAAAACATTGAATGACACTCAGATTCGATACACAACTACTGAGAAAGAGCTCCTAGTTGTTGTCTTTGCCTTAGAGAAGTTCAGATCTTACCTTTTAGGAGACAAAATCATTGTTTTCACTAACCATGCTGCATTAAGGTATTTACTTGCCAAAAAGGATGCCAAGCCTAGGTTGATCAGATGGATCCTTTTATTACAGGAGTTTGATCTGGAAATTCATGATAAGAAAGGGTCCAAGAATGTGGTAGCTGACCATTTGTCTAGAATTGTTGCCCCGGACTCTATGCCTATTAGAGATGCTTTCCCGGATGAGCACATTTTAGCTGTCTCTAATGTTTCATCTCCATGGTATGCACACATTGTGAATTATAAGGTCATTGGACGAGTACCTGGAGATTGGACCAAAAATGAAAGAGAGAGATTCTTTGCTAGGGACAATTATTTTATTTGGGAGGACCCGGAGCTATTTTTTATTGGACCAGACCAAGTGATAAGGAGATGCGTCCCTGAGAGTGAGCATCAAAGTGTCCTCAAGTTTTGTCATTCTCTTGCTTGTGGAGGACATTTTTCAGGAAAGAAGACCGCTGCTAAGGTCTTAGACTGGTTTCTATTGGCCCACATTGTTAAGGATGCTCATCAATTTTGTAAGGCTTGTCTTAGATGTCAAACCATGGGAAATATTCTAAGAGGGACATGATGCCTCTTAACCCCATTTGGTTGTAGAAATTTTTGATGTATTGGGGATAGACTTTATGGGACCTTTTCCACCATCCTTTGGATACACATACATTCTAGTTGTTGTTGATTATGTGTCCAAATGGATAGAGGCCATTGCCACAAAGACTAATGATCATAAGGTGGTTATCAAATTTGTTCAGAAAAAACATCTTTTCTAGATTTGGGTGGCCCAAAGCAATCATTAGTGATGGAGGACCTCATTTTATTAACACTCAGTTTAGGACCCTCCTAAGGAAGGATGGGATCACCGATAAGCTGGCAACACCTTACCATCCGCAAACCAGTGGCCAAGTAGAAGTTTCAAACAGAGAGATTAAGAACATTCTTCAGAAGTCGGTTAGGCCTGATAGGAAAGACTGGTCAGAAAGGTTAGATGATGCATTGTGGGCCTACCGAACTGCTTTCAAAACTCCTATTGGAATGTCCCCTTACCGGCTTATTTTTGGAAAATCATGTCATCTGCCGGTTGAACTTGAGCATAGAGCCTTTTGGGCTATTAAACAGGTAAATCTTGATTTAGCCCAAGCTGGTCAACAAAGGACCCTACATCTGAATGAGCTAGAAGAGCTCAGAAACGAAGCCTATGAAAGTTTCAAGATTTATAAAGCCAAGGCCAAAGCATTCCATGATAAACACATTCATAGAAAAACCTTTCAAGTGCATGATAAGGTTTGGTTGTTTAATTCTAGACTTCGTCTGTTTTCGGGAAAATTGAAGTCCCGATGGGATGGTCCTTACACTGTCGTTAAAGCTTACGACAATGGTGATGTCATCATTCTTGACCCTAAAACGGGACAATCACTCACTGTTAATGGGCAGAGGTTAAAACATTTCTTTGAAAGCCCATCTTCTGTAAAAATTGATTCTACCAAGCTAGCTGAGCCAAATGGAGCCTAATTGCGTCTGGCTAAAGACGATAAACTTAGCGCTTCTTGGGAGGCAACCCAAGTGTACAAATTTTCTTTATCAGGTAATTCTCTGTCTTACGTTTTTTGCCTGTCAATAAGTAGGGGGGAGAGGTAGAATAAGCATGCATTCATAGTCCTCATCCCAACCATTGCTTCATTTATTTTTCTTGAGCTTGTACATATGTAAATAAAAAGTTCACAATGTTTCATCTTGAAATAAAAATGCGTGGCTTTGCGCATCCCAGACTAGTGTGTGATCTTTAACCACTAAAATTTTGTGGTTGTCACATTCCCTTGCAAATATCCATGTTAGGTAGCCTCTAGTAAAGGGGTACATGTACTTCTTGTCTACCTATGTAGGATTTATGGCAAGAAGTTTTCATTCACACACTTCACAGCCACTTAGACTAGCTGAACCGAATGTAGTAAATTTGTCAAGGCTAGTAGGAGAGAGGTGATTGATTTTCTCCCTTCCCCTTAAGTGAATTGTGAAGGAGGTGAAGGCATGTGATCAAGGAACTGACTGTTCATCCTTCCTTTAAGAGGAAAAGAAAAGAAAAGGCAAAAGCAAAAGCAAAAGCAGAAGAAAAAAATATCCATGAAAAATGCCCCGAATCTGAGTAAAGGTGGACTCGCTACTCTTGAAAAGTGATGGGTTGTGCAGCATTATGAATGAAAAAAATTCTGAGTGCACAAAGTGCAAATAAAGGGGAAAAGTCCCCAAGTCAGAGAAATAATCCTCAAGGAAGATAGGCAGAATGGAACTGAGAGAAACAACCCGATCTGACTGAGCAAGGATCTTATTCCACAATTCTTTTCTTCTCCCTCGAATTAATCTAATCTCAATTACTAGCTGAGGCAGAGGAGCTTCAGAAGGGCTGATATGAACTCTTAAGGGAGCTACCATTTGTGCACTAATTTCTTGCCATAAGCCTTTCAATTAGCAAAGACATGTCTTTACATGATTTTTTACATGATGGCTGGTTAGCATGAGATATTACATCTTCTAGTCCTATCTTTGAGTAATTTTTATTGCTAGGGACTAGCAATGTTAAGTAGGGGGAAGTGATAACTACATTTTTTTTGTGGTAAACTTCATACATATAGTTAAGTTTAGACAGTCTTTGTCTGTAAATAAAGTGTATTTTGATTTTAATTTTCATTTCGTTCAAAAATAAATTTCAAACATATTAGTTAAATTCTCGAGTTGAACACATAATTAAAGTCTCACTTAATAAAAATCAATAAATTTTGAATAGTTTATGTTTCTTTACATTGTATATAAATAATTTTTTTATCACTTTAAACATCTTTTAATTCTTGTAAATATAGTGTGTAAATAATTTGATTCACCCAATATAATCATGACACATGCCCTTTAAAATTATTTTACCATTTCTAAAACCCTCACCAATACCCTCATGCCACATACCCCATCCAATCTTATTTACAAATATCCCACCCCACACCACTTATTCTACTTAAACAAAGTCTTTTTGTTTCTTTCCACCAGGCCAAGTAGACGAATCTGCTGGAAGCTTCAAGAAAGGATGGTTTGGGCATGGCGTTTGGGGCTTGAAGCTGGATGGCTGGGGTGGGTGGTGATGCAGAGGATCTGAGCTCTGGCCGATGGAAGCAGGGTGGCGCTGGGGTTTCGGCCGGCCAGAAGGGGAGCTGTGCGGAGCTCGGAGCTGTGGCGCGCTTGCTGCTGTGCGGCGCGGCTGGACCTGGTAGCGGCCAGGGCTTGTGCCCGTGCAGAGCAGGAAGAGGGCGCGGCGACTTGCAGATGGGCGATGCAGGAGGCGATGGCGCTGCTGCTGGAGGCGGCTGGGCTGGGTGCGCCTGGTGCTGTGCTCGGCTCTGGCCAGGAGTGGCAGGGCGTGGCTGCACGCAGGCGTGGTGTGAGCGGACAGGTGTGCTGAGCAGATCGAGTGCGAGGCGGGCCCGTGTGTGCAGATGCTGGGCCCTGGCGCGATGCATGCAAGAGGCGGGCTGCGATGGAGGCCAGCTGAGGTGGCGCTTGTGCTAGTGCTGTGCAGACTGAGGTGGGTGTGTGCGGTGCGCAGGGTCCAGATCTTAGCGATGGCATGCTGAGCCGGCGATCCTGGTGCCAGTGCGAAGCGCATCTGCTGTGAAGTTGGAAGCTGGCTGGTGGCGTGCACAACTGTGCAGGCGATGGAGGTTGAGGCGGTTGAAGCCCCTGCTGAGCTGGAGGATCTCCAGGTGGGCTGGCGCTGGTGATTTGAGCGCAAAGGCAGAGCAGCAGCCTGGGTACGTGCGAAGGTGCGGCCAGGGCCAGGCGCACCTGGTGTGATGCTAGAGCTGGCGGATGGCCGTGCGAAGCAGCAGCAGTGCGATGGATGAGCTCTGGCGTGCGCATCCGGAGCAGGGGCGATTCGTGCTGAGATGGAGGCCGTGCGACGCTGGCGATCCGGGTGTGCAGAGCTGGCGATCCTGGTGCAGACAGAAGAGGAAGCAGGACGCCTGGAACCCTATAAAAGGACCCCAAGTCCTCTTCTCCGGGGGTTGGCTAGTTCGGAATTTCTTAAGAATTTTTAGTTTATTTTCCTGTATTTTCTGTTCTTCCAGTTCATAGGAGGGGACTTCGCCAGTGGAATTTTAAAAACTTCTTGCTATTTCTTCTTGTATTTTTTTGTTTTAGCAGAGCAGGGGTTAGAGATTTGGTGATTCGCCATATGGCACTGGGGATTTTCGTAGTTCATGTTCTTTTCTGTTCTTCGGAGATCAGAGGAGAGGGGGTTTATTTGGCATTTGTCATTGTACCGGCTTTCCCTTAGCATCTGTGTAGATAGCAGACAGTTCTTTCTTTCTAAGCAATCTTCTGAGTTCAACAATTTTCTTTAGTTTGTTCTATACAATTTCTTTTTGAAGTTGATAGTTCTCTACTTCCTCATGTGCAATGTGTTGAGAGTTCGATCCATTGGAGCCTGTTTTGTCCATTTCCGTTTGTGCAATAGCTTGTCCCTTTTCTTCTATGTTTACATGGCTTGATCCAGTGCAAAAATTGTTATTTCATTTCTTCTTATTTTAGATATTCGAATGCTTCTTTCTTCCAATCTCCTGTTCTTGCTGTTAGAGATTTATGAGAGAGGGGAGATCGGTCTTATACTTTTCTTGGGATTTTCTTCTTCGTTGTTGTTGGTTGTTGTCTGGAGGGAGTCGGTGGTTTGAGCGGAGTTGAAGTTTTTTTTTTTCAGGAACTAATGCCATTTCGGCCTTTGTTCCTGCCTACCCTTGTGAGAGAAGAACTGGACTATGGGTTTTGGGGTTTTCTGGTTGTTTATCGGTGATCTTGTGGGCATTTCTGAGAGGTAGCTGTGGGTTCTGGTTCATCTCTGTAGTTGTTCTTTCATCCGTGGAGAGTTTCTGTGCATCTCTGTTGTTGTTCTCTAGTCCGTGCAGGAACAGAAGTTGGGAGCACGAAGTTAAATTTTCTTCAACCGTAATACTTGTCAGTCTAAGGCGTAAAAGATGGCAGTGGTTTCCTCTTGTACTTCACTTGGTGGCGCCCAGAATACTTCTGGAAGTAGTAGTGATCATTCAGAATTTGATAGATTAAGGAGTTCGGCCCCTCTTTTGATTTTAGTGCTTTTAATTTTTTTTTATTTATTTCGTTGGTGTGCTTAATCCTCCCTGTGGACAGATTTTGAGTTAGCATTGCAGTTTATATTTTGTTGCTATTCTTTACTAAGTCGCTAAACTGAGTAAGACGAGATCCAATGCATTCCTCCTCACTGTTCTGAAGTGATTACATTTTATTTCTTATTTGTTCTTCATCCCTCGAGCTATGAGGGTACAGTGGTTTGGTATGTTCTTTTGAGAATTCATGTTCCGTCATCTTTCCGAAGCAATTCAGATTTAGAGGTGTATCCGTTTGTGCCTAGTTTAGATCCCTCTCGATTTGTTTGATCCCTCGAGTTGTGAGGGTACAATGATACCAAGTCTCTTTTCATTTCAATTCCACATGTTCTTTCATTAACTTTGATCTGTCAAGATTGTGTGGGATTTGATTGGTGTTGTTTACACATTCACTTTTAATGCATTGTCGTTAGAATGATTTCAAGTTAAAGTAGTTTAATTAAAATTCTATTCAGCCTCTCCGTGGATATGACCTGTTCTCACCATTTTACTAGTTCATATTTGCAATTTTAAATTTGGGAGACAGTTTAGAGGAAGTGCGCATTTTGACGTGTGCGAAGAACTCTGGACAACGAAGATGCACAGTCAACTATGTCGTGCGTTCAATTATCTAATTATTGAGGTGCCTATTGTATTTATTTATTTTAATGCATGTAGTTAGTATTATGGATGTGCGTATGTATACATACATGTGTTATTCTTGTTTAAATAATATTTATCTACTTTAAGCGTGTTAAATTATTTATGGTGTGTGAAGTACTTGGATGATAATGTGCATACAATATTTAACCAATAATGAACACATTTTAATCATAGGTTCATGCGTAATGTATGTATTATGCAATGTGTGTGTATATGTGCATATATGTATGTATTGATGCATATTGATCTTAATTATGATTAGTGTTAGTAGTATTTAATTAAATATTATGAAATGTATGAACTTTATGTGGTAAGAACATATGCAATTATTTTTACACATACTAGATTGCTTTGGTGTATTTATACATTTAATTTTAGGTTTGACGGGGTTTGGCTGCACTGTGCTGCTGGCGGCCAGGACCTGGACGCCAAGGGACTGTTGGCGTCCACCCCCTGGACGCCAACCACAGTGGGCGGCCACCCTCTGGACGCCAACCCCATTCTGGCGGCCAGACCTTGACGTCAACTGTGCAGTTGACTACAACCGATGTTGACGTTAATATCCTCCTACGTAACGGTTCCAGAATTGTTAATGCTCGTGTTTTGGCTGGTTCCGGATTAGGAAACCCTTCCTAATGCGTAGAAAACCTACCCTAGTATGTATCCCCAACCCCGAGCCTATAAAATACCCATCTTAGGATGAGGAAAAGGCTTTTAGCATTTGGTGAAAACCCTAGCTCTGAGATGGTGAAAAAATGAACTTCAGAAGGCCGGATCTGTGGACTGGAGGTGTTCCCCGAGGAGCTACAACATCTGGAGGACAGCCAATACATCCAAGAAGAGATCCCAACTCCGAGGAGCCATCTACATCGACTAGAGAAGAAGATCTAAGGAGTTTCTGAGCACCTTTTTGGCAGGGCCAAGAAGGGCTTCATCGACATTCTGATTTGTAGATTTTTTTAAGAGGCATGTAAACCTAGATCTTGATCTTATACATGTCCCCTTAAGTCTTAGTATTTGTATGGATTTTTCCTCGAGTCCTGGACCCCAATTCACCCTTGTATGAAAAGTTGTTTGTATGTACTGTTGGGACCAGGTTGACGGCGACATAAGTTGCAGTCAAGTTCTTCAGTTGAAGTTGACGGCAACATCCCTTGACGTCTATTCTTCAGGACCTGAAAGTGTGCTTTTTGATCTTCTTTTACTGTTTAAATAATATCTAGACATGGGTATATACTGAAATTTTGATAGGTGATTGTATACTATTAGTAGGTCATATCATGAGGTTGCCTAAATTTTCTATGGACCATGTAAATATTAAAATTTAGAGAGTGAATAAGGAGCATGACATGAACATGTTTAAATCTAGAATAAATAGATTTTGTTGTAAATAAATTTTATAAATTTTCCATGACAGATTGAATACCGGTATTAGGTTTCTGTTCTGTTAATGTCTAAATAGGTTGGTGTGTACCATACTTAATGATATTTCGATAATTATGGCTGCAACATAGATTTAATTATAGAAATTATATTACTATTCGAAAAATCTGAAAAATTGCATACGTGACATACTTACTGCTAATGACCTGTGATAAAAATTTAAAATCAAATTGATGACAGCAAGTACAGTTATTAGTTAAACCATGAAAATTGTTCATATTAGATGTATTGAATTCGATCTTATGCAATTCAGTAAATGTACAGCATGTTTAGGAGTAAAGTAGATGTTTTAATTTTGAAAACAGTAGTATCATGATTAGGTTAACTAAGATATGGAAATTGATAATTAAGATGTGAATGCGATATTTTAAGATTAAGTCTTTGTTACTTACTGAGTCTTTGGACTCACCCTTGCTTCGGCGTACAGGTGCGACAGGTATTACTATTTTGAAGGAAGGCATAGCGAAGGTTGATCTCTTGGAGGAGTAGCTTTCGAGGAGCAAATTTTCAGTTGTACTTTTATTTTCATAGCTTGAATAAAAATATTGTATGGACAATATTTGGACAATGTAGTTCTTTCCTCATGTAATAGTGTGGACATTGTCATTTTATTTTCGCTATATAGACTGTGGAATATGTGATGGTGATGGACTAAAGTTGAATTGTTTATTTTATTCTGCTGAAATAAATTGCTATCTACGTACTTTTCAACCTATCGGCTAGTGTGGGTTTTATCCCACTGTAATGACGCTCTTTATACCGATGGGGATGGTATAATTGTACCGGTATGAGGAGGGTCGTTACAGAGATTGGTATCAGAGCCCAAGGTTGAAATTGTACATGGATAGACCATCACCGTCACAATATTGCAAAGTCTTTATAGGAAATTGTCCATATATGTAGGAATTTATTAATAATGAATGGAAGATAGTTAAGGTAAATAGTTAGGATTAGTAACCTGGATTCTAACTACATTGATGATTTTGAAGGAAATGGCTGGACGTGGTGGACGTAGTGCTCAGTCTAGGAGGTATGAGCAGAACCGCAAGATAAAGAAGTTCGTGAAAGGACTCAAACCATCGGTGAAAGCTAGGCTTCTAGAGCTTGACTCCCGTACCTTGAAGAAAAACTCTTGGCATGGCGAATCAGCAAGAGAATAAAGTGGAAGCATATCAAGGAGAAAATGATGCTCAAAAGGAGGGAGTACCAAGGCCATTTCAAAGGCAAGATAGGAAGATGAAGAAGCTAATGGATGGTCAGAAAAATCAACTGTGGCATCAGGCAGCAGGAAGTCAGAATGTATCCATTGTGGGAAGCGTCATGGCGGGAATGCATGTTGGAGAATGGAAGGGAGGTGTTTAGAGTGGCAGCAAGAATCTTCAGCTTAAGGAATGTCCGAACTGAAGACGAAGTTCATCTCAAGAGATGCTTCATTAGTAACCATAAAGGAGCAAGGATTAGTCGGAAATGATCTCGGCGGCGTCATTACATGTACTTGATTCGATCTTCGAGGATGAAGATCTTTTCAAGGAGGGGAGAGTGTGATACCCTGAAATTTACATTCTTTTATATCGTGTATATGTGTTTACTTGTTGTGTGTATAGCATGTGTATTCAATTGTGCATATTACTATTTTATATCTCTATGAACATATACATGCATATATATATATGATATTTTACATGAGAATAGGCAATTAGCTAAATTGATGTATAATGTGTATACCAAATCTAGGCTCATAATACTTAAAGTAATTATTAGCATGTTATAATTATATTTCTTGCATAATGTATATAATTATGTTGTATACGTGTGTATAATTTACATACGTCAATCAAGTGGGTGCATGTAAGAATTGTGATTGTGGTATAAATTATTCTTAGTTAGCTTATTCTATATTACATCTTATAGATATTATGTATGTAAAATCTTGAAGTGCATATTGAACTATCTATTCCATGGATGTTGTGTGGTAAATATATGATGTACATATAATATATATGTATGTTATCTTATGCATGTAATATCTATCTATCTAATCATATGTACATCAAATCATCTATAATATAGAATAGTACTTAAATAACATTGTGCATGTGATAGGTAAGTAATGCTATAGGCCATGTAAGTACATGAAAGTTATTGGCGTACAAGTATAATTATACATAAATGTGCATGCACTATCTAGTTATCAATATATGTAAATCTCATGCATATGGTACGTATTGTACACATAGTAAGAAAACACTATCATACATTTGTAAATAATCATGAGTTTATTTCCGAGCATGCAATATATATTTAAACGTGTGTGAATTATCTAATTATTGAGGTGCCTATTGTATTTAATTATTTTATGCATGTAGTTAGTATTATGGATGTGCGTATGTATAATACATGTTTATTCTTGTTTAAATAATATTTATCTACTTTAAGCGTGTTAAATTATTTATGGTGTGTGAAGTACTTGGATGATAATGTGCATACAATATTTAACTAATAATGAACACATTTTATCATAGGTTCATGCGTAATGTATGTAATTATGCAATGTGTGCGTATATGTGCATATATGTATGTATTGATGCATATTGATCTTAATTACGATTAGTGTAAGTTGTATTTAATTAAATATTGTGAAATGTATGTACTTTATGTGGTAAGAACATATGCAATTATTTTTACACATACTAGATCGCTTTGGTGTATTTATACATTTAATTTTAGGTTTGACGGGGTTTGGCTGCACTGTGCTGCTGGCGGCCAGGACCTGGACGCCAAGGCACTGTTGACGTCCACCCCTTGGATGCCAACCACAGTGGGCGGCCACCCTCTGGACGCCAACCCCATTCTGGCGGCCAGACCTTGACGTCAACTGTGCAGTTGACTACAACCGATGTTGACGTTAATATCCTCCTGCATAACGGTTCCAGAATTGTTAATGCTCGTGTTATTGCTGGTTCCGGATTAGGAAACCTTCCTAATGCGTAGAAAACCTACCCTAGTATGTATCCCCAACCCCGAGCCTATAAAATACCCATCTTAGGACGAGGAAAAGGCTTTTAGCATTTGGTGAAAACCCTAGCTCCGAGATGGTGAAAAGATGAACTTCAGAAGGCCGGATCTGTGGACTGGAGGTGTTCCTCAAGGAGCTACAACATCTGGAGGACAGCCAATACATCCAACAAGAGATCCCAACTCCGAGGAGACATCTACATCGACTGGAGAAGAAGATATAAGGAGTTTCTGAGCACCTTTTTGGCAGGGCCAAGAAGGGCTTCATCGACATATTCTGATCTTTGTAGATTTTTTTAAGAGGCAAGTAAACCTAGATCTTGATCTTATACATGTCCCCTTAAGTCTTAGTATTTGTATGGATTTTTCCTCGAGTCTTGGAACCCCAAATTCACCCTTGTATGAAAAGTAGTTTGTATGTACGTTGGGACCAGGTGACGGCGACATAGGTTGCAGTCAAGTTCTTCAGTTGAAGTTGACGGCAACATCCCTTGACGTCTATTTCTTCAGGACGTGAAAGTGTGCTTTTTGATCTCTTTTGCTGTTTAATAATTTCTAGACATGGGTATATACTGAAATTTTATAGGTGATTGTATACTGTAGTAGGTCATATCATGAGGTTGCCTAAATTTTCTATGGACCATGTAATTATTAAATTTAGAGAGTGAATAAGGAGCATGACATGAACATGTTAAATCTAGAATAAATAGATTTTGTTGTAAATTAAATTTTATAAATTTTCCATGACAGATTGAATACCGGTATTAGGTTTCTGTTCTGTTAATGTCCAAATAGGTTGGTGTGTACCATACTTAATGATATTTTGATAATTATGGCTGCAACATAGATTTAATTATAGAAATTATATTTACTGTTCGAAAAATCTGAAAATTTGCATATGTGACATACTTACTGCTAATGACTTGTGATAAAAATTTAAAATCAAATTGACGACAGCAAGTACAGTTATTAGTTAAACCATGGAAATTGTTCATATTAGATGTATTGAATTCGATCTTATGCACTTCAGTAAATGTACATCATGTTTAGGACTGTAAAGTAAGATGGTTTAATTTTGAAAACAGTAGTATCATGATTAGGTTAACTAAGATATGTGAAATTGATAATAAGATGTGTAAAGTGATTAAGTATTATATGTAAAATATGTGAATAGGGTGTGAAAATGTGAATAAGTAAATGTGTGATAATTGGGCCAAGAATGACACTGTACCCTAGAGGCTTCGAGAGCTGTACATAGAAAAGTCCCTATGGAAAGCTCTATGTGTGAAAAGTTTGTCCTAAGGGCTTGGAAAAACCTGGAGGGGACAAGTACCACTGGATAGGGTGGAGAGTGCTTCTCCGGTCTGCGCAGTTACCAAGATTCACCACTACATTGCCTAGGTGGTGGATATGTGATATGAGTTATGTGATATGAGTTATGTTTAAGAGTTATGGGCTATGAGATGCGATGAGTATGAGTATGAGATATTTTTTTGAGTCCTCTAATAGGTAGTTAGGACTATGTGTCATGGCATTTTTTAAATTATTGGAATATGAATAAGTGTACAATGATATGCAAAAGTGGCAGGTGATGAGTTCAAATGACATAATAGGTGATAAGTGAAAATGAAAGAGTAAGTAATATGAGGATTATGTGAAGAGACAAGTAAAGAGAAAAGTTAATGTTAATAAGAATGTGCTTACATGTGAAAAACTAATATATTAACGCAATATGCTCATATAATTTCATGTATTAGTTACCATAATTGTGATATCATGTTTAGTATTATGTTAGGTGTTTTATTTCTTTTTATGAGATAGGGCACATGAATCAACATACGTCATCATGCCATTTATGTAACCTAAAAAATTGAGCATGTGAGGTTCCTAAACGAGTGGGATGTGTGTGAATAAGACTAAATTCATATAATGTAGTTTATTCCATGCTAAAACAGCAGTAAAATATAGTTATGAATGTGTTAAACATAAGGAAGAATGTTTATTCCATGCTAGTTGTGATGGGTGCTTAGTATAGAGTTCTATGTTTAAATTGTGTAGTATTGCCAATCAACTTGACTATGTTCTAGACTTTTAAATTCATGCTATAGAATATGAAACCATGTGTATGATAATTATTTGCATTAGAACAGCAAGCAAAATGTGAAATTAGATATGAAAAGTACATGTGAAAAGTGAATAGTCATCATGTTAGGTTGTTCAAATCTTATGCCAAATTCTATGTTCTAATTTTAGGAATATATAGTGAAATGAACTAAGTGTGAATGAATGAATCATGTTACATGTTAGGTGTAAAGAATATGTTCAAATGTATAATATTAGTATCCAGATTTAAATTAAAAATGTAATAGAGCAAAGTATGGTTAAGTGATTTAGAAATGTGTTGATAGCTAAAAGTATGTTCCATGCATGTTCTTGTAATTTAAATGCTGGTGTATATTCCTTAGTGTTTAATAGCTTAATGTGAATGTGATATGTTTAAGATTAAGTCTTTGTTTTACTTGCTGAGTCTTTGGACTCACCCTTGCTTCGGCGTATAGGTGAGACATGTATTACTATTTTGAAGGAAGGCATAGTGAAGGTTGATCTCTTGGAGGAGTAGCTTTCGAGGAGCAAATTTTCAGTTGTACTTTTCTTTTCATAGCTTGAATAAAAATATTGTATGGATAATTTGGACAATGTAGTTCTTTCCTCATGTAATAATGTGGACATTGTCATTTTATTTTCGCTATATAGACTATGGAATATGTGATGGTGATGGACTAAAGTTGAATTATTATTTTATTCCGCTGAAATAAATTGCTATCTACGTACTTTTCAACCTATCGGCTAGTGTTGGGTTTTATCCCACTTTAATGACGCTCTTTATACCGATGGGGATTGGTATAACCGTACCGGTATGAGGACGGTCGTTACAATGATGAGAATCTATATGTTGCCTTCTACACCTCCTAAAACTATGAGGAATATCTTCCTCCTGATCTCCTTGAGGAGTCGGCCCGGCCCTGGGTCGCCACAGTCCATGCCAGTGAGAGTCACCATCCCGACGATGATGGCCCATCACAAATTATTTGTCCCCCTCAAGCGGATGATCAAGCTGCTCAACTCATGCGCTTAATTCCTCAGCTTGATCAATACCAAATTCAAGATCTCATGATGGCTCTCAAAGGAAAGACCGTCTCATCACCTTCTCCTAAAGCGGGCGCTTCTCGCCCCATGGCATCTACCTCCGACCCCCGTATCATCATGGAACAAGATGACAACACCCCCATCCGGCCACGGGCTATTTGATTCACACTCTTTGAATCTGAGCACTACCATCCACGTGAGTCGAGGCCCCGTCTCCCCCCTATCTACCTTGCTATCCACCACAGTAGCTTGAGCCACGTGCCAGGCCGACATCTCATGCATCCTCCTTGTATGCTCAACCCTCCGCCGCTCCCGACATGATGACTGAGTGGGCGTCTATCAAGAAGGAACTCCAAGAGCTGCGAAAGCAAGTCGACCCCAGACAACACCATGATGTTCACATCCCTAATTTCAATGGCTTGTGGGTCCCATCTCTATCCGAACTTCCTGATGATCAGTTTATCCCCATGTAATTTAAATTAATTACATATTTATTTTGGTGATTAACAAAACTATAATAAAGTTTAATCTAACATATTTTCTATGAGATTTGAGTACAAGAAATTAAACAAGAAATATCAAGCTAAATGGGTAAGTATTATTTACTCTATAACAATGTAAGTTCAAAGCATGAAATTTCCATAAGCACACATCGATTTTCTGCATGTTGTAACGACTTCCTTCTCTATCATATCAACTTCAATAGATTCATAACGATTTCCTTACTATCATAACAATTTCATACACATAAGGATTCACTATATGTTCTATCGTTTTGGGTATCATAACGATTTCATAAGTGTTTGGTCGATTTCGAGAAAGCATAACGATTTTCTTCCATAACGATTCGCTAAGTGATTGAATCGACCTCACAACAATTCGCTAAGAAAGCATAATGATTTGCTTCCATAACGATTCGCTAAGTGATCGCATCAACCTCACAACGATTCGCTAACAAAGCATAACGACTTAGTTCATAATGATTTGCTCTCTCATCGATTTCTTAAGTGAGAACAACGATTTGCTCTCACATCGATTTCTTAAGTGAGAACAACGATTTGCTCTCACATCGATTTCTTAAGTGAGAACAACGATTTTCTCTCACAACGATTTCTTAAATGAGAACAACGATTTGCTATCACAATGATTTCTTAAGTGAGAACAACAATTTGCTCTCACAACGATTTCTTAAGTGAGAACAACGATTTGCTCTCACATCGATTTCTTAAATGAGAACAATGATTTGCTCTCACATTGATTTCTTAAGTGAAACAACGATTTGCATATATTGTCATAACGATTTGATCCTTGTAACGATTCGATAATTTACACAACGACTCTGCCACTGTAATGATTCGCTAAGTTACATAACGACTTAGTCGCTATAATGATTCGATAAAGTAAACAGCGATTTGCTCACATCGTTTTGTCTTTGACAACTTGCTCATAACGATTTACTTATAGAGTCATAACGATTTGTCAATATAACGATTTGTATGTGCATCGGTTTGCTTATAAGTGCACAACTATTTACATGGTTATCAACTCATTTGCATAACGATTTCGTAAGTCATGCATGTAACGATTTCATGGACTATAACGATTTGATATTTTAACTCATTTTTGAGTACGTTGAAAAGTCAAAGACTTCATGTATATCTTTCTAACAACCATGCATTTATTATGACTGAACATATCACTACACTGCATGGAAATGATATCTTCTATTTTTGTGGTTATTCTATAAACATCTTTTTAGAAGAACAGAATGGAACTTCTATTTTTATATAAGATCATTCTAACGTTGACTGACAACAAGAGACAGCCTAGTTGTCTATTGTTTTAGCATTTAATGCGTGCAGGTCTCTGACAGCTCACCTCAATACAACGTTGGACAACATGGAAGATAACGGATATCAGAGAAGATCCTTTCTCCTGTTGCGTGCATGGAAAGCTAAAGACTGTCGAACAAGAAGCTCTACAGTGACATGCAGTCTAACGTAAACAAAAGCTTAGAGATAATGGGCACTTCAATGTTCAAATTTCAAATATAAGATATATAAAGAAGACTGAAGCTCCAGAAGAAGATACCTTGAATAGATAGACAACGCTTTCAACAATTTTTCAAGTCTTCTGTGAGAAAACTGAAGAGCCAAGTTTTTCACTCACATCTGTTCTAGCTCTTGCTCTCTGAGATTAGTGTAGATCCTTGAGAGAGCCTCTAGTACTGAGAGAGAGATCAATTTTGCATATCCTTTCTTTCTCAGTCTTAGCTTCAGATCTAGCATTGTATAAGCTTGATCTAGGGGCTTGTTTTCATTTCCACATTCTTGTGTTCTTATCTTCCCTTCATGTTGAAGGAAGACCTGGGGGTTCCAGGGTGTGTATTCCCTTCGTGTTGAAGGAAGACATGGTGGTATCTAGGGTGTTGTAATTCCTCTTCGGGTTGTGAAGAGAAGACCAGCTGCAGCTGGGTATGTAAGGGTCCATAAGGGGGACTGTACCCTTGGGTAGTGAAAACCTGAGGTATTGCTCAGGGACTAGACGTAGGACTCCTAAGGAGAGGGGATTCTAACCAAGATAAATCCTTGTGTAGTGTGTTTGTTGTTTACTTTACTAACACTAATAACTATCGAAGTGTGTTTTGTGTGACTGTTTTGTGAACAGATTTTTTAGGTTCTCAATAATTTTAAGAATCCCATTCACCCCCCCTCTGGGCTTGCTAGCTGGGCAACAAGTGGTATCAGAGTGAGTCTCTTCGACAAAGAAGTAGATCCATGATCTGAAGAGAAAAGATCAAATGGCAGCCCAAGGTCACTCCGAAGGTCAGTCAGTCAACAGGCCACCGCTGTTCGATGGAGAAGATTACACCTATTAGAAAAAAAGAATGGATTACTTCTACAAGGTTTTGACTTTCAAATTTGGTCAATTGTAGAAGAAGGAGACCTTCTACTCACTAACGAGAAGGAAAAATGGACAGAAGATGATAGAAAGAAGATTTCTCTCAACTGCAAAGCTAAGAGCATATTTTGCTGTGCACTTAGCAAGAAAGAATTAACAAGTTTCAGCCTGCAAATCAGCGATGGAGATGTGGGAGAAGCTAAGAATCACATATGAAGGTACTAACAAGTAAAGGAAACTAGAATAGACATTCTGGTGACACAGTACGAGAGGTTCCAGATGCAGTCAGGAGAAACCATTACACAGATGTTCAGCAGATTTACAGACATCACCAACGGGTTAGCAGGATAGGAAAAAGCTATGAGATGGGAGACATGGTAAGGAAAATCCTTAGATCTCTACCATATTCTTGGACTCCCAAGGTAACAACTATAGAAGAAGCCAATGACTTGAAAAGGATGTCATTGGAAAAGCTCATTGGGTCTCTCATGGCCCATGAGATAAACATGGAAAGATTGGGAGAATCATCAAGTAGAAAGAAGCACACAAATGCCCTCAAAGCAGCAGAAGATAGCTCTGAGGAAGAATCTGAGAACGAAGACAATAGTGAAAACAGTGAAGATGAAGAAGCTTTGTTATCAAGAAGAGTACAACGCATCTTAGCCAAGAAGAAAAAATATCAATCTGGAAGACGTTACTTCAAAAAGGGCAAAGATTTCAAGAAAACTAAAGCAAAGGACATCAAGAAAGGTGAGCCAATTTGCTATGAATGTAAGAAGCCCGGACATATCAAGGCAGAGTGTCCAAAGCTCAAGAAATCTGAATACAGAAAGAAGGAAAGTTAAAGAAAACCAAGAAGATTCAAGAAGAAAGCTATGGCAGCGGCTTGGGACAACAGCAGTGACTCAGACAGTGAGTCGAGCTCAAGTAATGAAGAAAAAGAAGAAGCCAACTTGGCTTTCATGGCCAACACATAAGATAAGGTAACTTCAGACTCATCCTTTTCTTCTTGTAATGATTCTGATTCAAATAACTTAGAAGAAGCCTTCAATGAACTATATTTTAAATATAGAGAAGTATCTAAATTACTAAAAGCAAGCAAGAAAAACATTGCATGCCTAGAAAATACTAATTCAGATTTAAAATATGAAAATGAGCAAACGGAAAAATAAATTAATGAACTAAAAAGGAGAAATGAATTACTGTATGACGACTTGAAAAATAAAAACGAAGAATTAGCAAATTTGAAAAATCAAGAAATAGTAAATAATTTAAAACAAGAAGTCAACACGTTAACCACAAAAAATGAAAAAGTATCAAGCACTCTAGAAAAATTTACAAGTGGTAAAACTAGATTAATATTGAAAGGTGCTAGATGGTCAGGTAAAAAGAAACATGGATTGGGTTATACACCCACCGATAACGAAGAAACTAAAGTTTATCCTAAAATATATCCTACACCTAAATTTGTACCTGAACAAGACACAGCATACAAGGCAAATCTTAAATACATACCAACTGAAAAAGTAACTAAGATGTCCTACTGTAGTCATTGCAATAAGCTAGGTCATAATAAAGTATCATGTCCTACTAAACATAAAATATGGGTAATCAAAATGAAAAATGATGACACTAACCAACTAGGACCCAAAAGAACTTGGGTACCTAAAGCTTAATGTTTTTAATGTAGGGAAACCTTCGAGCATCCAAATGGTATTTAGACAGCGGTTGTTCAAGGCACATGTTAGGGAATAGGAACCTATTTTCCCATTTAGAAGCTGAAGAAGGTACAGTCACCTATGGAGATAATTGAAAAGGGACTGTAATAGGCAGTGGTTCAGTAGGCAGCAAAGGCAAGACAGTCATTGAAGTCTATGTGTCAAGGGACTGAAGCACAACCTTATCAATATCAGCCAACTGTGCGACAAAGGACATCAAATCAGATTTGAAGAGTCAAAGTGCAGCATTATGAAGGATGGTGCAATCATCTTTGAAGCCAACAGAGAAAAGAACCTGTACGTGCTTTATCTAGAAGAACTAAAAGATCAAGACATTTGTTTGGCAGCAAATAAAGAGCAGTCAACAGAACTGTGGCACCAAAGACTAGGTCACTGCAGTCTTGATGGCATGAGAAAATTGATCAAGAGAAGCTTGGTGGAAGGTCTACCTAAAGTCTGCACAAGGTTGGATGGTGTCTGCGGACCATGTGCAAAAGGAAAGCACACCAAGTCATCCTTCAAGTCAAAAACTGTGGTAACAACCTCTAAACCGTTAGAACTCCTTCATATGGACTTATTTAGGCCAATGAGGACCACAAGTCTTGGAGGAAAGAATTTTGGATTTGTCATTGTAGACGATTACTCTAGATTCACTTGGGTATCCTTCTTTGAGCACAAAGATGATACATTTGATAGTTTTGTAAGCTTCAGCAAGAAGGTACAGAAAGATAAAAAGTTTAGCATTGTTGGAATCCGGTCAGATCATGGAGGAGAATTCCAAAATGAGATATTTGCCAAGTTCTGTGATGACCAAGGGATATAACACAATTCTCAGCACCAAGGACACCACAGCAAAATGGAGTTGCTGAGAGGAAGAACAGAACCCTGTTGGATATGGCAAGGACAATGTTATCAGAATATGATTTTCCAAGGTATTTTTGGGCTGAAGCAGTCAACTCGGCATGTTACATTATCAACAGAGTGATGATCAGGCCTATCTTGAAGAAAACAACATATGAACTATACAAGGGAAAGAAGCCGAAGATCAGTCATTTCAGGACATTTGGATGTCCATGTTTCATCCACAACAACGGAAAAAGAGACATCAGTAAGTTAGATGCAAAATCTGATGAAGGTATATTCATGTGGTATGCTTCTAAACCTAAAGTCTATAGAGTATTTAATAAGCGTACTTTATTAATTGAACAATCAGTACACATCATTTTTTATGAAACTAACCCTTCCTTGAGAGGGGAAGAAGATAGTGATATTGATGATGCAGAAGAATTGTCCAAGAAATTAAAGAATACATCTATCGAGGACAAGGAAGATCCACCTCTGGAAGACCTGCAACAAAAGGACATTTTACATGAAAATCTTCGAAAGGAATGGAGATATAAGAAAGATCACCCACCAGAAAACATCATTGATGAGCCATCTATGGGGGTAAGGACAAGAGGTAATGTAATTCCATGTGATTATTTAGCTTTTGTCTCGCAAATAGAGCCTAAGATAGTCAATGAAGCTCTCACTGATGAATCTTGGATTTTGGCTATGCAAGATGAACTGAATCAGTTCAAGAGAAACCATGTATGGTTACTTGTTCTTAGACCATCAGATCTTCCAATGATTGGCACCAAATGGGTGATCAAAAATAAATTGGATGAAGCTGGTGTGATCATAAGAAACAAGGCCAGATTGGTAGCACAAGGCTATTCCCAAGAGGAAGACATAGATTTTGATGAACCTATGCACCTATAGCTAGACTTGAGGCTATTAGGATTCTACTTGCCTATGCATCGCATTAGACTTGAAATTATTTCAAATGGATGTTAAATCAGCTTTTCTAAATGGTTTTATTAAGGAGGAAGTTTATGTAGAACACCTCCAGGTTTTGATGACATTGATTTTTCGAATCATGTATTTAAGTTGCACAAGCATTATATGGATTAAAAAAGCACCAAGAGCATGGTATGAATGTTTAAGTGCATTTCTATTACACCATGGTTTCATTAGAGGTCAGTAGATAGTACATTATTTGTTAAGTCTAAAGTCAACATATTCTGCTTGTTCAAATATATGTTGATAATATAATATTTGGTTCTACTGATGAATTCCTTTGCAGTATTTTGAAAAGCTCATGTAGGGAGAATTCAAGATGAGCATGATGGGGGAGCTCACTACTTCCTTGGATTGTTGGGGATTGTGAAGATCTATCAAAGAGTCCTGAAAATTACGTCTTGTGCCACACTGAGCTCTGCTAGGGTTTGGCGCCGCCGGAGTTATTCCGGCGTTCACCGCGCCGCCGCCATGGGGTCGCCAGGGGCGACCCTGGCATGCCCTCCTTCTGCCGGCCTGGGGAGGCCTTCCCCCCTCCCACGTTGGTGCGCCTGCCTCGTCGTCTCACCATGCAGACTCATCCGCGCCAGGGCACGTCGGCTGCATGCGCTCCATCAATGCTGATGATGGCCCTCCTGCTTCCACCATCGAGGCCGCTCTACCTCCGAAAACTTTTGCTCAGATTCTAATGGCATCAGTGATTCCTCCTCCTCTACCCATCAAGATTCACAGCCCAGCTTGCACAGACTCGGGAGAACCAGCGGTCTTCTTCTCTCCTGATGAGGTACGATTATCTTGTGAACCCCTCAAGCATGCGATCATTGCTCGTACACCTGTTGGAAGGCCTGCTTTCCAGGAAATCAGACTGCACCTAGCCCAGCGTTTTGGTTTTGCCAAGGAGTTTATCATCAGTGCCTTGGATGGTCGACACTTACTTCTGCGATTTCAAGATAAAGAGATTATCTCAAGGTCCTTCTGAAGGAGACGTTATTTGTTAAGGGATACTTGTTCAGATTTTTCCAGTGGTCCATGGACTTCTCTCACCGGATGAAGATTCTTCTGTGGTTCCGGTGTGGGTGGAGATGCCTGGCCTTCCGGCTAACTTTTACAATGACCCCATGTTGCGATCTATTGCGGGTAGCATAGGTCAGGTTCTTCAGATTGATAGAGACACGGCTACTTATCTCGCACTCATGCTGCGCGCGTCTGTATCCAACTGGACATTGCAAAAGATCTACCTGAGAGGGTGTGGATAGGTTTCGGCTCACATGGAATCTGGCAACCTCTTCTCTTTCCAAATCATCCGGCTTTCTGCAAATCCTGCAAGAGGTTAGACATATTGATTCTAAGTGTAAAAAATCTCCCTGGTGTTGAGCTACCCTGTTCGTAATGCCTTGCGCGCAAGCAAACTTGGCGTCCTGTACCGATGCCTGCACCTTCACAGAGTGTGTGGAAGGATCCTATTGTGGTCTCTGAGGATACTAGCTCCAACCCTTTACCCTCAAACATTCTTGTGATGAGAACTGACCACGTCGAGTCTTGCACCCCTGTCCAGAACCTTGTTGCGCCCTCTACGGGTGTAGATGTTATCCAGGGAGATGACTCCACTCAATTTGAAGGTTGTGATATTGATGGTACACCAGACACTCATGGGGGTATTTATGATGCTAATGTGAATGATCTTCCTACAGCAGACCCTATTGTGTTGCATATGGAGAGTTGTCCAGCTGTTATGGGGACTGATGGTTACTGTTCTATGGAAAATAAAAATGCTGAAAATAACAATCTGGAAAGGTCTTCTAATCAAGAGATATGTAAGCCATTGCACCGGATCATGTCCCTTCCTCGTTCTGATTCACCTTCTACTATGGAAGCTCCTGATCTTACTGCCATTCATGTTAATTTTGTTGGTACGGAAGGCCTGGCTGACAGGGTGGCTGATGGAGTCAAGACGAGATCATCTTTACGCAGGTGTGCCTCGGTTAATAATACCTCTAATTAGTTTCCCATGAAGGCTATGATATGGAACATTAGAGGTATTGGTAACGGATCTTCTATCCATCGGCTAAAACTTCTTATTCGTCAGCATGGAATTACTTTTTTAGCTATTATTGAGCCCAAGTTACACCATGATAAACTTGAAATTTATAGATTGAAGCTGGGTATGGATTTCTCTCTTGTTAACTCCACTGATAAGGCGCATCTGGATCTTTTGGAAATCTGATATTTCCGCTCAGCTGGTCTCTTCTTCGGATCAATTCATCACGGTGCGCATCTGTTCTTCTGTGCATAGAGATGCCTTTATTACCGTTGTGCATGCTAGCTGCTTGTTAAATGAGAGAAGATTTCTCTGGGATCACATCGTTGATTTCTCTGCCTCCTGCACTTCTCCATGGCTTATTGGAGGTGATTCAATAGTATTCTTGATGTTGAGGAAAAGAGGGGTGGTAGGAACGCTTTCCAGCGATCCATGTTTGACTTTCAAGCTTGTGTAGCTGCTGCTGGCCTTGAGGATGCAGGTTTTTTCTGGAAGTCGCTTTACCTGGCATAATGGGCAAGCGTTGAATAACATCTGGGCTAGGCTTGACAGAGTGCTTTTAAATGGTGAATGGCTTATTGATTACCCGGGTATTCAGGTCCAACACCTCTCTCGTGCTTGCAGTGACCATTGTCCGTTAATTGTATCTATTATCCAAACTTCCCAACGTCAGCCTTCCAGATTTTGTTTTTCAACAAATGTGGACAAGTCATGAAACATTCCTGGCCGATGCTAATCAGAGTTGGCTGGCTGCCCCCCAGTCTTCTTACCCCTTGATCAACCTCATGATGAAGCTAAAATTTATGAAATCTTTCTTTCGGAAATGGAACAAAGATGTTTTCAAAAACATTACGGATAATGTTTTGATTGCAGAAGATGAGTTTAACATTGCCCAGACCAGGTTTGATGATGACGCTTCTCAAGTGAATGGCGATCTGCTTTCTACTGCGCGCCAGGTTTTGGTACGCACTCACCACCAGCAAGAAATGTTCTGGAGGCAAAAATCCAGGTTGCAATGGCTGAGGGGTGATGGTAATACCAAGTTCTATCATGCTTATGCAATTTCTCGTAGAAGGAATTCCATGATTAACCAGATACACAATGATGATGGGGTACCTGTGGTGAACAAATCTGATATTGCAGAATTATTTGTCTCTCATTTTACTAAGGCCTTCACTTCGGGAACTCACAGTATTAATCAGGATCTTCTTGACGTTATCCCTTGCATTGTGGGCAATGCTCAGAATGATATGCTTTGCAGTGTGCCGTCCACTGAGGAAATCAACAAGGTTGTCATATCTATGTCCCCTGACAGCGCCCCGGGGCCTGATGGGTTTACTGGACATTTTTTTCAACTGTGCTGGAGTTTTATTGAAATAGATATTTGTCAAGCTGTGCAGGCCTTTTTCTGTGGCCATCCGCTACCTCAAGGATTCACCTCCTCCTTAATTGCTTTGATTCCGAAATCTGATATCCCGAAAAATTGTGCTGATTTCCGCCCCATTAGTCTTTATAATTTCTTTTACAAAATCATTTCTCGGATTATCAATGACAGGTTGTCTCAGATTCTGCCTCTTTTAATCTCAGAAGAACAGGGTGCCTTTGTCAAAGGGAGGAGTATTTCTGAAATGTCTCGTTAGCTATGGAAATGTCTCAGCATCTGGCAGAAAGTGCAGAGGTGGTAATGTTATTCTTAAACTGGACATGGCCAAGGCCTATGACCGTCTTGAATGGGATTTTCTATTTGCTGTCCTCCAGAAATTCGGCTTCTCCTTTCAGTTCATTTCTCTTATTGAACCTCTTCTATCGAACTGCTGGTTTTCAGTCCTGATTAATGGTGAAATACATGGTTACTTTAAGTCTTCCAGAGGTATTCGTCAAGGGGATCCTCTTGCCCCGGCTCTTTTTATCATCGCCCAGGAAGTTCTTAGCAGAGGTATCTCATCCTTGTTTCGTGGGAGTGCTGGTGGAGTTTACCATACTATGAGACGTTGTCCCCCTGTCTCTCATCTCCTTTTTACCGATGACACTTTGATTTTCTCAAATGGGTCGGCCAGGCATATGAAGAAGTTGATGGTTTTTCTCAAGGATTATGAGGTGTCTTCAGGTCAGCTTATTAATGTGGCAAAGAGTTCTTTTATCATTCATGCTAAGGCTCCATTGTCTCTTAGCCGATCGTGTGCCATATTACTGGTTTTGTTCGGGGCTCTCTTCCTTTCAAATACCTTGGTGTTTCAATATATTCTGGCAGAAGGAGACCATTGTTCTTTTCTCATATCATTTCTAAAACGGCTCAAAAGTTGCAAGGGTGGAAACAAAATTTCCTTTCTTCTGGTGGTAGGCTGATTCTCCTGAGACACGTGCTCTCTGCTATTCTGATACACCATGTCTTCTCTGTCTATCCCCAGACTGTCATTAACTCTTTTCACAAGCTGCTTGCCAACTTTTTCTGGGGCTCTTATGAAGGATCTCCGAAGAAACACTGGGTTTCTTGAATGTTATTGCTCAGCCTAAAGAATGTGGGGGACTTGGAGTTTTAAATATTCAGGACATGCAGATCGCTCTTAGGACCAAGATGTTATGGAAGGTGATATCGGGCACTTCTCTTTGGGGCGATTTTTTCAAAGCTAAATACCTTCACAACATACATTATTCTGAAGCCTCTTATGATCTGATGCATGCCGCTGACAGCCGCCTCTGGAGGCATGTCTCCTCAATTGTTGCTTCTAATCATCGGGTTCTCGTTGCTAACCTGGATTCTGCTGCTAGTTTCTGGTTTGATGTTTGGACAGGATCTGCTCCCCTTCACAAGTACATCCCAGATATGTATGGCGGAACATACAAGGAAGTACCTTTCCATAAAGGATGTTTTCCATGAGCCGGAGGTGCCCACTTGTTGTTAGCACGCCATTTCTGCCCGGCTATTGTTCTTAATAATTGTATTGCGGTGGTTGGGGATGCTGACAAGTGGATATGGTGTCCGTCCCAAGATGGGACATTTACGTCATCTTCTGTGCGGAAATTAATCAACCTAGCATTAGTGCTGGCTGGAACAAGATTTGGTGCTTGGCTGCCCCCCTTAAGTGGTCCATTCTGGTTTGGCATCTGGCCAAGGGATGTGTTCCCACTGATGACATTATAGCTGGCTGTGGTATTTCTCTGTGTTCAAGGTGCTCCTGTTGTTCTTCTCCTAGCATTGAATCTGGTACCCATTTATTTTTCCACAGTGAGGTGGCTAAGGCGGTTTGGGGGTCTCTCTTTGATGTTCTAAATTTCCACAACTTGTCAGTTCTTAATCCAATGCATGGTGTTATATGTTTTCTTGATGGTCAGCCTGCCACTTCCTCCATGGGGAAGCTCATCCGTTTCATCTTTCTTGCTATTATTTGGGAGTTGTGGTGCAGCAGAAATCGATCCAGATATGATTCTATAGCCATGAACAGCACTCATGTGCTCTCTAAAGTTCGGTTGAATGTGCAGGATGCTATTAGCGCCTCTTTACTTGTCTGCAAAGGCCTTCCTTCAGCTCAGATCAGATTCTTATCCCAGTGGGGCATCCATATTCAGCAATCTCCTGATTTGATCCCAAAGGTTATCCGGTGGTTTCTTCCCCCTACGGGGAGACTCAAACTTAATGTTGATGGTGCTTTTAAGAGCTCTATGGGTACTGCTGCTGGTGGTGGTGTTCTTCGAAATGATCGTGGGGACATTATTTTCTGTTTTGCTCACCGATACCCCCATGTTCGTTCCAGCTCTGAAGCTGAAGCCCTTGCGCTTAGAGATGGGATTTACCTGTGCAGCAACCATGGTTTCAATACCATCTCTATTGAGTTTGATTCCCTGGTTCTTACTCAAGTTATCAAAGGGCTGTTTAGATGTCCTTGGAGAATATATCTACCTGTTAATGACATTCTTACTAAATGTCAGTCTCTTCAGGTTTCATTTTGCCATGTGTTTAGGGAGGCCAACCAGGTTGCAGATGCTCTAGCTAACTTTGGTTGTTCCTCTCCTTCTGCTTGTAATATTTGGTTTTTTTTGGGCCGATCTTCCCCTGCTGTAAAGGGTCCTTGCCGTTTGGATAAGGTAGGATTCCCATCTATTAGGCCTTGATGTATGTTCTATGTCTCATTAATAAATTTCCCTGGGAGCAGTGTGGTGGTGGAGTGGCTACCTCATCCCTTCCCTGAAGGGTGGGCACTCTCCCTCGCCTCTTCTAGGTATTCGATTAAAAAAAAAAAAAAAACTACTTCCTTGGATTGCAAATCAAACAGGAAAGGAAGGAACTCACATCTGTCAAGCCAGGTACACCAAGGAGTTGCTAAATAAATTTGGATTCGAAAATAGCAAGCCACTGTCAACGCCTATGAGCACATCAACAAGAATGGACGGTGATAAGGATGGTAAGAAACTAGACCAAAAGATCTACAGAGGTATGATAGGTTCACTACAATACTTAACTGCCAGTAGACCTGACATACTATTTAGTGTATGCATGTGTGCTAGGTATCAGGCAGACCCTAAAGAATCTCATTTAATTAGTGTCAAAAGAATCTTTAGATATTTAGCTAAAACCCATGATTTAGGTTTATGGTATCCAAAGTCATGTGACATCAATTTAGTAGGATACTCTGATGCTGACTACGCTGGTTGCAAAATAGATAGAAAAAGTACCAGTGGCTATTGTCAATTTCTTGCAGGATGTCTGATCTCGTGGTCCTCAAAGAATAAAATTCAGTGGCATTATCTACAACAGAAGTTGAGTATGTAGCTGCTAGAAGTTGTTGTACACAACTCATATGGATTAAGCAATAACTTGAGGATTATGGACTCCAGATCAAGACAATTCCCCTATTATGCGACAACACTAGTGCAATAAATCTAACCAAGAATCCAGTACAGCATTCAAGGACTAAGCACATTGAGGTTAGATATCATTTTATTCGTGATCATGTAGCTAATGGTAACATAGATATTTCATTCATTGATACTAATAATTAGTTAGCAAATATCTTCACAAAGGCTTTACCTATAGAGAGATTTACTTCTCTTAGAAGGGAATTAGGCATGTGTAAATTGTGAAAGAATCATCTGTATAAAACTAAGATATTAATATTCAGAATATCAATTATTTTTCCTCCTTGAATTTAAGCAAAATTCCAAATACTGCCTGCTTGTTTAAATATCCTTGATGGTTCGTAATTTTTAAAAGAATTTATTTTCATCGAACTGGTCATTTTGTCCATTTCTGCCATCATACTGCCTCTGTTTTGAAAAAGTTACTTTACTCTTTTAATACATCCCAAAATCTGTGTGGCAACGATTCACATCCCACCTTCATCTCCTTCTACCTGCCTGAGGCGATACCCTATCGACTCTGGCATCGACTCCCTAAGATTTCAAGCTTTCAACTGCTTCCTGCCAGAAATTTCTTGAGGGTTTCTATTCCAATCCTCTTTCCAATCGTCCAGAAACCTTTCCCGTTTGACTTCATGGCCTCTTCTGGTGTTTCCAGGAGCGTCGGGGGCTACGGAACTGAGTTCCTGACAGCAGAGCAGCAGGAAAGATTTACCTCCGTGAAGACGAAGCTCTGTGGAAATAAAGCTATGGATATTGTAGATTTGGAGAAATATGGGATGCACAGCATCTTGGCAGCCATGGATAGAATGAAATGGACAGAAATCACAACTTTCTCTGAGGTAAGCTATCCAGACTTGGTGAAGGCTTTCTTCATATGATTGAGGACGGAGGAGGATGGATCCTTGACTTCGTATGTCAAAGGAACCCCAATAAGAATCACTTATGATCTTTTGAAGTCTTTATTTGGAGTTTGCACCACTGGTCACAGTGGGGTACACACTGTTGACACCCAGGTAAAGGGGCTAGGTATTGTTGGTCCCGAGTTCAACCTAAAGGATGGCAAGTTGGATATTAACCAGATGAATGAGTTCAACCGCTTACTGCACTTTATTGTTTGTCAAATCTTTGTTTCGAGGAATGCTACCTTCTCAACCTGCACCAAAGTAGATTCGGACATGATGTTCTGGGCCATCCAGAACCAGGAGATAAACATGGCCGAGGTCATCTTGGAACAAATGAGGTTTGCCCATGCTCAGATTTGGGACACAAAGAGCAAATTAAATGTGTCCCTGCCTTATGCTCATCTGCTCACCAAGATCTTTCAACATTTTGGCATTAACTTGTCTGGAGTAGTAGTAGAGAAGATGGGGCAGGCTATCCGCAGTAGGAATTTAAGGAAGAGTGGATTTTTAGTTGTAAACGGTGTATGTACCAAGACATCAATGGCTGAGGGTGAGGCCATCATAGGTGAAGCCCAAGAAATCCAAGAAGTAACAGCAGCAGCACTAGCAGAAGAAACAGAAACTCCAGCAGCAGTAACAGAACAACCAGCAGCAGCAGAGGCGAGAGTAGAAGAATCTGTGGTCACTGGCAGCCTAATTGAAGAAATTCCTCCAGAGAATATTGTGCCAGTTGTAGGAACCTCTGAAGATCTAAACCCCACCACTATTGTGGCATCCATTCATAGAGATGTGCTGGAATCCATTTCTAGCACTCAAGGGGAGCCTGAGAGGTTCAGTGATCAGTAGCACCAGATGTTGTGGCACCAGGCCACAATAAAAAGACTGTAGTAGAAGATGCTCCTGCTCAAGGGGAGCAAGATCAGGAAGATGAAGCTGTGGCGTCAGGCCACAATGTTGTTTAGATGGAAGATGCTCCTGTCCAAGGGGAGCAAGCAGCAAAAGTCCAAAATGATGCACCTAGGAAGATGCCCCTGCTGAAGGGAGATTTTGGGTGAGAAAGAAGGTCAGTCTCAAGGGGAAAGAACTGAAAAATCTCCAGTAAATGATTTTCAAGAAGGAGTAACCGCCCGTTTTTCTGATTCAGATTGTCAGGATGCTCATGATGATCTTGAGGAGCCCGTTGCTAGGGCAAGTAAGAAAGGAAAGGAAGTTGCTTTAGAGATTCCTCTCCTTGCAGAAGCACCATTTCAGAGGCCACAAAGACAGAGGTTTGTCATTAATCTGAAGCCTGTGATTGAAAGGTTAGATACCCAATGTGAAATACTTTGCTCTGTGCAATCGGATGTCAATTCTATTTTTATGAGCCAAGCTTCAGCAGCAAAAGAAATGGGCATGGTGAAGAATGCAATATGGTGGTTGAACAAGGAAATGGGAAGCATGCAGACTCTTTTGTCAGACATTCTAAAGGAGGTAAGAGCATCAACACCTCCTGCTCCCACACCACTTGCTCCTCAGCCTTCTGAGGATGCAAATGAAGAGATTGCTAGGCCATCAGGGCCTGTTTCAGCAGAGGAGTCTGGGCCTTCAGGGACATCTATTCCTGATGAAGCTATGAAGTTTGTGCCATCAGGGCACCTATCTGAAGATCCAGTAGGGCCATCAGGGCCAGTAATTATTGATCAGGTGACAGCTGAAGAATCTGAGCCAAGAGGGCCAACTGAGGATCTGTTAGGGCCAACCAGGCCAGTGGTTCCTGAAGCTAATCATGTCAGGGCAGAAGAAGAAGTTGTAGCTCCTGAGCCCCCAGCTCCTTCTCCCATTCAGACACCAACTCCTCCTTCACCACCTTCATCCTCCTCAGCACCTCCAGCTCCACCTACTTTCAAACAACCACTACCCAGAAACATCTCTTCACCTACTCCATTTCCTTCACAGTCCTCTTCATCTCCTGTCTCCACCACTCACATTCTTGTTCCTCCAGCCTCCTCATCAGCTGGAGCCTCCTCATCCTCTGGTCTCTCTTCTCTTGGACCAACATATATACCTCCTTCTACCTCACATTCTTTTCTTCATCCTACTACTCCTCCTTCCTTCATTACAATTATTCCAAAGAGTGCTCAGATTGATGCTCCCTTTCTTAGGGACATCAAAGATAAGTTTGAAGAAGCTATTCTCTGCTCTGTATTGAAGGTTGGCACTCATGTTCATAGGATAGGCTCTTCTAGCCCTGCTCCTAAGAAACGCAAAATAACCTCCACCTCTTCTATTTCTTCTGACCCTTGTTATCCACCTCTGTGGTTTTCTCTAATAGTGGACAACAAAAATAAACCACTCTATAGAGAATTCCTTCAGAAAGTTGCTTATGCTACTATTTTTAATCTTCCTCACCTAAATCTTACCAATCATGTTAATGTCATTTTGCCTTACACCCCTCTTTCAAAATCTGAAAAATCAAAAATCTTCTCTCTTGCTGATTCCAAAACTGAAGAGCAGTAGGCTCGGGGCCACAAGACATTGTATAATAAGTTTCTTAATGCCAAATCAGCCAGGTTCCCTCCCCGGTATCATTCCTTGACCTTATCGGAATGGTTCCAGATCCTTCACAAGGACACCTGGGCTCCTTTCATACAAAAGGAAATCAAGATGATCTGGTACTTTCAAATGTTCAATGACTACCGGTATCTTCATCGTCTTCCCGAAATTCAGCTTGGTCAGTTCAAGCAGGCTATCAGTGCTCTGGGGTCTGTAGAAGCTCACACTGAAGCTATCTAGGTTGATTTTGCCACCCTCGAGCTACCTGATGTTGTTTTTCTTCCCCCTCTTCACTCTCTAGTCATGGAATCAACTGTTGGCTCAATTATTTTTGAGTGTTTAGCCAGAGTCATGGGAAGAATCAAGGTGCAGAAGGGTCATCTGGTTGCCTTTCATAGATTTTTGTTCAGAGAATATCACCAGGGCCATGTCAATGCAGATGTCCTTGCCCCTCTTTTTTCTGAATGTGAAAGACTCTCTCCTTCAGAGTGGGCTAGATTCTATCCCCTATCTGCTCAGCAGCTTACTGATCTGAATGTATCTTAGGCCAGGGAAGGTAAACCTCCACTTTCAGCTGCCACATTTCTAGACATGAATTCCATTCACCTTGTTCATGATCCTTATCAGACATGGGTTGAAAGGTATAAGGTGTATGTGGCTATGCGGCTAGAATTGAAGCACCAAGAGCTTTTCTATCCAGTCTCTATGGATCAGTTCCTAGCCTGTGCCAATTTTGGGAAGATTCCCTTCTTTAAAGCTTCCCTTGATCGAGATCGGTATGCTCAGTTCTTAGATGAGCAGCTGGTTCGTCATCTTGCCAAGATGGCTCCTACCATGGGACCTTCCTATTCTCTAGAACCTGGGGTTTTTAGGCTATACTTTGAGACGTAGGAAGAAAAGGCTTGGGAAGTCATTTTCATTATGCCTCTCTTCTGTCTCCTGCTTTCTATCTTCTTGTACCCAGTCAAAATTGAATAAAATGATCCCCTGTTCTCCTTACTCTTTTCTCTCTTCTTTGTCTCACTCTTATATATATATATATATTTTGCTTAATAACAAAAAGGGGGAACTATAGTACTTCTAAAATATATCTCTTATATTTCCACAATTTCATTTAGATTCATTTCAGATCATCTATGCTTATTGTTAAGTTTTGTCATCACCAAAAGGGGGAGATTGATGATCAGTTTATCCCCATGTAATTTAAATTAATTACATATTTATTTTGGTGATTAACAAACTATAATAAAGTTTAATCTAACATATTTTCTATGAGATTTGAGTATAGGAAATTAAACAGAAATATCAAGCTAAATGGGTAAGTATTATTTACTCTATAGCATTGTAAGTTCAAAGCATGAAATTTCTCTAAGTACACATCGATTTTCTGCATGCTGTAACGACTTCCTTCTCTATTATATTGACTTCAATAGATTCATAACGATTTCCTTACTATCATAACGATTTCATACACATAAGGATTCGCTATATGTTCTATCGTTTTAGGTATCATAACGATTTCATAAGTGTCTGGTCGATTTCGAGAAAGCATAACGATTTGCTTCCATAACGATTCGCTAAGTGATCGAATCGACCTTACAACGATTCGCTAAGAAAGCATAAAAATTGCTTCCATAATGATTCGCTAAGTGATCGCATTGACCTCACAACGATTCACTAAGAAAGCATAACAACTTGTTTCATAACGATTTGCTCTCTCATAGATTTCTTAACTGAGATCAACGATTTGCTCTCACATCGATTTCTTAAGTGAGAATAACGATTTGCTCTCACATCGATTTCTTAAGTGAGAACAACGATTTGCTCTCACAATGATTTCTTAAGTGAGAACAATGATTTGCTATCACAATGATTTCTTAAGTGAGAACAACGATTTGCTATCACAATGATTTCTTAAGTGAGAACAACGATTTGCTCTCACAATGATTTCTTAAGTGAGAACAACGATTTACTCTCACATCGATTTCTTAAGTGAAAACAATGATTTGCTCTCACATCGATTTCTTAAGTGAAACAACGATTTGCCTATATCGCCATAACTGTTTGATCCTTGTAACGATTCAATAAGTTACACAACAACTCTGTCACTGAAACGATTCACTTAGTTACATAACGACTTAGTCGACGTAACGATTCGATACAGCAAACAACGATTTGCTCACATCATTTTGTCTCTAACAACTTGCTCATAACTATTTGCTTATAGAGTCATAACAATTTGTCAATGTAACAATTTGTATGTGCATCGGTTTGCTTATAAGTGCACAACGATTTACATGGTTATCAACTCATTTGCATAAGAATTTCATGGACTATAACAATTTGATATTTTAACTAATTTTTTAGTACATTGAAAAGTCAAAGACTTCACGTATATCTTTCTGACAACCATGCATCTATTATGACTGAACATATCACTGCACTGCATGGAAACAATATCTTCTATTTTTGTGGTTATTCTGTAAACATCTTTTTTGAAGAACAGAATGGAACTTCTATTTTTATATAAGATCATTCTAACGTTGATTGACAACATGAGACAGCCTAGCTGTCTATTGTTTTAGCATTTAATGCGTGTAGGTCTCTGACAGCGCACCTCAATACAACGTTGGACAACAGGGAAGATAACGGATATCAGAGAAGATTCTTTCTCCTGTTGCGTGCATGGAAAGCTAAAGACTGTCGAACAAGAAGCTCTACAGTGACATGCAGTCTAACGTAAACAAAAGCTTAGAGACAACAGGCACTTCAATGTTCAAATTTCAAATAGAAGATATATAAAGAAGACTGAAGCTCCAGAAGAAGATACCTTGAATAGAGAGACAACGCTTTCAACAATTTTTCAAGTCTTCTATGAGAAAACTGAAGAGCCATGTTTTTCACTCACATCTGTTCTAGCTCTTGCTCTCTGAGATTACTCTAGATCCTTGAGAGAGCCTCTAGTACGGAGAGAGAGATCAATTCTGCAGATCCTTTCTTTCTCAGTCTTAGCTTCAGATCTAGCATTGTATAAGTTTGATCTAGGGGCTTGTTTTCATTTCCACATTATTGTGTTCTTTTCTTCCCTTCGTGTTGAAGGAAGACCTGGGGGTTCCAGGGTGTGTATTCCCTTCATGTTGAAGGAAGACCAGGTGGTATCCAGGGTATTGTAATTCCTCTTCGGGTTGTGAAGAGAAGACTAACTGCGACTGGGTGTGTAAGGGTCCATAAGGGGGACTGTACCCTTGGGTAGTGAAAACCTGAGGTATTGCTCAGGGACTGGACGTAGGACTCCTAAGAAGAGGGGATCCGAACCAGGATAAATCCTTGTGCAGTGTGATTGCCTTTGTGTGTTTGTTGTTTACCTTTACTAACACTAACAACTATCGAAGTATGTTTTGTGTGACTATTTTGTGAACAGATTTTTTAGGTTCTCAATAATTTTAAGAATCCCATTCACCCCCCCCCCTCTGGGCTTGCTAGCTGGGAAACACTTCCCAAGTACCGTAAGTATAATGGCACTGGCTACCCGTAAGTATAATGGCACTGGCTACCCGTATAATTTTAAGAATGAAGCCAGACAGAGTTCGCCACATATGCCAACAAATGGCCACATGAGTCCCTGGGTACCTTTCGGAGGGAGAGAAAGTCAAGATCAGCTTTGCCAATGCAACCCCCGCCTATAAAAACATCCAAGCAATGAATGATATCACCACCATGCAACAGCTCTACAATCGGGCCCAGTTTATCCAAACCCAGCTCAAAGACTCCCCCATACACTCCATGTTTGAGCCACAGAAATCCCGTTTCCAAATAAAACCTCAGGGGCCAGTTACCGAGGGTGTCCAAGTCAATGAGCAAGTAAGTGCATTCAACCCTGCCGGCCAAAACAACAACCGCCAATCCTATACAGCTCAGGGTCAAAATCCCACTAATCCTTCACAAGGCCAGCCACTCCAATATAACCAAGTACCACCTTCTGATGGTTCCCAACAAAGGCGTCCCCTAGGTTCAAGGAGAACTCAGTACCCACCACTCCCTGAGACACTCTCCGACATCTTCTTGGCCTTGGTCTCCACAGATGCCATCAAACTCCCTTCGGAAAGGCCGTTGAACCCAAGTGTGGACCAAACAAGGTACTGCATGTTCCACCGGTAGCCAGGTCATACCATCGAGCAGTGCTTCACATTCAAAGACCTGGTGTATGATCTCCATGAGCAGAACATGCTGGACTGGACATCTCTCCGATGAGTGATCGGAGATATCAAAGAATGACAAAGGCGGCAGCAACAACAAAGGCAGCAGCGCCAGCCACCCCTCAACAACTGCAGCAACAACAGTCGTTGCAGGACCTAGGGATTGTCCATAACCCACTACCAAACCACCCGCTAGCTCCCAATCCACCACAACGACCAGCCCAGGTGAATCCTATTGTCCACCACACCCCTCCTCAAGCAAACTTGACGTACGATGATGAACCCGATGTTCAGCAGATGATGGCTATTAACCACCAATATCCTCAACTACCTCAAACAATACAACCAGCCGCCATGGCCCCTCAATCAATCCATCCTTTAGTTTCCCAGGCCAGCACCATCATACTGCCCGTCGGCTCAACATCCACTCCAGTCGCTAGACCTTCCATTATCCTACCACCTATCATACTTGTAAGGCCCTCGAACTTTGTCCTCATATGTTTATTAAATTTTGTGCATATTACGTGTATTTATTTTACTTATGTGCATATATATATATGTATATGATTATTTCTGTGCATATAATGTGTTTATTTAAATGTGCATATAGTATGTAATTATTGTTGTATATATATTGTATGTATATATGTTGTGTTGTGTATGTAGATTATTGATATTCTGAGTTTCTGCCGAAATTCTTCTTAACGTCAACATCTCTTGACGTTAAGAGTGAGTCAACGGCAATAAGTGTGACGTTAACATCATGTTGACGGCAACTAGTGTGCCGTTGACTTCATATTGGCGTCCAGATCGATGGACGTCGACTTCCTGTAAACGACAGTAATATGGACGTTTATTTCTCTGGATGCGTTTATGATTCCAGATCTAAAATGGATGCGTTTTCCCCGAGTTCTTGATTAGGAAACCCAATCCCAACGGTAGGCAACCCTAATGCTATGCGTACCCCAACCCTTAAACCTATAAAACCTAGTGTTTTCGCCCAGATTTAGACCTTTGGTTGAGAGGAAAACCTAGGGCTCATTTATGAGAAAACCTGAGTTTTGAAAGGCTTGATCTGGCGTGTGTGAACTTCTTCCAGTGATCTACATCGACTGGGAGGTACTCCAAGCACTGAGGAAGCTTCCCCGACTCCGGAGATCGATCTACATCAACAAAAAGACCGGATCTGGGAGGAATTTTCTACATCTTTATGGCTTGGCCGAGGAGGGCTTCTTCAACCAAATTATCCCATTAGAGAATTATTTCCAGGAAAGTAGCTTAAGGTTTCACTCTGTGGACTGATCCTTTAGGATTTTAATATTTACGAATTTTTGTTTCATGCCTGGACCCCCCAAAATCTCCTATTTTTTTGTGTTCGGTCTGCACTGTGTGCAGGCAGGAGGTTGACGGCCACATTGTTGCAGCCAAGATCCTAGGTAAACGGCAGTTGATCATGCTATTAACCCCTGTTGGCGTCCAACCCCTGGACGTCAAGTTCCTCTAATTTTTCAGAACAGTGTTTGACTGCATGTGATGTGATTTTTCGGATAAAAGTGAATACATGCATGTGATTAGAAAATTGTGACATGTCTAATATGTTCATTAGATCACACGATGAGATCCTGGAAATTTTATGATCATATTCGTTATTTATAGAAATTTTGTTATGAGTAAATAAGCATGATATGTTAGATTTAAATGTAGAATAATTATGTGGGATGAATATTATTGTCTCAAGAATTTTCCATGGAATTAGGACTACTGTGTGCATGTCTTAGGACTGTTAGAACAGATAGTTCACTGTCTATCAAGATTAATTGAAATACCTTGTTAAATTACATGTAATTACTGCTCCAAAAATTATGAAAAATTACTGATGTGTTCTGTGATACCTATGGACCCTGTGGTGAAATTTTGAGCATGTTATAATCACTGTAAAAAGAGTTACGAATTTCTGAAGCTTTCTATACCATGAATTGATATTAAGTCTCAACCATGTTTTAAAATGTGATTAGCATCATGATTAGGTTTTGTCAATTACTGTTATGGTTAATCTGAGAAACTGAGGGTGATAAGCAATTGTTTCATGATATATATATGTGCATATGCATGGGAAGTGAGAGAACATGTGGCATGTGTGTGTAAAATATGTAAATGTGACAAGATAAATAAATTATGCCAATGAGACACTGCCACCATAGATTGCGTGGAGTTGTACTGTAGTAGTGCCCCTACGGGAAAACTCAATGTGTTACGTGATACCCGGGGCAACGGGTCGTGTGAAATCCTGGAGGTGGACAAGTTCCAATGGTAATGGTGGGGAGGGCTTCCCCCGGTTCTACGCAGTAACCAAGACTTGGTCACTTTGTCTGGTGTTAAGTATGTATATGTGTTATGTGATCTCTCTAGTGGTGGTTTGGGCTGTGTCTTGGCAATGTGTAAAAGTGGACATGTGTATAATGTGTAAAGTTATATGTGAACATGGCACGTGGTAAGTGCAAGTGATGTGACATGTGATACGTGAATGTGCAAAGTGAAAACCATGTGAAATCTTGTGTTAATGAAAGTAAATGATAATGTGAAAGTAAGTGCATGTGAGAGCCAAGGTAAAAGTGCATATGTTCATGTCATACATGTGTTAATGTGATTTATGTTAATTGTGATCTCATGTTTAGTACCTTGTGTAGGTGTATGTAAAATGTGTTCATGAGTTAGAAATTACTTGATAAGCATGTGTTTAGTATCATGTTATAAATTTGAATATAAGCCATGTGTTAGTAAGAATTGCAAGCATGTGTTAGTACGAATGCTCTTATGATAGTGAATCCATGTTATAAATGACCATGTTTAGAATTTTGTTATGCATGAGTTAGCATAAGTTTGTTTAATAGATTCCATGTTTAATTATATATGTTATAGCATGAGCATGTGTTAGTTTAACTGTAAATTGCTAATAGTAATGATGATGTGATAGTTAATGTTAAATTGTTAGGAAGCATGCGTGGTAAGTACATAGTTTGAAGTTTTAAGTTCTTGCTGAGTCTATTGTGTAGACTCACCCTTGCTAAACATTTCAGGAGATTTAGAAGCCGAGGAGTTATCAAGATCCGACTGTAATCACGGGGTTGCGCACCCCTCGAGACATAAAACATATTTTTGAAATAGCTTAAATAGCATGGATTAGGAATGTGATCACCATCTAACAAGTTGCCATGAATAGGAATAATATTAGGCTAACGTGCTAGGAAAGGGAGTGAGAACAAGGCACTTACTGATGTCGCGACGCGCCTCCCCGTCGTGATGATGCTAATGTCGCGACGCCCTCACAGGGCGCGTCTCAACTGTGACGTCGCTAGTGCCTATTGCGTTCTCTGCAGTGCAGGAGGATGATTGGCGGACATTCTTCCTGCCCTCTAGCCGGCTAGAGGACAAGAGCTCCTCGTCAAACCTTGCTTATGTGCCTGCCAAAATGAAGAAAATAACAAAATAAACCTTGTTAGAACATATTTAAGTGTAGCATCTATTCAAAATGAAATGTAAAGGGGAGAACATGGAGGGGACGAACTTAGGGGTGGTTTTAAACCCCTTGGGTTGTATGAAACATGGGAAGGGAAAAGAAAATGTTCCTATCTAAAAAAAACAAAAAGCATGCATGAAGAAGATAAGAAGGGGAGAAAGGGAAGAAGGAGACCCAATGAGGCGACTCCCTGGCCATAGCAGATACCCTCTAGTCGTGTTGAAGCCTTAGAAGATGTGGGAAGTCGCCTCCTCAAGCCCCAAGCTCCATTGGTGAAGATATCATCATGGCTTGGTGAAGAGGATAAGTCAAAATGGGAGGGAATGAGTGGGCCACGAGCTAAGTGTTGGGTCTGGGGAAAATTGGGCAGCACTTCGTGGCAGAAAATGGGGCTCTCCTTCCTCTGAAGAAGAAGGGTCCCTTATATAGACAAGAGAGAGAATAATCCCGTCATTAAGTGATAATGACCCAAAATGAAGTGATAAATGTAAGTAAATCTATAGGGGAGAATCCTAGGAAGGCCCCAAGGTGCCATGGACCCTCAAACTGCACATGGGGGTTGTGGGGGTTGCTTAAAGATGAAGATAAGGCCATTAGAGGATAAATAGGAGGTGGTTGCAGAGGCCAGCACATGCAGATCATGTCGCAACGGGTCGTAGGGGGGCGACAAAGATAGTCGCGATGGCCAGGATGGTCGCGACCCCTAAGGGCACGTGCATGGATATACATGGGCTGTCGCGACTGGAAAACGCGACACCACGACTCATCGCGTTAATGAAAATCGATTATTCTTGGATTATTAATCAATCATTTAGGAGAATAATCAACAATGAAGCTTAAGGACTCTTAAAAAGATAATTAGACAGGATAATGTGAAAATTGGGCTTTTAATGGGCTCACAATATGGCTAAGGTTGGGCTCAAGGTGAATGACCAACTTGGGGTTCAATAATAGAACAAGAATTATGGTTCAACTTATGGGCCAGAATCGAGTGTCTACAAATTGCCCCTCCTTGGCTTCCACTTTGCAAAGGAGCGTAGCAGAAGTGTAGCGGAGGTGTCATGAAATGACGATGACGTGGAATTGACGTGGAGTGGACTAAAAAGATGGGAGCCAAGGTAAAGAGACACCCGATTCAACCAACAAGAAATTGGAATCTTCTTGAAAGCCTCGAGTTAGCTGCTCGAGTAGAATGTAAGGAAAACACAAGTCTGGACGAGAAGGATAAAGAAAAGGATGATCAACCCCTCGATTGAGAGGTACCTTGCCTACAGGTTTCATTCTGGAGGGACATGTGCGTGTCAGGCAGGTAACTCAGACTCTGTCCTGGGAGCAGTTTGCAACAAAAACAGATCAAAAGGAATAAGGATGGAAATTTTATAGAGAATCCAAACAGGGAAATTCTTGGCAAATTGGCAAGAACAACTCGCTCGGAGATAGATCTTCCGATTCGTAGTGGAATGAGATTTCTCGTTCTGAGCATGAAGAATGGTTGGGCACTCAACAAGAGCTCACCATTAGCCAGGGATGAGTCATGATAGCTCAAAGTCCTACATGATGCATGCTGGACTAAAAGAAAAGAAATCATTAAATCAAATGCAAAGAAAAGAGAAAATAGAAAATATATCAAGGATAATATTGTTAAATTAGACAAGAATGGGTCGAGAGTCCTCCTGCAACTGCTGTGCAAAACAGAGTCCATCATCCCCAAACTTATCTAACTTAACGGCCTATCTGATGATTAGCAACGCGCACCTAGATCATCACCATTTTTGTTGAAGGGGAACTCAGATCCCAGAGCACGTTGAGAACCAACCGATCTTTGAAGTGATATAATAGGTAGATTATCATATAGTAATGCAAGGGAGTAAGGATAGAAATACTTACCTGACTTACCTGTGAGATTTCATTTTTTTGTGATTTTTTGATTTTTTTATGAGATTTTCTGATGATAAACAAAGCAACAACTAACATAAAATAGAAACAATATACACACAAACAACAATATTACAGACAAACTATGTACAGACACAAGAAAACACAACGTACATAAACGCGACACTCTAAGGGTCGGGACATTGTCGCGACGCCATGGGTAGCCGCGACCCTAATGCGTCGGATCATGGCGTCGCGACATCATTCTGTGTGATAAACAACAAAACTGAGCCTTATCCTTGTCCTAAGGCTAATCTCTCTATCTATAGGACTCTTAAACCAAACCTATGACTACTCTAACTCCTATGGACGAGTTGGGATGGGGATTAGGCCCCCTAGAGCTCTATAAATAGGTGTGTAGGGGTCTAAAATTGGAGTACAATCTCTCTCTCTTCTTCTCTCTTGGTTTTCTCACTCTGCAAGCCATGAAGAGGTCTCTCTCCTCCTCCCAAGCCAGCTCCATTCCTTATGGTGGCCCTAAGGTGGCGACGGCGGCCCATGCAAAGCCTCTCCGCCTCTCTTCTGTGCCCGGCCACATTAGCGCAAGACCTGATCTTCAAGTAAGTGCTTTCTCTCTCTACTCTTTGATTTTCTCTCTTCTTCTTCTTCTTCTTCTTCTTCTTCTTCTTCTTCTTCTTCTTCTTCTTCTTCTTCTTCTTCTTCTTCTTCTTTTCTGCCAACCCTCTCTTCTATCTCTTCTAGATCCTCCCAGGTAGTAGGCTCTTTTCCCGGATTCCTTAGCTAGAGCCCATGATCAAAGCACTACCCATAGCGTCTATCAACCTACTGCGTGAATGGAAGCCCACCACTGTCTTAGTATTGGCGAAGAATTACCACAAGATGGTGCACGTGTGGGATAGCCTCACCGCGCTTGTGGAGCTATGACATCCACAAACCCACACATTCATTTTCCCCTCATATGAAGCCACCATCTTTCTAGAGGAGTTGGGGATCATGCTGGGTCTCCGGGCAGACAAGAGAAGGGAGGAGTATCTTATCGCCCATACTGTGGCTCCCATCGACTCGTGGGCCATCCTTGGAGAGATCACCACCAAGTCTGAGGACCTGAGCACCATGACTAGCCCGGGCTATGTCCATCTTATCCCCCTCTCCCAGTGGATCGCCTCTCAATGCAAGAGAAAGATCGGAAACTACCTCGCGATTGCCAGGGCAGCAGCTATCTGCATATGCGGTGTCATCCTCTTCCCCACACAGAACCATATCCTCTCCGTATCCAACCTGAGCATCATCGCCTATGCATGGGAAGGTATGAGCATTTCTCAGGCTGTCCTTGGGTACCTTTATGCTGGACTTTCCTCTGCAGTTACTGGCGGTCCTCTCTTCGGCTCCGTGGTTGCCCTCGAGTGTTGGATGGGCATGCATATCAACTTCAAGGCGACGGATGATCCTTCCGTCAAGTGCATGAGCATGCTCCATCACCCGCTCGCCTTCGTCGGTGCTATACTTCACATGACTACCCAGGCATGGTGTGCGACGGTGATGATCAAGGGATTGAAAGAGTGGAGGATCTACTTGAAGACACTAATAGTGGAGTGGTTCGAGATGCGCCCGACCTTTCTCCACAAAAGGTCCTCCGTCTCCCTCAGCGCCTTGGTCTGGACTTGAGATTGATTGGCAATGAAGCACTAGTCATCTACAACCCCAACCGGTGCTATCTACAGTGTGGTGCAGCACGCACAGTCGTGCCGACTCTCTCTCGCTACCCGCCAATCCAAGCACGAAAGATGAACAATGAACAGCATGAACGGGACGTGAGTAGCGCCATCGTCCATTGTGAGGGGTGTGCCACAGGCCTCATTTCAAAGGAAATGACGGAGGATGACGATGTGAACCACGAGTATCAACGAGCTTTGAAGCAAGTCCGACCATTAATACCTACAGGGCTTGAGGCGGTACCGGGTGCTTGAGAGTGGGTAGAAAATGTAAAAGGTGGTAGTCAGGGCTTGAAAAGATTACTTGATTGATTGTAGGCATGATTAGGAGTTGTAATTGATCATTTAAATCAATAAAATCAGGATTTTATTCTGTGCGCATTGTTCAGTTGATGCCGCTTTCTCACTCCTACTTTCTCACTCTCTCCTTCCCCCTCAATCTCTCACTATCTCCACCTCAGTGGCGATGGAAGGAAGCGGTGGCAGTGGTGGTGATGAAAGGGGAAAATGGCCAGCGTTGAGGAGGTCGGCATGAGGCGCACACCAACGGCGGAGGAGGGCCCCGGGTCGAGATGGTGGAGGAAGAAGTGCTGGCTGTGGACCTAGAGGCGGCGGCGATGGCCAGGGAAGAAGCGATGAAAAAGGTAAGTCCCTAGGCCCAAAACTTTCAAATTTATGGGTGAGAATGGATGAGGATGCCCCATAGAAGGGTAGTGTAGGGCGCGACGCCCAGAAGAACAGCCACCGGATAGAGGAAACTCCAGTCGGCCTGCATCTGAGAACGCGACGGCCGCCCCTCGCGACATCAGAAGTCACGTCGGGGCTAGAGGGTGCGACCTTGTCGCATCGGCCATAGGCCGTCGCGACAAAGTCGCGGGTCCTCTGGGCGTCTCGACCATGTCGCGACGCATCGGGGCGTCGTGACAAGGTCGCAACCCACTGGGTCACCGCGACCTCAGCCAAGAAGCCTGTGGAGTGGAGAGTGTGCTGACCGATTGCTTCTTCTATGTCTGTAGGGTGAGATGAGGGCTATGGTTTCTTGGCTCCTGGTGTTGGCTGCATATCTGGCCCTCCCTGGGTTTCAGAAGGACAGACTAGATGATATGGGATTCGGGGAGGTGCTCTGGATGGATCGGACGAGGGCAGATGCCCCTCTCACCCAGGCCCTACACAGTAGGTGGGACGCGTAGGTGACTGCCTTCTATTTCCATGGGGGCACATGATCCCCAGCCTAGAGGACGTTAGTACAATCACCGGAAGGAGATTGTATGGATGTCCGGTGTGCGGGTTCACCTACCCATGCTACAGGGATCTAACACGGAGACTCCTAGGTTTGATTGTAGGTCAAAGGTCCTCTCTAGTCCCTAGGGTAGATCTGCGGGAAAGCCTAGGGTTAGTCCATACGGGCAGGGTGGTGGGCGAGACCGTAGACGAGCAGCTTGACAGACTAGTGAGGGGTTGTAGAGAGACTCTGGCCAGCAAGCCTAGGGCTCAGGCAGATCTGGACCTGCGCCACTTCCTCACGTTCTTCTTGGGCAGAATTTTGTTTGCCACGAGGGGCGACGTGGTCCACTACCGGTTCCTTCCACTGCTGGAGGATCTAGACCAGGTGGGAGACTATGCGTGGGGAGCCGCACTCCTGGCGCATCAGTCGACAGCTTGGGCTCCTCCGACCGGCAGACATCGATCATCGGCTTCTTCCCCTTCCTCCAGGTACTTCTTCTCTCTCTCTTGCCTCTTTTTATTTGAATTGCTTCTTTTCTGTTGTACATGTGATTTAACTGTGCCTTTCTTCTTGCAGGTCTGGACTTATCTCCACCTCCCAGGCCAGGGGAGGGGTGTTCTGGAGCGACCGGGCCTCGTGCCCCTAGCTCGTCGTTGGGTGTCGTGCCGAGATACGCACCCACTGGAGGAGCAGCTGGCGTCCATCCAGGACGCGATTGACGTTTATCCTCAGCTAGATGTAAGTACTCTACCCTTCTTCTAAGTTGAAATTGATTTGTTTAATTGCTTGGCTACTAATCAAATGTGCTTTTGATATGTAGGGGGTGTGGTAGCCGTATCTAGAGGAGGGAGATGAAGGACAGCCTTGGTTGGAGTAGGCCAGTCCCTACTTTGGTAGGGTGCTGTGGGTCCACGCTCTCAACCTTATACTACCTCTCCACTTGCATTTGACTCAGAGGTGGCTCGGCCTCCGTCAGAGTGCTGTGGAGTTCCCCAGCCGAGGCCAGACGCCTAGGCCTGGCCAGAGCTTTCGAAGACTCCACCACACCACTAACTAGCGTGAGCAGGCCCGCGAGCAGATAGCAGACTGGGACCACCGAGGCCGACGAGTCCAGTCCGACGTCGAGTCCGATGACGCTTTCCTACAGTCTTTGGCCTTGAAGTATGGGGTGAGGGTCTACAGGGGCGCGAGATGATAGGTAAACTTCTAAACCGAGACCTTGTGAGTTTCGTTTGTATTGAATTGAGCTGACACAATCTGATGATTTGCAGTTGGACATGGCTGGGCAGATCGCCTCGCTCCAGGCCCTGCTGCACTCCGCTATGTAGGACCGAGACGCGGCGTAGAGAGAGACGGAGCAGTGGTAAGTACCTACTCAGACTTCGATAATTTACCAAACTTTAGCTTTGTTGAGGAACTGACAAGTGTTGCATGTGCAGCGTGCAGAGTGGTGAAGATGATGATGACACAGGCCGATGCATCATAATCTCGGCGGTAGCAGAGACCTCCCAGTCGGATCTAGAGGACCGACTGGTTGGTGCATTGAGGAGGGCAGAGGAGGCAGAGACGGAGCTGGCGGAGAGAGTAAGTGTGACATTGACTTGAACTAAATTTGATTTAGATTTGGCTTTGACATGCTTTTTTTTACAGGTGATAGAGCTGAGGACCGCCACCAGCAAGGCGACCCACTGGCGTGAGCAAGCCGATGCGGTGGCAACGTTGATCGCCCAGTGGCGCCTCCAGGCGGAGACGGCAACAGCGGAGGCAGACCAGCTTTGCACACAGGCGGGGGAGCTGACGAGGGAGTTGGTGACGCTGCGTGCGTGGGGGTCATCGGCGGACCAGGAGGAGTTAGCACGACTATGCACTAAGATGATCACGAAGCAGGGCTGGATTGAGGAGCTCCGAAGTTGCATGGCAATGATGAGCCAGGCAGTTCGAAGCAGGAGTAGAAGCGGCGCGAGCGGAGCGAGCGGTGCCTCTGTCAGGCAGTATTTGGCAGGTTCTTCCAGTCATCGGAGGAACGAGGAGGAGGAGAGACGCCGGGCAGGAGAGACGAGTGCCCGAAGCAGTAGGGTTGCTGGCGAGATGCCACCCCCACCGGAGAGGCAGGAGGGATCTGGGGAGAGTGGTGGTGGACAGTGAAGAGCTTGTGAGCCACCTCCCCCTTATCCTCGTACATGATGCTTATCTTAGTGAATCTTTTACTTTTGTGCCAATGTTTGTGATTGTAGGAATGAATTGTGATTGACACGAGTGTGATATGAGATCCAAGAGAAAGAGAGAGGAAACTGATTACATCATTGCGCTGTTCAAAAGTTTATGCCCCTGCACACTTGCAAAATAAGTTAGATCTGCTCTTTGGCTCAGCCCCTTGCATTAAGCAAGGAATGACTTTAACTTCATAATAGTCAAGGGGCTGAGCCTTATTAAATAGGCGGAAAGTAAGAAATAATGCATGTTGAAAGAAAATGATATGTACATAAATTTTTTTTTGGTTTTGGGATTTTCTATTTGGGGGGGGGGGGGGATTTTGAGATTTTCTGATTTTTTGGATTTTTTAGATTTTCTTATTTTTGATTTTTTTTATTTTACGATTTTTATTTTATTTTTTTGGATTTTCTGGGTTTTTCTGATTTTTTTTTTATTTTTGGGGTTTTCTGTTTTTTTTTTATTTTATGGGATTTTGTCTAGTGACCTTCTGCCTCTGAGTGGTTAGCTATGAACCTCACGTTCCATCTTACACTTGTCAACACCCCTAGGTGCAGTGTGCATTTGTTTTTGACTTCCTTATGGCTGATTGCCCCTAGTCGTTATTGTTCCTACATAGACCAGGTGTGGGAGTGTCCGATCATTAGTGAGGGTAGGAAGACTTAGGGGATAAGACTTAGTGTTGGTGCTTGGGACATTGGTTTGTTTGACTCGCGAGGCATCTCACATGGATTCTGTCTGTGTTCAGAATACATTGTGGTCGTTGCTTCTTCTTTTTTTTGTTCGGGGCATGCGTACGACCGGGTTCATTTTTCGTCCCGCGAGGACTTTGCCACTCTTTGCCATGCCCCTATTCTCTTTTTTTCGCTCATTTGTTGTTCCTTTGTTATTTTCTTTCTTTAAAACTGACCATCTCTCTTTGAGACTTCATACACACGTGATCTACACCCTCATTTGTCTACAAGTCAGTGCCTTTTGCCCCTAGACCTTGTCCGAGAAGGAAGAGAATAGAACTTCACTCACTAGGGCTAAGTAGGAACACCTTTGACTAAGGGAAATTAACTGCGGGTTGCCGTGATGTGTGTGTTGGCTGGACCTAGGGGTGATCTGACAGCAATGAAACGGATGTAAGACTCATGACTGCTAGCATTCCTTTGCAAAATAGTGCCACTATCGAAAATCTTTATTAAGGGTAGAATCTTTTAAGGTACAACCCATTCCACGGGTGAGAGAGCTCCTCACCCTCGGCATTTACTAGCCTATACGCATTCCCAG